>VYXH01008676.1:126465-187086 GCA_013397275.1 Burhinus bistriatus | reverse complement strand
AACATAAAGAAACCCTTTTTTTTTTTTTTTTTTTTTTCTTACTGTGCGGATGACTGAGCGCTGGAACAAGTTGGCCAGAGGTGGAGTCTCCATCCATGGAGATGCTCAAAAGCTGTCTGGACACAGTCCTGCGCAACTAGCTACAAGTGACCCTGCTTGAGCAGGAGGATTGGACAAGATGCCTCCAGAGGTCCCTTCCATCCTCAACCATTCACTAATTCTGTGAGCAAAGGTTTTTTCTCTGCACTCTTCATTAGGATTGTTGCAGGTAATGTTGCGTGCTCAGTTAAGCTGATACATCTCAGCTTCAGTACATCAGGCATCTTCATTTTATTATCTGGTAAGACTTCTCCATGTTGTCTATACTAGTGGCAACATGTCTCACTGAGCTTTATGATGCACAAGGGACAGAACTTTGGGATAGGAACTGTACAAAACTGATTGATACAAGAATGCTGTAATCCTGGTTAAGTTCTTTGTGAACACTTATAGTAAAAGTTTAATTGTAAAAAAATTTTTTAAAAAAACTTACTTGAGCCTGAAATTCTCCATCTCCTGCAACAAATGTGTATTCAGTGTTCAACAGATTCTGCCTTTTCTGCCTTTAGTGATTCCCAAGTTTTATTTTTCATACCATGTAGAAGACTTAGTCAGTATTTTCAAAATTCTACTGACATAATCGAGGCAGCTGTGAACAAATAGAAAATCATGTTTGACCTTGCGGTGATGAGTTTAGAGATGTAAAATATCATTTTGGTGCAATTACATTTATGGTGTGGAAAAATATCCATTTCGATTTTGAAGTGTAGACTGATTGTATAAACAGGTATACTTGCTATCTTAAACAGTTTTTGCCATCTTAATGGAAAAAGATCCAAATACTCTGCTTTTATCTTTCTACTTGAATGTCTGTAAGACTCCTTGTTATATTTTACTATGTATAACAGTTTTTAATGTTTGTTCACTAAACATATTAATGACTAAAATTGTAGAAGAAAGGCTTGAAATGAGGAAAATAAATAGATTGCTGTTTTTTTAGGAAGTCATTCTAGATAAAATACAAAGGGTACTTCTTTGAAAAACTGGATGAATTTAAACAATATAAACTTAAAGCAACCTGGTAATTCTGTGCATTGTTGTGCTTAGTGAAATAAATGGTTAACTCCATGTTCTTCATAATTCCCCCCCCTAAAAATCCATAGATATATTTGCAAAATGTTACATTTTTATTTATGCCGTGGGCTGGTGAAAATCAATCACACTGTTCATGTAAGTGCAATTTTCTGGATGGGTTTCCAGTTATTGGCAGATTGATGCAGTAACTCTACTGAAGTCACAGGCAATTGCTCCTGGTTGCTATTGCATACTTAATGATAAAGCATAAATATTGGGGTAACCAAAGTTCATCTATTGCTAACAGTGATAGGAGGATGAGTGAAGAAAGATAACAGCTTGAAAGAAGGTGTCAGAGATAGAAGGGCAGGAGCAGTGCTGTTGTAGCAGGTCCTAAATAAAAGGCTAGCAGTTTTCCTGGATGGCCAGGTGAATTTGATACACGTGAGGCTGTTTCTGTTTGTTGTGTCCCTCACCATACCAAGTATAGTGAAATACAATGAAAGCACAAAAGCTATCAGGAAAATTAACAGCTGCCTACAAAAGACATCTGTAAGAAAGCAAGCTGATTTTCTTATGAATGCAAAATCTGTCTGGATTTCACAAAGAACTGAGTCTTTTCTATTATTGTTTGCATTGTTCTGTGAAGGCTTACTCTGGAATCCCAAGAAGGTTCAAGATAGAATTCAAGTAGTCACTATTCATTACGTAACCTATGTGTAAATACCATAAACTTGGTGAATAGTTGTTTGACTGAATAATAATGATTTTTTAATTGTTTTTTTCTTTCCCAGTCAGGACGTTAACTCACCACTCTGTGCTGATACGAGAATAAAAGATAGTAGAGTGTAACAGAGTTCTCCCCACCTTTCAGGCACGTTCCACATAGCAGGAGAGAACCAACAACTTATGTCAGGATAATCTCTCTGAAGTTACGTATTTAATTAATGCTATCAAAGACAAAAGTTCTCTCACATACCTTCCCTGAAATTAATATGAGATGTAACCCCATGTAAGTAGTTAAAAAATGAGCTATAGAAGAATTTTGCAGTGAATTTTTTCCAGATGGCTTATCTTTGAGTTCATTCAGCATTGTATGATTTTATAGTTCATCAAAAAAATCCCTGTAATTGCATAGATTACTTGTCTTGAAATGTTACAGGTGTTTTTGACATGCTTCAGTTTTGCTCCTTTTTGTAGGAAGGGCGCTTTTCCTGCTGTTCTTATATTGATAGCTGTAAATTATACGTGTATGCCTGGTTACCTGTGTAGCTAGAGTCCTAGGGAAACATAAAGTACTGATCTCACTACTTGATATTTGGAATGTGAGAAGAATGCCACTTTTAATGGCCTATTGCTGTCTAAGTTCTAATTGTACCGCTGTGCTTTTTATCCCTGTGTTATCTGTTCTTACGTTGTTTTCATATCTCTGCCACACAGTGTGTTCTGATTAAGTTCAGCTTAGAAAACAGTATATCGTGATATGCTTTAGAATTATTAAAGGTGAAGTATTTAACATCTATCCATAACAGAGTACTACGGGAGTCAAGTTGACTGCTGAAATGTGCTTAAATTACTCTCTTCCTATTATGGTCTACTTATTTTAGCCATACTTGCTCAAAGCAGACATTTGTGAAAAACAAAACAAAACAAAAAAAACCCACGACTTCACTGATTGTACTTTGTTTCTGTTCCAAGTCACAGCTCAATGCCTGGCCTGAGCAAATGAGCTGGGTTGTAAGCAAATGTGCCAGGGCCTGAAGAACAGGAATCATAGTCACAGGCATTTCCAACTTTATGCAGCAAGCCACGTTTGCCGAGTACACTGTTGGTTTTCTTTCCACTAGGTTCTTTTCAAACAAATGAGAATTAGAACTTTGTTTTTCCTCTCGCATAGATTTATATATACTTGCTGGGAAGTGAGTTATTACCAAATATAGCTTACAGGGCTGCAGCAGAATCTTTCCAGTCTGGCTGGTTGCCAAAAAAAGTTCAGAAAATATAGGGCTATGATATTTGCCTGAGATTGACTAGGAAGTTGTACATGTATATGCACTATGGAGTACATATGCAGTAAGCCTAACGTTTCCCCAGAAGACTGTGCTTACTGTGTTGCTGATATACCGTTAAAATTATAATTGTAATTACTGTATTTCTGAACAAAGGTATATGCTTATCACAGTAAATCAAATAAATTTCAGAATGTACATGCATAACAAACATATGTGGAATTTTTGGACATATGGTGACCTGTTCGGTGCTGCTGTGTGTGCATAGCTGATGTGACCTAAATAGAAAATAAGTAGGGTACGTATGTACATGTGTACGAATAACAGAGTGAGGAATCCCAGAGGACCTGGGAAAACCTCAGTAATCGGAGACAGGCAGGGATATGCTGCATAAACCTCATGACTAAGAATCTGTACATTACAATTCTTAGCATCTGAGGAGAAAAGATTCATGAAAGAACAGTACAGGAGTTATGTGGCTTGGTGACTATGTATTATCTGTCCAGCAACAACTAATGTCATTATTGGTATTCACAAATTATACCACCATTAACATTTTGTCTCTTATAATTTGCTGTGTTCACAGATGGGACCTCTAAACAGACGTTTCCAAGTATAATTCTAGTCATAATTCAGTTTTCGTAGTACTTTGCATAAATGTCTGGTTTTGATGATACACTGCTCTGTCTAATTCATTACAGCATTTTTGTCAGTTCTAAATTGGGCAAATTGACAAGAAAAGCCAATTGCTTTTCATATAGTAGTATTGGTTTCTGAGAGATTTCAGAACCAAATTGCACAGACATGTGTCAGAGGGAAATATGATCCTGTGTGCAATTTATGTACTTCATGGTGTTGAGCAAAGAAGACTAAGTACAGAAAATAGTGCTTTATAGTTGACCTGTAAACCTATTGATTCTGAAGCACCTTAATTTAAGAAAAACAACAGTCTGCTTGGCTAATCTGCATTAAGCATTGTGGTTGTCCTTATCAAGAATAAGCTCATTAATATTTAAACTACACATTAGCTGCATCTCTTACAAGGAGATAATATTTCCCGTAACTTCCATTAATTATAACCAAATTAACGTGAACTGAGAATAACTGATTGGGAATAAATCTTTCATGGTTCAAGCCAAATCTTAGTAAAAGCGATAACAATGCTTTTAATGTGAGTAAGAGTTACAATAGTTATTCCTTATTAACTGTACACTAAGAGAGAGCACTCCTTTCATGTTGCTCAGCTCAGCAAATTGTAGAACACATCTGAAGTAAAAGTAAATTAGTACAATGCCAACACCTGTGTAATATCCATTCACATGTGATTTCCTGTTCTTTAAATAACCCTGAAAAGTGCCAGTTTAGAGAATTAACAGAAAGTTATTATGAAAAATAACATTCTCTCATACTGTCAGAGAGCACAGATTACAGTAGATCTTGTTTTGATGTTGTTTCATGTGATGCTTAGACCTTGTTTGGGCAAAACTTCAGTGTCTTAGGTGAGACAGTGTTCAAGAATCCTCTGTTAGAAAAGTTAAACATAGAAAGTTTTCTCAGGTTGGATTTATTCTGGCAAATACTTGCTGGAACAATCTGAAATTGTGGTAGAGATGTCAAGCCAAAGGTGTACAAACTGTCAGAGAATCATAGGATGGTTTAGATTGAAAGGGACTGCTGGAGGTCATCTTGTCCAACCCACTGTTCAAGCAGGGTCACTTAGATCAGAAGACTTCTGATTATGTCCATGAATGGAGATTCCACAACTTTTCTGGGAAACCTGTTCCAGTATTTGGTCACCTTCTCAGTAAAAAAAATGATCCTGTTCTACTGTTACCACCTTTGTGCTGAAAAAAGTGTATTTTGATCTGGCTGAAACTTTTCACGTTCCAAGCTGGGTCTGTTGCCCCTTGTCCTCCAAGAAGAATCCGGCTCCGTTTTCTCTGTACCTTGTCACTGGGTAGTTGAAGTCTCCCCTGAGCCTTCTCTTCTTAAAGCTGGACAAATCCTGTACTCTCAGCTTCTCCTTGTATGTCATGTGCTTCAGCCCCCTGATCATCCTGATGGTCTCCACTGAGCTTCCTCCAGGCTGTCATGTCTTTCAATACTGAGTTGCCAAAAACAGGACACAGTGCAGCAGCAGTGGTCTCAGAAGTGGCGAACAGAGAGAAGTAATCACTTTCCTCAACCTGCTGGCTATGCTTTTGCATAGTGTGCAATTGTCACTCTTCACTGCAAGAACACACTGCTGACTCATGTTCAGCTTACTGTCCTCTGAGATCTTTACTGCAAAGCTGCTTTCAGTCCAGTCTGTACTGTTGTATTTGCATTTGTTGAACTTCATGAGGTTCTTGAAAGTCCATTTCTTCAGCCTATTGAGGTCTCTCTGAAACCTCCAGCCTATCAGCCATTCCCCTTGATTTTATATTGTCCAAATCGCATTCAGTCCTGTTATCTAGATCACTAATAAAGACTTTGAACAGTATTGGCCCTAGTATTTGCCTCTGAAAGACACCACTAGTAACTGGCCCACCAGTTGGACTTTGTACTGCTGATCACAACCTTTTAAGCCCAATGGTCCAGCCAATTTTCTGCTCTTCTCATAGTCTATTTTACCAGTCCATCTCTCACCATTTTGGCTCTAAGGGTACAATGGGAGACTATGTCAAAGGCCCTTAGGAAGTTCCCTGGTGATACCAAACTGGGACGTGTGGCTGATACACCAGGGGGTTGTGCTGCCACACCGAATGACCTCAACAGGGTGGAGAAACAGAGTGGACAGGAACTTCACACAGTTCAGCAAAGGGCAATGTAGGGGGAGGAACAACCCCAGGCACCAGTCCATACTGGGGGCTGACTGGCTGGAAAGCAGCTTTACAAAAAAGATTCTGGGAGTATTGATGGATGGCAAGTTGACAATGAGTTGGTAATGTGCCCTTGTGGCAAAGAGGGCTAATGGTATCCTGGGCGACATCAGGAGGGATGTTGCCAGCAGGCTGAGGGAGGTGATCCTTCCCCTCTATTCAGCACTGGTGAGGCCACGCCTGGAGTACTGTGTCCAGATCTGTGCTGCCCACTACAGGAGGGAGATGGAGCTACTGGAGAGAGTCCAGTGTAAGGGACTGGACCATCTCTCCTGGGAGGGAAGGCAGAGAGAGCTAGCCTAGAAGAGAGAAGGCTCCAGGGGGACCTCATCAATATGCATAAATCTCTGAAGGGTGGGTGTAAAGAAGGTGGAACTGGGCTTTTTTCAGTGGTGCCCATTGACAGGACAGGAGGCAGTGGGTGCAAACTGAAACACAGGACTGAACACTGTCTGAACATAAGGAAAGCCTTTTTTTACTCTACGGGTGACTGAGTGCTAGAACAGGTTGGCCAGATAACTAAAGATGTCTGGATATGCNAATGTTCTGTGGGGCCTTTAACTGCTTATTTTAGAGTACATCAATTTTAAAAGTGATGCAACCTAATTTTGGGTAGGGATTGGATGACTCTGCACTTTGGATAGTAGTCTTTTTAGCCCATGTTGCTTTCATGTTTTATGTTACTATCCACTTGTGTATTCTAAGTGAGCATAAATTTGAGCATACGTGTAATAGCTGTGATCTCCCAGAACTGCAGCATTTACATTTACTTAAAACCTGTTGATCTGTTTATAATATCAAGGTTAAAATATGCAGTTGCATAGAGACCTATGTTAANTCACTAATGACCTGGGTGGTGGGACAGAGTGCACCCTCGGCAAACTTGCAGATAAAGGCAAAACTGGAAGGAAGCAGTGCTTGATAGACCAGATGATTGTGTTGCTATTCAGCCAACAGCCTCCTGGGCTGCATTAGGAGGAGCGTTGCCAGCAGGCCGAGGGAGGTGATCCTTCCCCTCTATTCAGCACTGGTGAGGCCACACCTGGAGTACTGTGTCCAGATCTGTGCTGCCCACTACAGGAGGGAGATGGAGCTACTGGAGAGAGTCCAGTGTAAGGGACTGGACCATCTCTCCTGGGAGGGAAGGCAGAGAGAGCTAGCCTAGAAGAGAGAAGGCTCCAGGGGGACCTCATCAATATGCATAAATCTCTGAAGGGTGGGTGTAAAGAAGGTGGAACTGGGCTTTTTTCAGTGGTGCCCATTGACAGGACAGGAGGCAGTGGGTGCAAACTGAAACACAGGACTGAACACTGTCTGAACATAAGGAAAGCCTTTTTTTACTCTACGGGTGACTGAGTGCTAGAACAGGTTGGCCAGATAACTAAAGATGTCTGGATATGCCCTGCTCTGGGTGACCCTGCTTGAGCAGGAGGGTTGGACAAGATGACCTCCAGATGTCCCTTCCAACCTCAACCACTTTGTGGTTCTGTGAAATCAATATCCAGAGGAACTAAAAGTGTGGTACACTTCCTAAATTGAGATGAAGCTTGTTTGATATAATACACGAAAGAAAACTGTNTATAATATCAAGGTTAAAATATGCAGTTGCATAGAGACCTATGTTAATTGTAAGCTTATGATACCTAGCTGTACTTTCTGGAGAAAGCTTGAATTATGGATAGGAAGCCAACTGAACCTTTTCTCAAGACTATCCAAATTTTATAAGCTGCCACGTAGAAACCAGTCTTTCTGCAATGACTTGACTGGACAATCTGAAGCAGCACTCGGTGCTGTGCCTTATTTATTTGTTTTTCATATGAAAACATAATTCCTGCAGGGAATTCTATTTCAGCCACAGAATGAAGGCCTGTGAGCAGTTCTTCTTGCTGCCTGAATGTTCCCCTATGAATTGCTGATGGTTAGGAAAGCTCACAGTGACAGAACAGGAGACAGCAGCTTTGTGATTAGATGACAATAGTCTGTGTCTGTGCTAACTGCAGCTGGCACCATTAACTACCTATCCATAGACTGAAATAAAAACAATTATCACTGCATGCATTAGAATGATGAAATCCACTCTGTTTCTATAGTAACAGGAGTGACAATTTATATTATGACCTTAAGGAAATAGAATGTGACCGTTTCTTTTTCTATTTTTTGCAGTTTTACAAGGAGCCGCAATTCACAGAGACAACAATGTTTAAGATGATGCACATAATTGACAAAAATAAAGGTAAGATGTGCTTTACCAGTAACAAAAAGATACACAACATACATTCAAGTTGGAAAGTTGATTTTAAGTATTCTGTTATATAGAGACATAGCCAATTTAGTGCTGTTTGAGTAGATTCTTCTTTTTCTGCTTATTACAAATAATCTTTAAGGGGAAGCTTTACAGAAAATCAAGAGTAAGAGAGAAAATAAAGTGAAGGCTTTAGCAAGTCAAAATTTTTATATTGTTTTGCCATCTGGTCTGACTTAAAGTACCATATGAAAAAACAGTTTTGCATTCTGAGCTTTTGTCTTCAGAAGCACATTGAGGTATCAAAACTCTGATTACTTTGTGGATATGTTTATTATATTGCATCACTTTTAAGACTATACAAGCTAGTGTTAATCTAGTTAGTTTGTTTATTAGTATCAGGAAAGCTGTGGCAAAATATTAAACAATCCTAGCTAGGACTTGGAGGCTCTATCTTTATTAATACTTATGAAGTAGAATATTATAGTATAGACCTATCAAGAGAGTAGAGTTCCTGAGTTCTTTAGACTGATTTCAGCTTTCTGCTTGAATATTGCTTTGTTTCAAAATCACCTCCCTTTACAAAAGATATAGCATGTTTAACTGTGCAGTCATTTAGTAGCAGGCATAATTCTTGAAGCATTTAATAATTTACAACCTTCCCGCTCCCTACATACATGTCTTGCCCAAAACCTCTTTCCTCATTGTGTTCTAAATATATAGAGTGCTTCTATGAGCAACTCTGCAGCTAGGATCATCTCTGCTATGAGTAAAGGATTGTGGAATATCTCTTCAAGTTACCTAAAGCTTCAGGAGCATGACAGTAATCCATGCCTGTTGGTCTTTCATTGCACATAGCAGAGACAATCAGATAAAGAAAGAACTTAATTCTAACTCTGTGCTAAAATATCCTGTTCAATCACTTGGTATTCTTTCTTTAGATGTAGTAATTAATTATTATCTTGAATTTATAGGATTTTTTTGTAATTAAGGTTAAAGATTATCATTGATTGTAATTCCAGGGGTGTCTATAACCATGTGTTTTAGGGAAGTTTTTAACCTCCAGCTCATTTTTAAAATTCGTTTCACTGCAGTAGAGCATAAAATACGACATCATACTATATCTTAACATCCCTTTCTAAGCCCAGGCTTAGATTGCTGATTTAACTGTATTTTTTTAAGTGTATGGAGTTTTAAATTTTTTTTACATTATGCATCACAAATTCAGAAATAGGTCTTTTCTGTACCTGCAGTTATAGTAATAAACACGGACATTCTTTAAAAACTGCAAATAATTTAATTTTAAACAATAAGCAAGTGTTTTGTTCCAAGTCTGAAATATTCAAGTAATATTATGTCCATTTCTCAGGGGATTCCACTGAACTTATCAGAAAAGTTAAGTAAGTAAAAATGCTGAATATTTCTAGCATCTAGATTTACACGTTAAATATATAGTCATTTATATAAAAATAAATCTAGTAGTTTATGAGCCAGATCATACATCACATGTAAATTAGGAGATTATGTGACTGTCACCAGAGCCAGAAACGAAACTACTTAAATAGAACAGGAAGAATGAAGAAGACTGCTTTTGTTCATATAAAAAAGAGCAACACGTTAAATCCACCTAACACAGTTCCTCTTCTGAAGCACAAATGGAATAAAGAACTCTGTTTGAGGCATATAATGACACTTCAGTTTCTAACTTGGTGGCATCAAGCATAATCTGAAAAATGGAGAAGTCTGGTTACTCTAACTGTACATTCCTCATCCTGATTTTGATGATTCTTATGTATGTATGTTCTGTTCTCCTGTGATAGTTCAGCTCTAGATGCAAATACCATAGAAGATCAGCAAGAGAATTTGTGTTCAATGGAGAAAAAGGGAATGTAGGTTGCTTATGCTGTTCTTGGAACTTCAATTACAGGATTATGTTTTTGTAGTTACATAGTTATTTCACTTATTTTAGCTTGCTTGTTTGTAGAAAACGTGTAGAAATGTTCATTTGTACTTCCATGTTTTTTTGTAACTAGGAAAGCTGGTATATCCTAGTCAAACTGTGTAGTATTTCCCAGGTACTTTGGTGTTTAACTTCTTGAGCTGACTGCCTAAAAAAGGCATGTGGGGCCAAAAGGAGAGTTTTGTGAATGAAGACTTAAGGTTACAGTTGGCATGCAAGTGCTATATAAATCTTCCAAATTCCAATTAAATTTAGAATTTAGCAAATCACAGTCCAGCTAATAAGATCCTTAGAAGAATATATGAGATTAAATAGTTAAGCTGCAAACACTCGTGAGTACACATTGCTTTTTAAGCCAGATGATACTTTCCTACCGCAAAAATCTGAAGGATTATAATGATGGTTAATCAGTAGATTCTGTTCCCACACACAGCTATGCATCAGTAAAATATTATTGTAGAGAGATTAGTTACTTTACATTAATGAACCATGTGTGGTAATAAGCAGTAAACTGAAGAAGAGCTACAGTAAAGATAGGTAATCACTGTGTTTTACCAAGGCAAAATTAATAGCTGAAGATGGCTGATTTTAGTTAGCACTTTAGTTAGCATGTACCAGATTGACTTTATATTTTAGTGACAGTTTTCTATTTGCTGAGCATCTTTTTGTTTATTCAATTTTTAGACTATAAAATCATTCTTTATAATCCCTACATCATCACAGCTACCATACCATTATTAATAGATAGTCCAGGTTTTTTTCCCCACATTGATAGATGTGTCATTGTTTACTCACTGATCCTTCAAAAACAAACACCAGTGAAAAAATTAAACTACACTTCTCTTCATGAAAACACCTCAAGGAAGTCTTCTAGTTTTGAAAGATCATAGAGAGGATCAGGGAACAAGATCCTTTTCAAACTAGGTGTCCATTTGGAAATTAAAATGAAAAAAAAATAAGTAAGGTGAATGTATCACCACTCATACTGTTCTGCTGGATATGATCACCTAGGACTAACATACGTAATATTTGCAGTTCAATCCTGTTTGCCTAAAGAATTCTGCTCAAGGTCCTGAATGTTAACACACACCTTGAATTCCTATTAGTATCCCTGTTTAACCTCTGCTGCTACAAAGATTCATAAATAGTTCTGCCTTTTGCCACAGAACTATGCAGAGAGAGAGTCTATAATGATCGCCTTCAGTGATGAAGCAAGTATAGAGAAAGTTCAGTAAATAAAGTGCAAGACTGTGGTTCCAGTTTCCAAAAGTATAGGAGAGAAAGGCTATATACAAGACAGCTGCACCAGCTTCTAAAAGGTACATGGAAAAGCAGAGATTTACAGCCTCCTTTGAGTCCCAGTAGCCATTGGATAGCATGACTTTCAATATAGCTGGAACTTTCCATTCTGTGGTTTTAAACATATGAATTTCAAATGAAATCTAGGGTGGCTTTGATCTGGTAGGATTTTATTAAATGGAATTTATTTCTAAATCTTCCTGATACCTTTGTTTATCCGTAATCTTGCCTTCTATTCTTTACAAGAATTATTCTTACATTATACAGACCTATAAAAGAGGAAAATATTTTTAAATTTAAGTAAGGAGAATGCCAAAGGCTAATCTAATTAATAATCTGATTTTTACCCTTGCTCCACCATTTCTTCAACATCCTTCAAAATATTTGATATAAAAACAAAATGTCACACTAACATATGAATGCAAGTCATGTCTTCATGGCATATGGTATTCAGTTAAGCCTGGTATAGTTGACATATGTCTAAGTAGAGTCTCTTTCTGATATTAGATATTTAAATGTATTCATTTGCATTTTGCTGTGAATAAGATGACACTGGGCATTTATGGCACTCAGAGAGAGATAATTTTTCTTGAACAAGTGGTTCCTCTTTATTTAAACCTTTCAGGAGAGTTACTGGAAAATTTTTACTGTGCAGAATGAAAGTCCCAAACCTCTACTGCTGGTAATAAATTCAATTTGCAATAAACTGGTGTCCAATCTGACTTACTCTGGTGATTTTCACTGCGCTTCTTAGTTTGGTAGGTACAGGTCCATAAATTTATGACATCTCAAAGAATGGCTGCCATTGCATCCTGTTCTACACTGAGGGAGTTCGCTGACATTTTTTTGAAAAAACATATTGGTAGTCTGCTCATTGTAGTCTTAAATGCTTTACCTTTGATTTCTAGTTTGTTTCTAGGCCAGTATTAAGTGAGTGAGCATCTGCAGTGTCCAGCACTCTGTCTTGCACTTGTCTCGCATAGTTCTTTTAATCTCTCATTCTTGATTGTGTTAAGCAGCACTGGGCCCCAGAACTGAACTACTAACTTGTCATACTGCAAAAAGTCTGGATAATGAAGCTTTCCAAAAATTGGACTCAATTCTTTAATGTTGCTATAGCAATGTCATTCTGCAAATTCCTAAGTGAAAGTTTTTAATTTAACGTGAGTAACTTTATTAGGGAAAGAGCACTTAAAAGTTCTAGATCTATGTGTTCTAGTTTCCTAGACATCCATAATAACAATGTACTTTAACTTGAATTTATTTTCAGAAAAGGAATGAGAACAAGTAATTCTTTAGTGGGAGAGTATAATGTGTTTTAAATATGTAGTCTGCAATGAGTGCAAAAAATGGAGAACACCGTTTGTAAAGTTAAATTGAAACACGCTAAAAGAAAAGTACTCGGTAATTTCATAGCTGCATGAACTACACTCTTGAGCGATAGTAGTCTTCTGCTCTTAGCTTTACTTCCTCAGAAGAGTAAGATAAATTTAGATAGCATAGAGGAGATCTGTTCAAATTAAAACTGCATTATTCAGCATAGGATTAGTAAGAAGCTTGAACTGATACCGTGAGTTTGAGCTGTTGATCCAGACAAAATCTTTGGGGCCTCAGCATCCCTAGAATGTGATAGAGGAAAAGGCTTTTCAGGAACTTATTTTGGGAAACTTCAGATTGTACTTCAAGTTGGGGGTACAGGCCCATATCTGATTCATTTTTATTCTCTGACAAGTCCAATCATTTTTGGATAAATTTGTTTGCAGTATGCATAGTATAACTATATATATAAAATAACTGAGTACAGGAGAGATTGTTTTCCTCTAAAAGGTAAAGAATTTATACTATTTATCCAAATACTGATTGTTCATCTGATGATCATGCATATACCTGCTGAAAATATATTCACCTAAGATCTGCTTTTTGGTTCCATAGCCATTTGAAATGAAGATTTGTTTGAACTTGCTATTCAAAGAATGGATGATACGTAAGCATCAGTTTTGGGTGTTTGGGGTTTTTTAATTGAAAAGTATTCTATCTGCTAGTGTGAACAGATTCCTAAGCATGTATATTGTCGTCTTTTATTTCCTCATTAATCAGCTTTGCACTGTGATCAACATTCCAGCTTTTGCTTTTTGCTGATTTATACACTTGGAATGTTAAAAAGAAATACACCCTTTACAATGAAAGACAAAAATCAGTACTGGCAGGATAAATCCACCAGATCTTTAGCTACCTAGTGTTTATTAAGGATGCAAAGCTAATGGGCGCATGTAATTGGCATGCTACAAATCTCTACTTTTATCTTGGCAAATCTATAGGGCTTTTGTTGCTGCAAGTAATGTAGTTGTCCTGGTTTCTGCTGCAGTACAGTCATTGCAATACTGTGGTTGCAGTAAGAGACTAGATGACAACTTGCTTGGAGTGGTTCTACTTTTGTACAAATATATTTTAAAGGAAAATGTTTTTCAAATAGGTATTCTCCACACTGCATCGAGGAGCATATTTCACAAAAGCTTAATTCATATTTAGACTCTGAAATTAAACAGCACTATTTTAAAATAGACATAAACTGATTGGAACTTGCTGGTTGATCAGAATTTTAGGAAACTTATCTACTTCCTTTTCGGTCCTAAATGGAAACTGCTGACTTCTTTGAAACATCTCTCCCTGTAATTGTATACTTTGATTGCTAGCAGAAGACTGAAAATCTGGGCTTGAAATGCTAATGTACAAAGCACACAGTTTCAGTGATTTTTGAAAGAATCATTTTTTAATCTGGTCATTGGGTTTCATGTTCTTTGTTCTTTGCTATTTAAAGTTTGCACATATGGTTGTGCTACTGTGGCCTTAGAATAGTGGTGGTTGTCCTCAAAGCCTAGACTGCTATCCTTATTGTACAGGAGTATGTCATTAGTCCAGGGCTATGTTGTTACCTCTTAATCTTTTTGCATCTTTAGATTTCCTGCGTATAAATGTAACATGATCACTAACTAGAATAACACAAGTAAAATGAAGTTTTCCCAAACTGATTGATAATTGTCAGCTTATATAGCCATATGTATCTGGATGTTGACTGGGATTAGAGGTAAATCTCCCTTATATTTATTTGTATTTGATTTCTTATAATCAATCTGAGGACATAATGCTACAATTAAAACATATTTTTTGCATAAAATATTTTAAAAGCACCCTAACGCTATGTCAACACAACAGTGAACACAGCTCTCATTAATAATCTGTTAGGATCAGTTGCTCATGAAGAAGCTGACCAGTCTTCCAACTTCCATTTTGCCTCTTAGGTTACAGGGCAAAATGGCATACACTAAACTGTCTGAGTAAGAGTGTAATTTTGTTGGAAATTGAACCCCATTGATGGGTAGTACAAGCCAGCATCTTTCTTTAAAAATAATGGAATTCAAGGGATTATGCTAGTTATAGCCACGCAGTATGACAGGAGAGAGGTTATCTTTAGATGACATTATCCCAGCTACTATTTTGTCATTTCAGAGTCCCAACACATTTCACTAAGGGATCGTTTTATTTTAAAGACAGAGAAAGCTTCCTTCTACCAAAAGGACAACATAAATCAGCATGTGTGCATTGGGAAGGGGAAAAAAGCCTGTATTTTTGGTTTGCCTCAAAGTTGTTTGCAGTGCAAAACTGCCTGTAATTTCAACATACAAATACAAGCCTGATTACTGTGTTTGAGGGAAAGCTATTTTTGACAGTTTGACCTCCTTGAGTGATACAGTTTTAACCACTTTCTCTGTGTGGAGCCCATGTCTTTGTAAGGTGCTGTTGCTACCAAAATAGCTATGGTTAGTATGTTGGTTGCCTACCTGTACTTAGAACAACATTGGCTTTTTTTGCTATGTTAGGGGAGAAAATCATGTTATACAGCTAGAGAGTCTTACTCTAGGCTGGGTATCTACCCAGAGAGAAGAAAAATTGTACTAAGAAAATTAATAAGGCTGTAATTCTAACCACAGTTATTTTTGCATAGCAAAGGAACTAGATGTTAAAGTACTCTTTTCCAGTCTTGTTTTTAACACGTAAAATGTTGAACTGAAATGTTGAACAGGGAGGTTTATTATCCCAAGGTTGTCTGGCCTTACCAGTTTAATAGATTAAGAAGTGGAATAGACTTCTGAAGAAAAACAGCTGATATGGCAGTAACAGAGATAAATTCAGAGTTAAGATTAAAGAAAGGAAAGCATATCAAGGCATTTGAAGGCAGCCATGGCAACCATATAGCTTCTCTGTCTTGTAATTACATTGTCATTTAAAACATTTTTGGTTTTGGTCTCAGTTTAGATTAAATTGAGTTCTAAAAATCATTTTTCTTTTCCAGAAAAAAATTACGTTTTGTTCTATGTCCTAATTCTCATTTCCTTGCCTTTATATGAAGGCAACTATACACATCGTTTTCCACTGTTTGAATTCTTTCCCTACAAGATCTTGCTTTATCTCCCATTTTGAAAGGAGAGGCTCTATCTTGTTCTTAGAGGTGAAGTTTAAAAAAAGTGCATGCCAATTCTTACTGAAAGATTATTTTGCATTTTATTACAGGATTCATGTGTCAGTGTAGCTTAAAAATATACTCTGCCTGCTAGATTCCTACTTAAATGTTTTCAAGCTGTTACAAGCCATATGAAACACAAGTCTAATTTAAAGTTTTTTGTGCAACCATGCATCACAAATGTGATACATAGGTGAATCACAGATATTTATTTACAGATCTAAAAATACACTTAATACTTGCCTTGTGAATAAAATATACTGGTTGCCTAGAAAGCTCTAAACCTTGAACAGTAAAGCTTTCACCATAGGGTCCATTGTGATTAGGAGAGGTTACTGTTAAAAATTATGCTTGCAGTGCACAGCGGTGATGTATCCATCACTTCATAACTCAGTAGGAGGAATCACTGTGTGTTTATTATGATCACTATCTGGTGCATTCAATTGATATGTCTGATCATAACATTTTTTTATGCAGATAAATATTTAAATATTTGTGTCTTGCACTGCAGATTTAGAAGTACAGTGTACAGAAGTGTGAACTATGTGAAGAACAAAAGACAGTAAAATATCTCAGTGTTTGAGGTAGATGTTAGTGGGTTTGTAGTCCTTGAATTCTGAGCTTTCAAAGGATATCGATTTTGTGTTTGTTGGACCAGTGTTTCAGTTCTATATAATGCTAGTTCAGTGGTACCCTTGTGTCTCTTCCTTATCTGCGTGGTTCAGCACAGTAGTCTTGTTGGAGAACAAGACAAGCTTGAAAACAATTAAAGATGACTCACCCAAAAGTAAAAACAATGGTTAACATATCCTTAAACCAGAGTTTATTGTTATCTTTATAGTAACTTTTTGCCATATTCATGAAATCCAACTGTGCTGCCAAGGACTATGGGGAAACCAGTAAATGAAGGCTGTGTGATAGGGTGAAGGCTTATTTTTATTTTTGTGTAAATTCTTCCTTTGATAACTGAATATCTTACACAAAAATATATATGAATTCTACCAGCGGCTGTATTTTAGAGAAAAAAAATCTTATTGAATCATAAAATTAAGACCAAGACACGTAAGACATGATGTAAATAGCTTCGGTGTAATAAAATCCCTCTTAAATAATAAACAGTATCTTTAGAAATAATTGTATTTCTGTAAGAAGCAAGGAAAAATTTGTTTATTGCAGGTTCATTAAATACAAATAGTTTTGGATATGTTTTCTGTTCAATAAAGTGAAAAACTTAGTTTGTGTGGGAAAATTGATGTGTTTATGATATATATAATATTTTACTTAGTTGATAATTCTTTTTGTTTACGTGCCTTTAACTATAGTATGTGTATGAGCATTTATATCATGTTAATTGATTGAGGCATCAGTTGAAAATAATGCTTGCTTAGCCTCTGAGCTTTGTGGTTTACTTTGTCTGTAAGTGATCCAACATTACTTCTGAAAAAATGAGGTCTGGAGAGCTATAGCTCAACTTTATCATCTTACTAATTTTTAATACGAAAAAAATCACTGTGTTACTATCAGTTCTGAGTTCCAAATTTAATAATTACATTCGGTGCTATAAATTGTGAATTAAAATAATTTTTTTATACAGGGATGCATTAGTAGTCAAACTAAAACATTGTGGTATTATTTTGCAAAAAGTTGTGAAAGAAAAGCATACCTTAACACTTATGACTCTCCTGTAGATATTGAACTATATTTTAGCATCAGCTACTCTAACAGATGTTTAATTTATAATAAAACCTGATCGTAATAATTTAGTAGTAAATTGAAGAGAAACATCTACCTATTAATAGAGCATGCAATTTATTCTTAAAGGGCCTTTTTCAAAAGTTCCCCTAGCGTGATTCTATATTTAATACTGTTCTGTCACCTCTATATCCTTCAGCCACCCGTGAAAAATGAATCATACCTTATAAAAATAAGAGAAGGAGCTGATATGGAGTGTTACTCTATTGATTTAAGGAGCTTTTTAGATGACTAGTCTGATCTAGTGCAAGCAATGTTTGCTTACACTTCATTACCCATTTCATGGTGTGATACGCCATCTAGTGTTAAATTCCCCAAAAGGAGCAAAACACTGCAAAATCCTTCATCAACGGTACACTTTGAGAGTTAGTGGATTTTCTGAAATCTTAGGTGTTCAGGAATATACTGTGTATATACAGTACAATGAAGAGACAATGTTTACTTCTGGTTTTACTGACTGTTTATTTTAATATTTGCCATCTAGTACTCTGTTCAATAAGCTGTGTTGCCTGTGGATACATATCTATTAAAAAACTGTCTTCCCAGCTACAACCATGGAGTTTGTTTATGCCTCAGGTAATGTTGGTAGCTGCGGTGTCCTTTGTAAAAATGCACACTTGATGTTGTATATACAAAGAAGTTAAATTACAGAGAGAAACAGTTTTCTAAGGGGTTCTAAATGCATCTAGCTGGGTAGGGAAAAAATTTAATAACCCCAGAGATTTTGTAAGGAATACTCATAGAATACATTTTGTAATGCAGTGGAAATAAGCTGGATATGACAATATTGACTTACTTTGCTTCTATCATACAGACAGAGGTGGGATTCTGTGCATTCAAGTAGAATGTTGCTTAAAAAGTGTGTTTTTTCTGAGGAAAAAAAAAGGCTTCTGCAATTGGAGGAGGGGGGGTTAAAAAATTTGAAAAACTAGACTCTAGCAGTGCCAGAGTGAGTGATTTTCTTTCCTTTCCTTAGTTGAAATACAAAAATATTATGTTAAAAAATATTATCCCAACATTTGGGATTAAACGTTCAGAGCTCAGGAGCAAATTGTGCAGATGAGTTAATTCTCTGAATAAGGCAACAAAAACTGGAGGACATGATTCTGTCCCCCAGTTGAGATTTCAGCAAAATTAAAATTAAAAAAATATTTCCCAAGTCCTATTTCAGTAAAGGTTTTAAACACGTTGATTTGCTTGCTGAATCAGAGCCATAAACTTTCTTTTTCATGGGATGCTGTGCTATATATCCTCAAAGTGTTCAGTAAATAGCCATAACTTACAGATTTTGTCACAAATCCACATAATGGATTTAACAAAAAAATTGTAATTTCTTGAGCATCCATTACAAATTATGTATGAATTTCAATTCTAACAAACAAGGATAATGGGTTGAAGAGATTACGTGTTGATATATTCAAGAGAGATGGATTGAAATACACCCCCATAGTGATGTTCTGCAGTAGTCTTAAGATTCTGATTAAACCTGGAAAAGAACTCATGATACCTCCCCACTTAACATCAATCTTAAAATGCTTTGAAAAGAACTGAACCTTCCTTCTAAAAGCCAACATTTTTGTCCTAAGGGCAATGCCAGTGTGTATGTAATGTTAAATTAGAATTTTAGGTGGAAAACTTCTTAATTCATGTGAGCTTCTGAAGTAATACTGTTAAAATGCATTAATTAAAAAGTTTTCAAGACTTGTTGTTTTAAGAAAATGAAGCAGAACCTTGATGTTTTAAAAGGAATGTTTTATTGCTTAGTAAGCCTGATCTTGAAAACAACAAAACAAAATTAATTTTAGCACTTCTTGAAGAATCTGTATTCTTTACAGGAATGGAAATTCCCTATTTTGATATGTAGTTGGGTATGTCAGGCTGTTGTTGGCATCTTAGAACATACTTAGAAGTTATTTTGGTGTTTAAGTCCTTTTGCAAAGTTGATTTTATTAATACCTGGTACTTTTTTCCCCTGCTCACACAATAACTCACATAAGGATTCTTTTTGAACAAAACAAGAGGGAGAAATGAAGAAACTCTCCAAGCTCTTTCTACTTCCAACATTTATGTTCTGTATTGTGTCAATTTTCTAAGTTAGCCTCATTTTTTAACAGTTTCAGGCAAAGCAGTGTAGAAGCAGCTTGTTTTGTGATCTGGCAGCCATCTAATCTGAAATGGGAACTATTTAAAGTACTTGTCAAACAAATATAACTTTCTCTTGATTCTAGTTGAAGAAGGGATGGCTTTTATAGTGACTAATCTTACTACCGTGGCAAACTTATCACTGTATTTACGAGTTAGCATCAGTTGAAGTAATAGACTATATATGGAAAAAATGAAATGGTATCTCTTTAAATACTGCAATACACTTCTGTTTGAAAGTTAATGTCAGTTGAAATACAGTAGAAAACTGCAGATCTTGCTTTTTTAATTAGTTGAACATATTAGGTGGAAACAGAGTAATTCAGAAATCTTTTCTATCTCTATAAGCCAATTATAACACCACTCTTGTTGCATGTTAAATTTTGTAAAACCTTGAGTTGAGTCTTCCGTGTTTCTGTAAACTGCCATACCCATTAGTAGACCTTTGTCCACAGCTGGATGTGAATCTGTGGACATCGAGTTTTATTGATCCAGTTTAGGTCTTTCATAATTATAGGATAAAGGTAGTCCTGACCAACCTCATGGGAAGTCATAAACCTTACCTCTTTACAATGAAATGAATATGCCTCTTCCTTTAAGAGGAAGGTAGTGTTTCACTTGGACAGCACACCAGCCCAGACAGGCGCTGAGAACTGAGTGTCTGTTAAGTCATAGAAAAGTGAATTTTACTATCATATGAAAAGCTATTATTTGATTCTTAAAGCAAAGCCAAAAAGTGAATCATACAATTCACTATCACTCAACCAAATGGGTGCTATATACCTGTTCAGTGGATATTCATATAGACATGCCACCCATACTCACAGTTTTAAAATATTTATTAAGTATGCACGTGAATTTAGTGTTATCTGACTAAAATTCTGATTCACTGAGACTTAAAAATGTTACCTTACAAAATTAGTTTTTATGGGAATTATAATTAGAGTAATAGTAAGAGTGTGAAAGAGCAAATTGTTCTGTTCTGCCTGTAGATCATTAGAAAATCTGTCTGCAGAATTCTAATTTCACAATATTTATTGGTAGTGGTGGTGTAAGTATTGTGTGTAGCAGAAGGAGCTCAGCTTGACTGTTCAGATCCCAGATGGAACTTGAGCTGCTGGCGGTTTAAAAATTCTATATTTGACTTACAAATTCCTGCAAATGTTGATGCAGAGAAATAATCATGGAACAAGAAGAAATCAGAAAAATGGAAAAGTAGAACTGAGCTGAATATATTACCTTCCACTTCAGCTAATGTTTTCTTGACACTGCCGATGTCTGACTAACAGTTTGAAATGTCAAATAGAGTACAATATGGCTTCTATACCTAAGGACAGGATGCTATTCATGCAAGTTACTAGTTTCTAGAGTTCTTCAATGCGTATTAAGTCTTATTAAGACATGAAATACCATTTTTTATGTCAAGGTCTGCAAAAATCTTTAATAAAATTTTCATGGACACGTAAAAAGAAGGAATCGACGGAACATTTCTGGAATACTACTACACTGAGCACTGTCTTTAGCTATTCTTAACCTGCTGGCTGCCTGCGTACCTTTTAGGTTCAAAGCTTTGGGGGATGTAAGCTTCTGAAACACTATACTAGGATGGAAAGGTTGTATCGTAACAGTTTACAGAAAACATCATATCTGCTACTATACAAAGTAGGGGAAAAATGAACTGCAAAATGGATGTATTGAGGGATTTTGAAAGAGCACATGAAAATGTACCTCATTTTGCTGTAGTTCATTTACTGCCTAGAATAAAAAGCAGTGATGGTGTCTATTTACAAAAATAATATACAGTGTTGAATGTAGTTTTGTAACTTGATTCTAGGAATGCTAAAGCCATGTCTACAGTCTTCAGTAAATGCATGTTTAAGGGTTTGGGATAATATCCAGGGCAAATTTTTACATTGGTTTTCACTTCACATGCAGATTAAACTGACAGAACTAGCTTACAAGTGATATAAATATATCCCAAACCAAACTTGGAATAGTTACCATCTTTGAATACTTAGTTTAACTTTCTCTGTAGATCACCTCAAATTATTTCCATATAATTCTACATGCTGTCTGCTATTATTGATAAAGTACTGACTGAAGTCATCTGGTCTCCTGGGGAGTCACCTCCCCTCTACCAGCCATGCTATAGGAAGGATCTGAAACTGAACTGGGGAGAGCAGAATTAACTCTTCTGGGTGGATTTTACTTGAGGATTCCCAGAGGCCTCTTTTCATGAGGGAAGTGACTCCATGTCTTATGTTGCCTTTTGAGGAAATTGGAAGAAGAAATGCACATTCAGTTTTGTTGAATGGAAAAAATACCGCTCCAGTATTATTACTGTGGCTCTGTATGTATGTAGGCTTCCCTGTTGGAAGGAGTGTGGATAGTGGCTGTGTGTTTTGTCAGGGCATAACACTATGAGAGAAAGGAGACTGCAAAATACACAAAAGAGGGTTGAAAAGTCCTGAAAAAAAAAATTACGCAGTAGGAAAGAGAGAGAGAGAGAGAAAGAAAGAAAGGAAGAAAGAGGTATACAATGGACAGGAAGAATGAATGAGCAAATGAGCATTGTGAATACATTTAGGGGAAAACAAAACAAAAGGGGAAGGCCTGATAACAAGATAGGAAATTACAAATGAAAGGTAAAGAATATATGGATGAGGGAAAAGAGTTCTTAGACACCTGGAAGGCTGCATCTGGAAGTAAATAGTGCTTTGTAGAATCCTTAAAAAATTAAGTCTAATGCAAAATTATCAATGGAACCTCAGTATAGGTCAGAGCATATAGGACTTTAAGTTAGCCTTACGCTATGGCATGTTTGCTCTCCACCCTGACATAATATGTACAAAAAACATCCAAAAACGTGCTGCCTGTCATGTGTCATTGCTTAGTGATCTCCTACTTCTGTTGAGAATCTGTTCCCATAGCAACATTGCTATCACAGCACCTAGCTCCCTAAGTATAGCAAATTAAATTTACATTTGTGTGTGTGCACATACTTTTTTTTTTTTTTTGTCTGAATAAGCGCACACACACATATTGTGTGGGTATTTGGATGGCATATTGTATGTATCTTTTGGGGTTTGGATCTTTGGATCTTTTCACATCCAGAAATAAATGTGTACTATAACTTCATGAAGAAATACACAGACCCAAAGGCTGGAAGACCTAAATCTATGGATTAATTTCATAATTAGCTGTATATTTTGAAATGTTTCGAAACATATTTTTGAAGAGAAGAAATATTCTGTGGAATTATATTATGTATTGCAAACCTGAGATTATATCTGCTTTAAAGATTTACATTTAACTTGCATATATATAAGTTACATCTTGAGTTACAAATGTTGTGATAACCCAGTTTCAGCGTTGTACACTTCCACGTATTGGATTGCTTTAAGGGAGAACAACACTGTTCTGTGGTCATGCCTTGTAAACATTATAATTGGTCTTTTTTCTAAATAATCTAATCAGGGTTCCCTCTATGGTAGGTGTAGAAACCATTGTCATTTTACGTAGCTGAGACACTTAAATAGGGTATTTTAGAAGGTAATTACAGTGACTGGGTTATGCAGCTAGAATTCTAATGAGAGGTTTTGGTGTTCCTGAGAATACAAAGTGTGTTTAACAATTCCTGGTCCAAATACTAGGGTGCAAAGCTGACAAGTGATAAAGTGATAAAATAAAGTACACAGTAAGCTTAGAGGACAAAAATAAATTTTATACCAGCTCTCTTTCTTCATGTATTAGTGGAAAATGTAATGGTAGTATGCAGTAGTAGGAAATGTGGTACGCTGCAGCCATCTCATACTTGAATTCACTCGAATACAGTGCAGCTGTAGTTCCACATCTTCTTTTTCCAGCTCTTTCAAACAGCTGCTGACTGTTTTCATGTAAGTATTGCAGCTGCCCAGGAACAGCTTGTCTCTACTAGGTCTCAGTTTTACCATGCAAGCCAGACAGTTGTTTTTCAGCAGCTGCAGCAAAAAGAATGCATTATTTTCTCACAGGTGAATTTACTGGAGTAATTAACTAATTGTTAATGTGCCTTTAGTTTTGGATGTTTTGGATGCTTTAAATGTTCCATACTTCATACGGTACTTCGAAGTATACTGTGTATCACACTTGTAGAAGGATAGGGTAAAATTACAAATTCGCAGTATATATAAATTTATTAAGGCTTAAGGCTTTCTGCATCTAATCAGTGCTGAGTGTTATGGTTGATAGCAGTCATGCTAATACATATTTAGCAGATTAAGTGGCTCCCTGGCTAGTACTCCTCTTACTCTTTTCCCCCATCATCAGTATCATTTAAGGAACTGCACTGTCATAAAGAAAACTAGCAAGAATAGGAAACAATTGTCCTTTGCTTTAAGCTTTAGGTGATGTGCTAATGTTCTTTTGGTATGTACGAGGCAATAGTGATAGATTATTTTTATATATCTGCTGAAGAGAAGACAACTTCTGTGTACTTTTGTAGCAGTTATGGTATGACTTGTGTATAAAGCTTCTTTCTTTGTAACTAAACAGTATAACAGACTCTTAAAGGAACTAGAGCCTCTGTTGATAGAGACTTATAAACCCCAAATTTCATAAATAGCTGCTGCAGATAGTTTGGGTGTATGTGATGTAGCTTCATTGCTGGGGAAATGTAGATGAGTATTTCCTGTCACTTTCCTGGTTTTATGCTATTCTGACGTATTTCCTGAAATGCAATTTCAGACTGTATCCAAACACCATGTTTTAGTGCCAGCCAGACTAGCTGCTGATGTAATATTACTCTGTAATTAAGTGCTTTTCTTTGAAGGTAGGGAGATAATAACATTTTAATGAATTACCCTTGTCTAGAAACAATAATTACTTGATGCAAAAGAATTGGCCAGTCAGTCTCACCTCTGTGCCCGGCAAGATCATGGAGCAGATCCTCCTGGAAACCATGCTAAGGCACATGGAAAATAAGGTGATCGGTGACAGGCCCTTCACTAAGGGCAAATCGTGCCTGACAAATTTGGTGGCCTTCTACAACGTTGTTACAGCACTGGTGGATAAAGGAAGAGCAATTGACGTCATCTACCTGGACTTGTGCAAAGCATTTGACACTGTCCTGCATGACATCCTTGTCTCTAAATTGGAGAGGCATGGATTTCACAGATGGACCTCATGGTGGATAAGGAATTGGCTGGATGATTGCACTCAAAGAGTTACAGTCAACAGCGTGATGTCCAAGTGGAGACCAGTGATGAGTGGTGTTCCTCAGGGGTCAGTATTGGGACCGGCACTTTTTAACATCTTTATCGATGACATGGACAGTGGGATTGAGTGCACCCTCGGCAAGTTTGCCGATGACATCAAGCTGTGTGGTGCGGTCGACGTGCTGGAAGGAAGGGTCGAGGTGGACCTGAACAAACTTGAAAGATGGGCCTGTGCGAACCTCATGAGGTTCAACAAGTCCAAGTGCAAGGTCCTGCACGTGGGTCGGGGCAATCCCAAGCACAAATCCAGGCTGGGCGGAGAATGGATTGAGAGCAGCTCTGAGAAGGACTTGTGGGTGTTGGTTGATGAGAAGCTCAACATGAGCTGTCAATATGCCCTCACAGCCCAGAAAGCCAACCATATCCTGGGCTGCATCAAAAGAAGCATGGCCAGCAGGGCAAGGGAGGTGATTCTGCACCTCTACTGCGCTCCGGTGAANCTTCCAACCCAAACCATTCTGTGATAATTATGTGGTGGTGGTGTTCTTTTTTAACTGTATATATAAACTTATTTTTTTTTAGTCATTGGTAAATAAAGAGAAAACATGAGATGGAATGTATCAGAAATGTGAATGAAGGAAGAGGAGCTGATTGGTGTATTGCAAAACCTTTTCACGGTAAATTTATCAATATTTGTAAAAATACATATTTGTCAACTATGATATGATATGAGACTCCTTTAATAGCTTATTTCCGAACTAAAGGAATACAGTGAGCTTACTTTTAGATTCATAAATCCAACAGATTTTTAGTTATTGCAGTTGGGTCACAAATTAAAATTTTCGAGGAACTACTGTTCTAAATATTAGCCTAGATTTTTTAAAAGTTAATTTAGATTAAAAAGCATGGAGTTTGAATTCTGCTTCTGTCTAATGCCTTATTTAAAAGAAAAAAAGATACAGCTGGCAGATTTTACTGAAGTGTGATACAGAAAAGAGTGGATGTGGGGAATTACTCTCATCTTACTAGAATCTTTTTTCATTTAACAATGAATACTTAGGAGACTCTGTAAACCATATGATATGAATAAACATTGGCAATTTTTTAAAGTCATTCTAGGTCCAAGCACATTATGAGCCTTATAATAATGATTAAAATACATATAAAGCAAGTTGTGCTCCTTAATGGAAAGTTAAAAGAACCTACCAGACACTGTGAGTTACTAAGTTATCTGCTGTTTGCCATTCTCTATGCAATATGTCTTAGAGTATCAGTGTCTCTTAACAAGTGTGTATTAGTGGCTTAGAAAAAAATGCTACAGGAGGTATTTTTTTTAATCTATCAAAGAAGTCTGAACTCTCTTTCTTAATGCATGAAACACAGGTATATTCTTTTGTTACATAAATTATTAGAAATAAATTACCTGGTCCTTTGAATAATTTGCTCTACCAATACAAAATAAACAAGTATATGTAAGTTGATTCTAGGAATTCTTCAAGATATAGTTCTATGTCTGAGGCAACGTTTCCATAGAAATCTCTTTATTTGCCCTGCACTGTCCATCCAACTTTGGTAGAAAAAGTAAAAAGAAAAAGGATGAGTAATGCACTATTGAGTATAACTTGCAGTTACACTTCAGGGTTTTCCAGTCTTCAGTTTCTAGGAACATTAACATTTCAATACACATACATTTTTGACTGTAGCAACACTTGATTGATTAAAAATATACCAAGGTTCTAAGCCACAGCATATCGCAGTGGAAACCAGGCTTAGTAGTCTGTGTGATGAATTCCCAGAACCAGGTAAAGTGTGCAGCATTAACAGAGATTTTTTTTTATGGCTTTTTTTCCTTTTAATCAAGTAATGAAAATATAAATGGTAGCATATGTAGTAATAAAAATGTAGTAATAACTGATCCAAAGCTGCAAAACAGTGTTTCTTATGCCAACATTTTATGTAAACTTGCACAAATCACTCTAACTCTGCATCCCTCCCTCACTTACTGCAGCTGTGTATGATGATAACACTGCTTGAGTGTCTTGTGACTGACTGTGGGTCAAAACTGAACAAACTTTAGTGTCTGATGAACAAAAGGGGGTAGTGGTCTCTGTTGCCTCCAAAGGGAACAGGAGGATATCCAGTGGTTGTGTATTATTATATAAATGCTAAATAGGTATCAAAATCTGATTATTTTCATTTACAATTTCCTATATGAAAAACTTGTAGTCTGCGTCATCTACTTCTGTGTCTAGCTGCATGAAATACCTCAGAATTTTGGTTTAGTAAAGAGCAAGTTGCACAGATTCAGATCAGATAGGTTATCTTGAGATGTATACCTTGTGTTATGTAACAATATTACCTTTATAAAAGAAATTAGATTAAAATCCTACTGAATTCTAGTGGTGCATATTTAAGGGTTGGCAGATTGTTTCTGCAGGGAAGTGCCTGCATCAACTCAGCCCTGATCTGACAAGCATGTGTTGCTATGGCAATGGAGACTAGTGAATGTTAACACGCTGCTTCAGCTGGGTGACAAATGTGAAGTCTAAGATCTGTGATACACATTTTCATTTTTTAAAGCATGTGTCTGCTATGCTTTTCCCTTAAAAATTTGAAAGCAATGAACCTTTTCTTTTCCTTCTAATATTTTCACTGGTTGCAAGTTCACTTTGGCAAGCTTCAAACTTGCCTACAGTGTGTTTATAAATAAAACTACTGAATCAAAAAAGAGAAGCACAGTGTTTTAAAGGTTGTGGGTTTATCGATCTCCTATTAAACACTGGAAGCTTAGATACTATTTCATCAACAGTTTTAATACAATTCTTTGTATAACTGATGTTAAAAAGCAGCAAAGTTGGCTGTACAGTAATGATGTTTGGCGTTAAAGTAAAAAAACAGTAATGTAAGTTGTGCTAACTTTCTATATGCAAATCTATAGGCAATGAACTGTATATTTCAAGTTAGCTTATTTGTCTTTCATCCTTTGCATGTCTTGATAAATAATTCTCTGCTAAATGATAAAATATGACTTGAGTGTTTGTAAAGAAAAAATGAAAATTACCATCATGTAAATGAGACATATACTTTAGGGTTTTTTACCCTGCCAGTGTTGCTGGACATGTCTAGAAAGGCAGGAAGTTTTGGACACTAGTCCTAAAGAATATCTGTTCCCTGAAAATTGATGAAAATGCTCTTTGAGCATTTGAGTGTATTCTTTCTTAAAAGCTGTCCTTGAAGGTCTATGTTAAGAGAAAAAATAGATGCCTTTTGGTGTCTGAATATCACCTTCACTTTTACAGCCAATAGTCTACTGCAAATAAATTGGATTTTGGTGGACAATTTTGCTTTGTAGGCATTTCTGCAAGATAGATTGGTATGATTCTGTGCCAAGAAGCCTCTCTGCAGTCTCAGAAATACATGCTCCATTGTTTACTCTGATAATGAGATTAAATGCTTGTTATTTTTTCCCCACCTTTCCTTTCTCTATTCTCTTTTGATTTGTTGACTACTCATTTCCCAAATGGTATAGAATTCTTTCATTGTATACACACGAATCCCACCACACACCCGCTTCCCGCGTGGGATCACTGTACAATGAGCACCCACAAATAAAATGTCTGCTTCTCCAACTACTGTGCGTGCCCCAGTAAGAGAATGTGCCTCAAAAGGCCCGAGAGGGTCTAGGCAGATTTTCAGTTCTCGCCAGAGCTGTATGGGTATGAACCTCACTTTGGGTCATAAATCTTTGACATGTGGGTTAAAGATCAATTTTCCACATGTGTTTTCAGGGATTGCTTTGTAAACCATCAAGTGCAAAGGCCGTAATGATGTTAGTTACCATGAGCTTGCTGTCAGAGCTAATTAGGACAACTGAAGTTTGTAAACAGGGGTTTTTGTTCAAAGAGGACATCAATGAAAAAAGACCGTGCTGAAATGTGGAACTTAGTAGCAATTTCCACAGGATTTACATTGCTGTAGTGTAAAGCATATGGTATACAGTAATTTCATTAACAAAAGAAAAGAATTTTTGTTTTGTTAGGATGGTTTTTTAACCAATAAACAATTCACTTGCCAACTCTTGGGCAGTTCTAACGTGTATGAACTAAGAAGAGAAGTTGCATTTCTTGCTTCATCCACTGAAAGCTTATCTTACAATATGTACTATATATGTGATATATAAGTTACCTTATAAATTAATATGAATAGCAATTAGTTGGAACAAGTAGGCAAAGTGGCTGTAATAATGATGCTTGTATGAAGCAATCTTTTTCATAGGTTAGTGCAGGTGATAATTTGTTACTGCTTTTCTAAGAGACAGGTGTGATTTTTACAGCTTTGCACTGCATTCTTGCCCTATACATAGGAAAAACTTCCTGATAAAATCTAAGTCACTGTTACTACCTCAAGACTTATCCTTGCCATAGCGCTCTTGTTTCAACCCTCTTCATCAGAGCTAGAGATTTTCCAACTCTTCCAACAGTTCCAGTTGTTACAGCTGGTTTTAACACAGCAAATCCACGTCCATTTTTCCACCTTCAATTACATTTTCTGTATTGGCCTTTACTGTCTCATTTTTGCTTGTCTTTCAAATGTAAAAGCCATTCATGCTCTTGATTATCTCTCCTGTTGTATGTGATCTGTAATACAACAATACTTGTTGGCCTACCATAAAATATGTATGTCTTTAAATTCAGCTGTAGCAGAATTGTACATCTTTGTGAATCCTGGATAGTTACTGACAACTGCAAGCTGGGTTTGGAACTTGCTTGGGGAGTTGGTTCATCGTCTTTCAGTAAAATTTTGCTTGTTAAATTTAAAGAGAAGAGGAAGTGGGCGTAAAGACAGGTTTGCATCAAGAATGTAGCACTTCTATTCAGCCTTGAAATAACCCCATGAATTAAGACTGCTTGGGAGGTAGAAACTAGAACAAGTAGTTGAATACATGAAAAATTCTCCTTGCTTTTTATTTAAGTGATTTAGTACCTTCCTCTGTTCTGAAGTTTGCCCACCCACTCCTACCTACCACCTCCTGTGGTGCAGGACGTTTTAATGCAATGTGGGAGGTTAGCATACAAATTCCTACTGACTGCATTTGTGCATAGCTTCCCACACACCTTTTGAAGTAGGGTCCCTTATTTAGAAAAGTTAATGAGTATTACAGCTATGTCCCAAACTACAAATGCAGTGGGTTGAAAATTACCTGTTACAGCCATTTTGGAATTACTTGGCATTTCATAATTTTTAACTTTGTTAGTGAGACAAGTTTAAGCACCAACTGTGAGCAGTCAGTAACATGGAGAAAGGTGGTATTGTGCTGAGGACTGGAAAGCTAGATGCTGCATCTTGAAACAAGTACCTTGCAAAGGGTGCTGTCTGGTGAAGTTAAATGTGCTCCAATGTTGATTCACTGCTTGCAGTGATGATACACCCAGAGCTTAGGAGAAAACAGCGATTTCTCTCCAACTACTTCATAACGGTAATATAGTAAATATGACATAAGTCAACACCAATGAAGTAATTAACAGCTTATCAGTAAAACTTAGTGACAAGTCTTATCAGCTTGCAATGACATGCATGCTTTAGGCTGCTTCAGTCAGTTTTCTGTCTTAGAGGAAGCTAACGCACTCTAGTCCTGTTTGCTGAAGGCAGCCAGAGCTTTCCGGTCTGTTTTGGTGTAATATATTCCTGGTTCACAACTGGAGCTCAGAGCTGTTACAGTAAAACAGATGGAATGTAAGGTCAGGTCTAAACCCTACAGCTCTTATGTACCATAACTTGACCAATTTCAGCAGATAAAATATGGCATTTCCTGTTTTCAAGCTGCCACTTCTCTGCAAAAAAAGTATTTTTATGGATCATGTGTTTGTACATTTCTAAGAAGTCAGTCTGAGCCAGGCCATACCTCCTACTGATTCGTGAAACCAGACAAATCAGTTTAATTTCTTAATTTACTAATTGGAGTACAGGAAATAGAAACGAACAACAGAGAGTAACAAATTAAGTTGTTTCTTCTATTGATCTGAAACATTCAGAAAAAAATACTGATTGAACATACACTTAGCATTTACAAAAACCTTTCTGAAAGGACTAAGCACATAGTATCTTACTCTATTCCATGAATCTATCTTGCTTCTTAAGGGCCTGATGCTAAATACTTATTCCCAAGAACAGCGCCACATAAGCGTAAGACTTTTTCAAGTAGATCAAGGCTTTGATCCCAAATTCTGGCTGCTTCATTGTACAGGAATATGGTTATGTTAAACCTTAAGAAGTATTACAAAACCCGTATCTAGCTGAAAAACTAAATACACTTGTAATCTACCTAATAAGGACTGGGGGTGGAGAATCATAGCAGCGGTATTTCTTCTTGTGCGCCTCACTGTTTTGTGCTTTTGAAAAAACCAAACATATTGCTACAACTTTGTCATACTTGAACACGCATCTGACAGGTGTCATTATTACCTTGAAAAAACAGAATCATTATACGGATGAACAAAACTTAGGATTTTTTTTTTTAGAAATAGATTAGGTAAAACTATCTCTAATTTTTGCTATGGATCAACTGTTTCCTCACCTAAACTCTATGGGATTTAATCCCAAAAGATATAGATTTTACTTTACAAATTGAATCCTTCTAGATTGATAATAAACATATGAAGTACAGGTGATATAACTTGTATTTTATTCTACTGTTAAGCTGCAACAGAGACAACAACATATTTAAATTAGGAGATACTCCTTTTTTAGAGATGTATACTACTGTCGTGTGTGTTTATGTCCTTGTCCCAGATGTACTCAGTGGTAAAAAATCATCCTCAGAAAGTTAATAAGACAGCTGAACAAGGATAATGCGATGACGTTGAATTTATCACACAGGTTGGTCTGAACCGGGAGATGAAATAAACTGTGGTCTGTGCTCTTAAAATAGAAGACATGAAAAAATTGGCAAAATACACTGATGCTTGTGGCCCTTAGGTGAGTCTCAACTCCTTAGCTAGGAATCTGAGACATCTTCAGAGCTGAAGCCTAGAGACTACAGCTAGGCAAGTTAGCCACCATGAATACTAGAGGCCTCTGAAATGTGGAAGTCACACACAGTTCAGGGCCTTCTATTAAAATTCCTTTTAGCTAGATGGAGATAGCAAACATTGTGTCTCATTAAGTTTCTCTTCTCCACATGGAAATCCAGATTCTTTGCTGCTTCTCACAAGAAACATGCTCTTAAGACGCATGATCTATACAAGCATCTTGTGCAAATATTTGATAACTTCAGGATTCCCAGCCAGCTGCAGTCTTTACTGTTCAGCAATCCAACATCAGCTTCTGCTGGCCGCGGCCCTCCAGTTGAGAGCCCAGGCAGGTTTAAATTAGCACTTGCTAAGCAGATTTTGATGTTGGATAGCCAAATAACAGTAACTGCAGTCCAGCTAGCTACTTGGTTTTTTCCTCATCCCCCCCGAATCAGAATTTTCCTCCTGCTTTGAAGAACTAGATTTCAAAAGCAAATACATCATAGCCTGACAGACATCATTCTACCAGCCCAGCCTCCCACTTCCTCCTGCTGCCTTTCTGACATTTCAGTTTGTTCTTTTCTGATTTCCTGACACCCTTAAGCTCTGAGCTAAATTCTGTCTTTGCATAGGCATCCCTGCTAAGAAAACATGGGTTTCTTAAACTTCATTTACCATTATTGAAGCATTTGGTCTTTCTCCAAAAAGAAACTGTGCATAACATTTAATTGTTATCAATTTGCTTCTGTCTGCGTGGAAGATTTTCATGCAGTGCTTGGCTTTGGAAGGCTTATTTGAGCTTAAGGTGCTGACATTTTGCTAACTGTTTAAGCAGGGGAAAAAAGCTTGGGCTCAGTGACGAAGAACCAGGTTGGAAAGGCTTGAATCAAAGGCAGGGAGGAGAGTATTTGAGTCACTGGACTAGGGGCCAAAACTACACTAAGGGATTTTTAATTGAATGTTTTTTGTTTGTTTTGTTTGTTTGTTTGTTTTATCTTTTATGTTCTATATGATATCATATTTCAGCTATGCTGTTCTTCATTGTATCATAGTCTGTCATAGAAGTACAAGTGGACATAATTGAAACATAAAAAATGTGAAGTGACATATACTGCAATACTTGCCAGTAGATGAAAAATCAAGGATGTGTTATCTTCACATGAGATTAACTGCTTCAGAACCTAGAGTTAGTTCAGCAAGATGAAATTACTAACAAGGAGCGTGTTATGCAGAAAATGCGTTCATTCACACACTACGTTTTTCTCAAGTATTGTTTCCTCTATCAAAGAGTATCATGCCAGCTTTGCCCTTACTCTCTAGCAAATGATTTGTTCTGTAGACTGAAGATGGTTTAATGACAGGAGCACTAACTTTGGACTTAAAGGTACACAATCAGATTCTGCCTAAAGGAATTTGAACAAGTTACCTGTGTCTTTGTGTCAAATAGGGACAACAGTACTTGCTTTCATCTAGAAATGTCACAAGAGCTCAAGACTGAAGCAGGTACAACAGAAGTGAGGATTTCACACACGTACCAAAGATTATTACATTCTTTGCTTTATCATTTTACCCTCGCTAAAACCTTTTTAACACTTCACTACACAATTCCACCTTCCAAAGATCCTTGCAAACACCTGAACTGTGTAAAGCAGGGGGGACCAATCCACCTTTTGGGACCTACTGGTACATGTTTTGGTTTGGTCTGTGAAAGTATGCCCTTGCCACGTGGATAAGCAGGGACCTCTTATTACTGCCCCTTGCCTGTCATCTTTAATCTGCTCCAATCATGCTAGTTTTAAGCGTTTAGTGAGTTTTCCTATATTCTATCTTGCCTTTTTTTATATGGGGACAAAGAATCTGCTAGCACAGCTAAGATAACAGCAATGTTCCTGGCTCATCTTAATCAAACCACTTAGACCTGTACTAGAATCCTTCTTTGATTACCTCAGACAGAGCACAGTTTCAAATATAATAATAGTGATGAAAATACTTAACCTGTAGGCACAGTATTTTCATGCAACTGAATTTACCATCTGGCTTGATGACTCTGTGAATACTTACACTTTACTCACATAAGGTGACATTTTTAGCTACACATGCAATTGCAGCTTGGTCAATAATTCTGCTTTCCCACAAAGGTTACTAGGTGTGAGTCAGCGGTTACAAGCAAAGTGAAAACTTTGAGGTACAAGATTTGCTCGTTGTTCAGCAGTGCAGTAAGAAAACAGGTCGAATAGCATTTGCAGAACTTTTTTAAAAATACATGTTTTGTACATCATAGTACTGTACACCAAGTATATTTATACATCCACTCTGTGTAGTTGTTAGAGAAGAACATGTCCGAATGACAGGTTACATACCTTTAGAAGTCAACAATGGAGATACATGCTTCATTGTTGGTGTGCAGCCACAACACTTAATGCTCAGACTTCTGACAGCAACGACCAATTTGTGCTTTAATGAGAGCATGTAGAGAGGACTGGATATATAATTCATGCCTCAGATTCTTTTACTCAGAGTTTGGATCAAGCTGAAGTTTCTTGCTTTTTATGTCAGATGATAGAACAATCTTTGCCTTACTATTTAAAGTTCCTCCAAAAGCAGAATCCGCATATGGACAATTGCTCCAGGACAGGAAACATTTTGTGGATAGCAAACTTAGGTCTTTATTGCCCTGTAATTCTGGTTTTGTCAGGTGAAATTAACACAGATGCCATTCAACATTACCAAAAAAACGCTCTGTATCTTACATACTACTGCCCTCTACTGCATTTTTAATATAGGTCATAAAAGTATGCATTATGTTAACTCAAACCATACAAGTCACGGTTCTTGTCAGGTTTGTGAGGATCGTTCAATGTCATCATTCAACCAGCCCACGTGTACAGCAAAACTATAAAACAAAGAGGGGAAAGAAAATCACAATGTGTCTGAACCAGAAGAACCAAAAAACCCAAGTATAGGTGTATTCATTAAGTCTCCCATCTTTCATCTCCCAGCTGCATAAGAAAAATACAGCACCACAGACATTGTAGAATTAAAAGCACCCTCCGGTCAGTTCTAGCTACTGGAATACAAGTTGAAAGAAAACTCCAAAACCTATAGGAGATGTGAAACACAGCTAATATTAATGCCTTTGGATTATCTGAGGTTCACAAATCTCTAATGCTAGTGAAGATGACTACCAGTACAAAAGACATAAGTCTACACAAATGTATTTCTTTCCCAGGAACTGAGGCTTTCATATTATTGAATGTGGCTCACATCTAGGATACATATCTTGGAATAAATGGCATCAGAACAAACTAGGTGCTAATCCTCTTAATTCAGTTCCCCAGGCACCAATATAGGTTAGGGGTGGACCTGCTGGAAAGCAGTTCTGAGGAGAAGGATCTGGGGGTCCTGGTAGATAGTAAATTATCCATGAGCCAGCAATGTGCCCTTGTCACCAGGAAGGCCAATGGAATCCTGGGCTGCCTAGGGAAGAGTGTGGCCAGTAGGTCCAGGGAGGTCATTCTCCCCCTCTACTCTGCACTGGTGAGGCCACAACTGGAATGCGGTGTCCAGTTCTGGGCTCCCCAGCTCAAGCAGGACAGGGAACTACTGGAGAGAGTCCAGCGTAGGGCAGCAAAGATGACTGGGGGATTGGAGCACCTCCCTTATGAGGAAAGGCTGGGAGAGCTGGGACTCTTTAGCCTGGAGAAGGCTGAGGGGAGACCTTATTCTTGCTTATAAACATCTGAAGGGTGGGTTGGAGGAGGATGGAGCCAAACTCTTCTCAGTGGTTCCCAGTGACAGGGCGAGGGGCAACAGGCACAAGTTGGAACATAAGAAGTTCCATTCAAACATAAGAAAAAACTTCTTTGCGGTGAGGGTGACAGAGCAGTGGAACAGGCTGCCCAGGGAGGTTGTGGAGTCCCCTCCTCTGGAGATTTTCAAGACCCGCCTGGACATAGTCCTGAGTAATGTGCTCTAGGCATTCCTGCATCAGCAGGGGAGTTGGACTAGATGATCTCCAGAGGTCCCTTCCAACTCTAAAAATTCTGTGATTATGTGATGTTTTGTTTCAGCATAGGAAAGAGATCTCTGCAGGACATGCAGCGCTTCAGAATTAACTTAGGTCCTCCAGTATTTACAAAGCATTCTGCATACGCCTACATAACTCCTTTCTAATGGAGAATGGGCAGATTGAAGTTTAAAGACAGTGCTACATGTTTGACAGTAAAATATATTGGCTTCAGGTAAGGTAAATAACTTCGCTTAGTGCCATCATGCTACAAAATGTTTTTCTTCCCCCTTCACTTTCACTGCCTTGACCAAGCTTTGCCATTCATTGCCATGGCACCACACCTGAGAATTTGTTGAGATATTCTTCCCTCTAGTGGATTCTTTGTTAGTTGTACTGCAAAGCTAGCACCAAAGTCTACATGAAACAAGAGTTCCATTCATCTTTACAAAAAACATGCTTACAATCCTATGGCTAGTTCCCAGAAGTGAAATCAATACTGATTTTGATGGCAAGAAAAAAAGAGTCCCGGACATACAGAATTTTAACCCAACCAGCAGCGTATCCCAGGAGGGAACCTATGGTTTTGGATACTATTGCCAATGTTTGAATTCCAAACTTCCCAGGTATTTCCAGGCAAAGTAGATGTGTGCTTTCTAAAAATTTCCATGAGAAATTGATGAAGCAGTTAGAGCCTCAAGATCATGATGTCACCGAGTCTTCAAGTAATTCCTCCCCATTAAAAATCCATTACCTTCGTAAGCCCTCATGTTTAAAACAGAAGATTTAAATGAACACATAAAAAGCTCAAAACCCATTGACCACTGAGAACATCCTGTTTTCTTTTGTTACAAATTCAGAATTTGTAAGCAAGTTTTACAATTGCAGGAAGTTGAGGGAAGAAAGGCAGAGTAGTTTAATTTTTCAGTGTTTAAGAGTGATACTGATGGCCAAGTTCTGCTCAAGGCAATGCAGCAAGTTACCAGAAAGACAGGGTTACAACTATCATGAAAATTGCTAGACATCTTACACTCTCTCCCCACAACTTTTGATTACAGACAAAAATCAAGGATTACTTTGATTTGGCTTTACTGTTCAAAATAGTCTTTTTTGTTTTGTCTTGGATAGCTAGCTGGAACTAGATGATCTTTAAGGTCGCTTCCAACCTAAACCAAACCATTCTATCAGATCCATACCCTCAGAGGGTACAGCTGACCGTTCATATTTACCACCTTTGAGAGGGTGGATAAAACCTGTTTGTCTTGAAAGTTTGTGTCTTTGGACATCCACTGCATTAGTTACCTACATATTCAAGTTCGACACAGAGTAGCTTACTGACAAGGTGTTTATTAGTCAAGGCAGAATGAGAAACTGAGCATAAAGAGGAGATCTCTTAGCTGCAGTCACACAGCCCCAACCATCTTAGTTGCATTGCAGGAGTGGGCAGTTTGACCAGTGGCTGTGACGCCTGGGTAAGAAACAGTGACTGTAACACTTTTTCCAGTGGCAGCTAGTCTTTGGTGCATATGATAGGAATGCTGTTGAAGTATAACAGATAGGAGAACAAAAAGTGAGCTATAATTTTCCTAACACATAGCAAAAGACATTCAAGATATGGTCAGATATTGTTGAAGGATTGGGGAGTGGGAGGCATATCTCATTGTTTTGGGTTTTTGTTTGGTTTGGTTTTTTTAATTCAGTTGTCAAAAACTAGCAAAATCATCAAGTGTTTTTCAGTTCAATGCTCTTCACACAAATGCTAGCTAACTCTGTCAGATGGCCCTGTTTTACAAAAGTCTAGATTTTTAAGTTGTTCAAGTCACAATAGTCAAACTCAGGCTGATATATAAGGTGCATAACACGTGACTTCCTCAAATTCATTAAGTCCATTGAAACTAGCTGTCATTGCATAAATTGGCCTGTTGAAGAATCATCAATCTAAGAGAAAGTTTCTAGTTGCATTGCTTTGTCAAAGGCATCAAAATGTATTTTCTATTTGCATTTTTAATCTACTAAAGTGATTCAGTTTTCAAATTTCATTAGGGACTTTAAGTTACTGCTGTTCATCTTACTTTAGCTTACTGTCCTTTTCCACTTTCTCCAACTTCTGAGCCTTTTTTTTCCTTCAGTATTTCATGCTAAACGTTCTTTCTACAGAAGGAGACAGCTTTATTTTCTTGCATCACAAAATTTGCTTTCCTTCACATAAAAGAAATAATTTTGTAACTGGGCCAAGTGTTTATGCATCCAGGTAACACAAGTACAAAGGTTCATTAGCTCACTAGCCACTCTATAACAACTTACAAGGCTACAGAAATATTTTATTTATAATTTGGCTTTCCAGTACCCTAACATTTAAAATTACCTGCTCCTTTCCAGATTTTCAGCCATAGCTCTTTAACAGCCCAGTAACATCCTATGCAGTCTTTGGTTGAAACCTAAATTTAAGAATTTTCACCAATACACAGAGACTGTTCTAGAAATAACAGATTAATTTCTATGATTGTTAGCCGAGAGTGACACTGATCCACATCAAGCACCTTTAAGTGCTGAGAAAGTGCAAACAGTACTGTAAGTGGTAAGATGTGCTTTAACTGGTAACAAACCAAGTAGAATCTGCAAAAGTGGTAGAAGTACTAGTGTGATACCACTATTGTTTCCAAATCTGCTGGGGGGGGGGGAGAGAATAATTTAAACTTTAAATATTTGAGAACTAATCCCTAAAACCTGAAATGAAGGCAACTTGCTAAACTATGTAACACAAAATTAGTGATCACCTGTTACATGTAAAGGAAAAGAGTTCAGGATTGGGATATTCTGCTCAGATGCTGCATGGTTTAGAACAAGAAGTTGGCAGGCAACATGAATACAAACAAACCATTAAGACAAACAACACCAATATTTTGAGTAAAACATTGCATATGGATTTCTTCAATTTCCTGGGCTCATATTACATTCTGCTTTTGCCTGAAGAATGCTGATTTGGGAATAAAACATTCCACTTAACACTCATTTGTTGATCTGAATGACCACAAAGTAAATTAGTCTTAAAACAAAGGAAACTATTAAGCTAAAACTTTGGAGGAAAACTGTAATTCAAGCAAAAGAGAAAGTCAAGATAATTTCTCAAAAGTGTAATCCCATTGTTAAAGTAAGCATTTCAGATAGCACAGAAAAATAGCATCAGACAATATGCAACTCTAACTTTGTTATTTAAAAGATGCACAACATGAGCTAGCGGCAGTGTTATATCAATATTCTAGCATTACACAGGACACCATGGCTTGGCATCACTCTAGCCAGGCCCCATTGTCATTCTGTCCCCACTTCCCTGTTTTCTCAGCCTTCCCAGCTTCTTCTAAGAACTGGGATGGTGCTTTAGTGCAGGACTTTCCCCATTTCAATAGGGAGCGGGAGGAAGGTCACAATCCCCTTTCTCCTGCAGTCATAAGGGGTGTCAGTGAACCTTGAGGAAGGCATGAATAAGAGTTGTACTGGGACAAGATGGCTGATTCATAGGAATCTAGGGCACAAAGAGGAGCAGCAGTTACTAACACTCATCTCGTATTACAGTCTTTATCATATATTAAAAAAAAAGCCCCCACGAGGCAAGTTTGAACCTTATGATTTTTTCCTTCTTTCTCAAGAGTTACAAGCAATCATTTGAACTATAGGTTAGTGAAGCATCCAGGCCAGCCACCAGAGGACTTATGCTTGCCCAACAGGCTTTTAGATCACTTTGATAAGGGAGATAACTTTCAGCATTTTTTGCCCTACAGGATCATTGTCTACCATTCAAGTTTCTTCAGAGCCACAATGCACGATTTTTAATTGCAAGAAGATTGTTTCAGACAACCACAAAACTGTATGGTCAAAATGCATGGGTTTGTGGATAAGTTTGGAAACCAACATTATAGAGGCAACTGCAAGCATTTAGGACATCTCAAGACTGAGGGACTAATTTCAAAATGATTACCTGAACAGAAGCATGAGGTATCCCAAGAACTTTTTTTTTTTCTCCATATGAGATGAGCAAGAGAGAAGCAAACAAAGGAAATTGAGTAATCTCAGTCCCGCATCTCCATAAATTCAAGAACAATTAACAGAGAACTCCAAAAGATACCACAAGACAGTAGGTGCATTTGGAAGATGAACCAAGCAGCAGTTACTGTGAGAAAAATGAGACACCAAGAATCCGTGGGCAAAAAAAAAACCAGCAACAAGTTGACTTTCCATCTGAGTAATGAGACAACACATTATTCACAACAGGAGACAAGCTGTATTAGATCAACTTTATTATGTTATCAAAGTTTGACAATAAAATATTCAAAATCTATTGAATGCATTCATACACAAAAAGAGCATATAAAATGCTAGGTCTCAGAATACGTTCCATACAAAACACTGTTAAGTGTAGAGCAGCAAAGTCATTGCCAAATATTCCCTGAATTTAAGAGGGCCTTGAACACGCTGTGCTCCAAGAACTACCTTAATACCAAACATTCCTTCCTTTGGTCTGCAAGTCCTTTGCAATTATTGCTAGTTATTGAAGCCTTCTGTTTTTAAACAGAATCACATAGTGACTCTGAACCTCTTCAGAAGTATTACAATGACAGCTGAAAGCTTCTTCAGCATTTTCTATACATTGTCAAAAATAAGAAACACATTTGGTCCTCAAGACTATTTTTGGTTTCTGAAAATATCCTGGAAGAATAAAATCAAGCAAAAATTATGGCTAGAGAGACACGATTGATGTGTTAGGTATAAACAAAGACATGTCAGTAAATACAAGTATTTCAACTGTGCAGCGTGGCAAAGCACCTGAGTTACTTCTCTTAAGGAAGTGCCACATTTTCCTCTCCTTAAAGATTTATTTCTTCAGACCTCTCTCCCCACCAGAATCTAGAATGCTCAAGTACACATGGCTCTAGCAGGCCTGTAACAGTAATGCTAAATACTCTCGGCTTGTAGAGACACATGCTGTAGTGAGTAAGCACTTCTCAACATGCTGAGTGAAGTGGTTCAGTTTCAACAGTATAACGTAGTTTACTTGCTGCATTCACGTTTCAATGAGAGCTCCATCCTACTATGCAAGAAACTGAAAGTGAAAGGGCTGAAGATGATTTGGTACAAAAATCCTAAGTTCTGGACATAAAACAGAACTCTAGTCTGCAGAACCCATCACATCCAATCAAAATCTCACCAGAAGCAGCGTGCTTGCTCTAGCACAGTACTTAGAACTCAGGTACGCACATTCTTGAGCAACAAGGTTTTATAGTGACAAACAACATTAAAAAAAAAAGCCCTGAAAAACCTTTCAGCTTCATTTTACCAGGTTAACTAACACAAGTTTATTTAAAGAGACACACTCTAGGGCTTGTCTACTAATGGAAAGCTGATTTACAAATCATTACGTTAAAAGATACTGATCTCAGAAACACCGTACTAGAAAAGAATAAGAGATTTCTTTTTCTTTTGGGGCACAAAAAGTAATATTAAAAAAGTAGCAAAGGAGAAAAAGAATAAAAAAAGAAAGACCATCTTTCAGAATCATGTATTTTGGAACTTCAAAATCAGAGAAAACCCTGAAGCTAAACTCTTGGTATGGGACTGAAAATACCGATTAATGGGTAAGGATCTAACTGAAGCTTAGAAAAATTCTCCACATCAGGTTAAGAAGTGTTTACCTATGTTCTTTTTTTTTTCCAGCCCTTGATGCCCATGTTGGTAGCCTGCAATACAACCTCCAGCTCCACTCATTTCAGTTCTTATTAACAGGTATTCTACTTCAGCAACAAATACAGATTGTGGTAAGCTGTTTTCAGTAATTTCTTTCTGTTATGAACCAGTAACATAGCAATTTATTCAAATATCAGACCACAGGAAGAGCTTTATCTTTGAGCAGTCTTGGAACACAAGCCTGAAGCTTATCCAGCTGACAGCCCTGCATAAAATAGAACACTTGCCTAAAGGACTTTTTTGTGGGGATTGTTTGTTGTTGTTGTTTTGTTTTTTCATTTCAACAGTTACCCATTACAAACGGCTTGGGGCAACTCAGTACTTACTCTGGAAAAGTCTAGGCAATATTGCTGCTGAACTGTAGGTTCCTGGGCAACTGATGAAAAGATAAACGTTCCATTTTTTAAAATCAGGAATATGTGTCCTCTCCCTCAAAGGTAATAGGGAAAATGCAGGGGGAAAAATGAAGCGACATAAGGAAGTTAAAACCCAGGAAGATACTTAGCTTATCCATGACCCTAGTTCAAGTCATTACAGATTTACAAGTAATTTCTGATTAAAACTTAAAGCCTTAAACCTACCTCCTGTGCCAAAAAGTTTGCATTCTACAGTAACAAGAGTTCAAGCCTGTCATTTCAACACATCTTATTGATACATTTAAAGACAAACATTTCATGCATGCTACCAAAATAGTTAAAAGCTTTATCCTTTAGGCAACTTCAGTTTCGTAAATAATGAATCCTCAGTAGTTCTGATGAGTTTCTGAAATTCTTAAAACATTTTTCTTGGAGGACCTAGCATTTTGAAAGCATTCAAAATTGCATTTTTCGGGAAACTAAGTGCAGTCTAACTGGGTGACTGGTTTTAAAGCAAGCAAAAGAGGATCTTCAAGTGGAACTATTTCTCCAACAGCACTTCTGTAATCAACGTTGTAATATGAGTGCCTTTAGGCTATCATTTCTGTGGCATTCAGAGTTGAATTCTTTTTTTTTTTTAAATATTGAGTAAAACAATACTGTAGGAAATTAACAGAGTTGCACATTCAGCAATTTGTAGAAACACTTAAGGAACAGTGTGTCCGAACTTCTTCAAACAGCAATAATGAAACTTGCAATCAACAGGAAGTGAATTTTAGTCTTAAAATGCAAAGTTTCTTTTCAGCTGAATGCAATGTTGTTCCAATCACTAGTTGGTCAGTAATTGGATCAGAACCTAAGTATTTGACTGAGAAAACTTCATACTGTATTATGCTGGCTTCCATTCCCCACCCTATTTCAGGAAGTTCACTTTTCTTTTTGAATTAATGCCCAGCATCCATTATCATATCCACTACAGGAGATAATTTTTCACCCAGTAATGCAATTCTGCATCCATATGGATTGTTTGCCAGTATTCAACTCAATTATCTTTAATTTATATGCTACTCCACACAGCTATGGTTATTGCAAGTACCAACCACTGTTCAGCTTCTTTCCCTCGTTGATAAATAAAGCACAAGGTAAGAATTCCTCAGACTCCAGATTGTAAATAATCAGGTTCTGGAAGTCAATGAGCAAACAATTTCTTCCTTTTTAAAAAAAAAAAAAAGAAAAAGAAAAAGGTCCCTAATAAGAAGCTTCAAGTAATTCACACATCTATCTTTTTTCTCCAAAAGCTGTAACAAAAGAAAGGCTGGGTATGACAAAGGTAGTACAGTACCAGGCAGACCTCTTCCTTATCTTACCTAGTAAATATGCACATTTACAAACTAAAGGACTGGGAACTGTGGATCAGAACATGCAAGACCCTTTAAAAAGTTTACTGTGCTTCCCAAATTAATATCATTCCTTTGTTTTATGGGCATCTGAAATTGCAATCCTTCCTAGCCCTCCCACTCCAAACCCTGCAGAGACCACACAAAGGAACTCAGGTGTCTATGATTGTATGTAGTATGTGCAAGGGGCTGCACAATCTCCAAATGAAAGTCTGTATGAATATTGGACACAACACCAGAGGCACCAAAATGCATATTTGACCAAATTTGCAGAATGTGAAAATACCATGAAGCATCATAAACACATATCAGAGACAAACAATCATTTAGGACTCCAAACAACTTCTTGAACACAGCCTTAAAAAAACCCACAAAATAAATATTCAAATATCTAAATATCAAGGGATTAAAAGGCATTTTCCCATATTTAAGGGAAGGCATCACAGGTGAGGAAAATAACTGTCAACACAAGGTATCACAAATCAAAAAGCAGCTTTTTCACATAGGATATAGTAGTATCATTGGATAGCATTTGAATATGCTCATTTCCTGAAAGCTCAAATATCACCACTTCCTGTTCTTGCATGTCCACCCACTTTTGACACTGCAAGGCACTCTGTAAGTTTACTGTACCGTCCCCATCGCTGTAAAAAATCTTGGGTTCTTTGTCAGGAAAACTTTCGTAGTGGAAGGAATCGGGTGTTTCTATGCCAGTACCATAAAGACAGTGTATGCGCACAGCGGGTGGTGTCATCTGGTAGACCAGGGGTTCAGTGTCTTGTCTCATGAGCCAGCCGTCTTCAAAATTGATGTCCCTGTAGAATTTTTGGTAATCCCGAAGAGTGTAGTTAGCTGTAGGTGTGCTTACAAAGACCTTATCTGGAGGCCATGTGTAGTTGTAGGGGAGCATCCAATTTGTGGAAACTGCTGATCTCTGCTGATCTCTAATCTTGAGTGAACTGATAACAGGGATTCTATTGTTGTCACCTTAAAAAAAGAAGTGGAGTTTCATTATACACAGAGCAAAGCGTGAATCTCAACCAGCAGCAATTACTACCACTCACAGTGATAACATGAATAAAAATATTATTCCCTTTGCTTACAGTGACAATTTGAGACATTTTTCCTCATTTATGATTGTCTGGATAATTAACTTCTGCAAACTAATTTCTAATAATTTAGAAATTTAAATACAAGTTGATGAAGGGATGACTGACAAACCAAGAACACTGCTACCTTTCCAATATGCTCGTTTTTAGAAGGACAAAATATTTTCTATATTAGCAAAGTAAGAAATCACCTTTTTTTAGGCATTGTTTATACCATTTGCACATGTTTTGTCTTAAATGCTTTTCTGGAAATGTGTTTTACAGTGATTCTGGTACCTAGATGATATTTTTGCTGAAAGAACAGATAAATACTACTATCCACACACATGTAAGAACTCACAAAGAGACTTTATATGCTTAACACAATGTTTAAAGTTTTGCACATTCAAAACAAGCAGAGTAGCGGTATTTCATTCAGGATAGCTATAAAAATTACTATATGGTTTATTTACCATTTGGCATAGTGTTTTACCAGTTTATGCACTCCCTTGATAATGAAACCTACCAGAACATGCCTACAATTGAAAGAAAATGGCAAACTCTTAATAGTTATGTAAAAAAAAAAGAAATACTGTATGGCAACAGTAAACAGAAGTACTGTATGGCAAGTATGACTATCTCTGCTTATGCTATCAAGTAAGAATGTTGCACTCAATGACCAATTCAGTACTTCTGCAAAAGAAGAGCTAGAGCTTGTTAGCTTCTGGTGGGAACCATGGGAAAAAAAAAAAGCGGCGATATCAGCATCTTCCCTTCCGGTCAGCATTTCAAGACTGCCAAAATACTTGTGTTGCTCAGAACACAGGTTTTCTCCAATGTAGCACTAGTATTTTCTAGCAACTCTGGTAACCTAAACTACATCTTTGCCAGGGGAGAACAGACAAAATGAACAATTCTTGAAAGACCAGTTGATAACTACTATACTTGGGAAATGTTTTCAGCTGGCCAAGCTTTTATATTTTCTTAATATAATATAAATCTCAAGAGCTAGCGCTTATTATCAGTAAAGGTCTTAAATTATCCAATACCCAATAAACCACAAAATTATTACATTTTACCAAATTTAGGCTTACTCTTATTACAGAACTAGTGTTTGACCAAAACTTTTCAAGGATTTTTTGTAGACATCAAGTCCATTGTTTTCTTAGCAGTTTGTTGCAGAGATAGCTCAAACTAACACATGACCAAGTTATAGTTTATATACATCTTTCTTCATATTTTAATCATTGTTCTTGCATCTTCACAGAAATTTAAAGCTGCTTAATAAATGGCAGATACAGTGATTACTAGAAGCAACTTTAAAAAACCCCTGAGACAGATCTGAGTTTATTTTCATGGTGACTGTCTGATCAGACTTATTTTCCATTATCACAGTGGCTAGCGCTCCTCAATTCTTTTGTCAGCTGAACCTTGAATCAGATTTTCTAGTATTAGGTCCAGGTGGTTACAGCATGTAGTGATGCAGGTCAACCACAACATAAGAACTGAGGCACTGAAACTGCTATTCCTGAAATAGCACCAAAGTGTATTTTTCAATTCCGTAAGGTGGCACTATTGCTTCAGCAAGGAGACCTAAAGCACAGTCTTTAATGCCATCTTTAGGCGGACTATATGGAGACATTGCTAGTATAACTGAAGCAGATAGAAAGGAAACTCAAAAGAGCACAGCAGGAATCACAAAGGTCCTGAAAAATACGTTTCATATTACTGTGTGGTATAAATACTTAACTGTGCACACTCACCACTAAGCTACTGAATACTATTTGGCAGTTTTCAGCAAAGAAAGCCCGAGTTCCGAATTGAACAATGAATGGAATGTGTACAAAATTTATTTCCAGTAGAATAATCAAACACAGAACCTGACTATTCCAGCCTTCTCTTACAGAACTGTTACAAAATGCTTATCAAATCCTTTACTTTTCTCTGAAATGCAGAAGTACTCTATGGCTAAGACCATGCTTAAGTCAGCAGGCACAACACTCATTGACATTATAGTGAACAAAATATTAGGTTTAAGGAAGAAACTGCTAGCATCTCAAGCTGACAAAAAACCAAACAAACCAACCACCACAGTGAACTTTATGTCTTTGCTCGTTGTAGTGGGAAGAACATCCTCAATTTATTGGCACTGGAATTGTGATGATGTAAGTATTGATCCTGCAAAGCACATGAATAAGTAGCAGAAAGTATCACAGAAGATCAAGAGAAACTAATTCCACCCCTGCACACTGTTTACCACTTCGATAACACAACTATGGATTTGACATGAAGTTCCTAGCCATTACCATATTATAAACAGGAATGGGAACAAAAAGAATGCATTCATAGCTTGCCTTGTCTTCCCTGCAGCAACGCAGTATTTTTCTGTGAAGCAACAATTCTTCTGCATACTAACACCCTGATAATGTCAATTTTAGAAACTCTTTAATAGACTAATGTAATCCAAGTGTTAATGCCTGATGGTGTGATTTACTACAGATATTTGAGACAGAACTGATAATATAATAATAATTCTGATAATATGTTCTGCCCATTTAACTTTCCTACGTGATTCTTGAAGTTCTGCTCTAAAACATGGACTTTAGCACAACAGACAGATTAAAAGATGACTACATTTTAGTAGAAGTTTAGTACAAATTTAACTATTCATTATGCATTTGTATAGCTAGCCACTTTGGATGATATGCATTTTAAAGGATAAACAAGATATGAAGCACAAAAGTTTAATCCGACAGAAATCTGGGACTGTGGTGTTTTATATAATCGTGTGATTTTATGAAGTGATATTAACATTGCTCACTTCCTGCCATTTCTGTAGCATGCAAACTTCTCAGACAAAGCCTGTGGGAAAAGGGAAATAATTTTTTTACAGTGCCATTGCATTAGATTTAACAATGGATTTAACAACTCAATACAAGTATCCAATTTAAGTTTTCTAATTAGTAACTGAGCTGTGCACTACTATTCAGAATCAAATGCCTTTGCTAAGCAAAGTATTCTTTGATCTGTCCATGCATGGCTGGCACTTGCTGTGTGTTCTGCATTTTGATGAAGTCCAGTTTCTGATGTCAGCTTTGTTTAGGAAGAAGATAGTGATTTCCAAAGCTAATAAGTCAGAAACAAGCTAAAAAAACGAAGCCAGAAACATCATGAACTAAATGCCAAAGGCACATGAAATACTTATGGTATCACACAATGGGGTAAGTGAACTTTTTCTGTCAGTCATTTGCAGTTACTTAGTAAAATATGTTATGCTTTATTCAATTTTTTTTGGTCTCAGGCACATCCTCTATGCTAAATGCAAGATCTCAAAGATTCATTTTCCTTATCTGTAGAGTTATAACTTTCAACGGGCATTTGTGCTATGGGCACCACTTCACCACCATGCCTACAAGTTTCCCTTAATGTGAACCTCAAGCAGCTGAGTTATCTTTGATCAAAGGAAACTACTGAATGCTCTGGAGTCATTATCTTTGCAATACTGAACAGAGAGCAATCAGTCTGGAGGCAGAAGTGACAGAAATAGACGACACCAGGCCAAACAGCAGATGACACAACAGTGTGCTAAAAAGAGGTCAAGAGGGGACGCAGCTCCTGGTTAAGGGATATAAAAGACTTACACCACTCCCATGAACACAAAGAAGAATTCTAGTCACAAGGCTTGAAATATCAAGTTCCCATCACTTATGAAAAAATTATTTTTAATTTCATAGTAACTTAAAAGCTCATCCTCCAGTCTTACAGTTAACAGCCTAGTTAGTATCTTGCACAATAACAAAATACATTCCAAACCCTCAAAATTACCTACCTGAAGCCAGCACACGGAGAGTTTTAGCCACTCCTCCCCATGGAGCGCCTAATGACACATAATCCTTTATGTACTTGTCTTTCCAATCCTGAGTCTGATGGTTGAGGAAGTAGAGGGTGTACATATTACCCATACTGTGGGCAATTAAGACAACAGGACTTCCATACTGCTCATACATTAACTCTATCATCTTGCGAAGAGCCACAAAATAGTCTCCATTCTCATCTAAAGTAAACATACACAGGTTACATAGTTGTAATTACTAATTGTGAATGCCGAACTTCAACACAATTCTTTAAAAGGTTATTTTTTGTAACTGTGGAATTAATAATGCAGAGCTTAGACATTCCAGTATTAAGTGAGAGGGGTGGGTGTTTTTGTGGGGATGTGTTTTGGTGGAGTGGGGTTTTTGTTGTTATTTTGTTTTAAAGCAGGTCTTAAGTAGTAAGTTTTTTGAAGCAAAAAAAGAAACCACACTACAGAGCTTTCGTGTGGGTCCAGGTGTATCCACACTCCAAGAACTAGTGAAAACTAAGGTCTGAAGTATAATTGTTCAGGTCAGATGGGAGAAGAAACCCAAACCATTATTTGCTGGCTGGGAGAGTCACAATTTTGTTCAAGTAACAGTGGTATTTACTTGGTGCCTTTCGCCAGTCATAAGGTGCTCCTCTTACATCTTCATCACGTTTGTAGCCCCAGTCTACTAAACTCTGCACCAGCATATAAAAGTAACTGCCTGTAGACATCAGATAAGAGAGAAACAGAACAGTGAAAAGATTAGTATTAGAAGCAGCCGTCAGACACTATCACAAAATAACTTAAGTTGTGGAGGTATTATCTCTGATACCATATATATAGTAATTAAAACTGTAGTCTTACTCTTTGACAATCTAGAAATCTGCATATTCAAGTGAGTTATGGTTGCTGTCCCCTAAAAGTGACAGAATAACATTATTAAAACTTCTTACTAGTTGGCTGATCTGTCAAACCAGCGTGGCAGCAAAACATGGCATACACAGATACATTTTCCTCAGCAGAAACGTGTCGTACCCTTGAACTGTAAAACGTACACCTCAGAATTACTACATTAGTCCTAGCTTTTGTTGATTGTATTATATACCCTACCTGAAGTTAATTTGCGTTCATAAAGGTTGGCCTGGACTTCACCAACATTTATTCTTGGAAACAAATGCTTACAGCGTACGCCAGGGCAAAATTCTGCAAACCGCTCCAAGACTATTTTTCTGTCTGTCTGGTAGTGGACTAAGACTTAAGTGACTGAACATAATGCTTTAATAGCAAAGGGGGGAAACATTTGCGGACTGGCTATGTATTGAAAGATGCTACATATTACAAGCTTTGACACATAGGATGTAAGTATTACCACAATTAAATGCATCTAGTAACAGTTTGAAAAACTGTCAAAACATCCTATTGAATATCACAGTCATATTTAAGTTTTGAGCAGAACCTCACTTGTTAAGTCTTGAACACTTAATCATACCGTCCCTGAAGCAAACATCGGCAATTTTAAGTATAGCACTGTTCTAGTTATGAGAGTCATCTAGTGAAGATCATTAAATACATTACTGCCCTTCTGGGGATTGCTCCCCTACAGAAAAGAAAAAGAAATCCATGCTATGAAGCATGTGACAGTGCATTACTGACTGTTAAATTACTTAAGTCTTCAGCCACAGCTAAACAACTCCTCACAAAAGCTTATCAGATGCAGTGTTTTCTGAAAGATTACTTCAACAAAACAACTAAACAAAACAAAAAACCCTGCAAGCACATTAATGCAGAAATCCTTTGCAGCAGAAGTGTAATTATGTAATTATTCTGACACTGACAAAAGACAGGAAACTACAGAGTATGGTACTGTATCTCCCAAGCCCGTTAGCTCAAGGCCAAAGAACATCTTATTCAGAACTAAGCTGAAATGAAGTGTTTTTATTTTGTTTTTGCTTGTCAAGCTTCAGTCACAAAATTTGCTACTCAACTTATCTCATTTTCCAAAAGTCTTAAGTGCCTACTCCATTTTCATCCAGAGACCTTAAATTTGTCACAAGACTAAATAACACAGAATCTTCTTGTCTCAATCTATCAGGCCAAACAACAGACAAAACAATAAAATGAACACACTTAAAAGCAAAGCAAGCCGTGTGCTACCCTACTACACACAAAAAAAAATTCTCTTTTTCTACTTCTAAATGGAACTGTAATTTGAAATCACATTTAAATAGCTTGTGTATAAAGACACACTAGAAAAATCCTACGAGTGACAAAGCACTTCAGACACAGATTATACATACCAACACTCCTTTTACTTGGGTCAAGGAATTCCAAGGAAAATGTCTGCCCAAAACCTGGGACTCTGATATCCACTCCATCTGGTGGTTCTGTAATCTTACTTGTTCGATTATATACCAGCCTGGGGGGAAAAAAGAAAAATAGAGAAAAACATGAAACATGTNAGAGCAGAGTAGAAGGGCAAAATCACCTCCCTCGCCCTGCTGGCCATGCTTCTGATGCAGCCCAGGATGCAGTTGGCCTTCTGGGCTGCGAGCACACATTGCCAGCTCATGTGGAGCTTCTCATCTACCAACACCTGCAAGTCCCTCTCCTCAGAGCTGCTCTCGATCCATTCTCTGCCCAGCCTGTATTTGTGCTTGGGATTGCCCCGACCCACGTGCAAGACCTTACACTTGGCATCATTGAACTTCATGAGGCTGGCACGTATTACCACATGACAACTCTCAGCTACATTAGGTCTTACGTTCTGAGTGCAGTAAGAAGAACTTTAAGGGCTATTACCCAGAAGAAAAAAAAAACAACCACAAACAGGCAGATATGATAAGAGTACTCTAATGGCTAAGAGGTTACATAATGCAAACAATTATTTTAATTAGTTTAATGCTTTACATGCAAAATCTGAGGCTTATCTTCTCTATAAAACTGAGTATACAGAATTGTGGCTGAACTTCAACTTTAGAATATAAGCTACTTAATATAGTTCTGTATCATTTCACTTTGCATCAAGCCACATAATGGCGAAAACTTGTCAAGAACATAAGAATGTGGCAGTAGAAGCCAGATATCAGAAAAATTTTCCTAGATAAAAATAATTCATTTCTGTTTAACTAGAACACCAATACTAGCATAAGGGAGTACTTGATATTTCTTGACTAATAACAATTGGTACCTCAGGAAACATGTAGAGGTATTGAGTGTTTTGTAGATGTTTTTCAAATCAATTTGAGATATGAAAAATCTGGAGCATTGGGTCGGGGGTTTTTTTGTATCATTATTATTGTTGTTGTTGTTTTGTTTGTTTTTAATACCATATCAATACAATTGCCATTTCTGAATGCAACTTTTTACCCCTAGATGGAGTCTTAGAATCTGAATTGATCCTCAAATCTTCACACACCAAAAATCAGGTGTAAGGCATATAGCAAGACAAAGCAGAGGTGCAATTACACAACAGCTTGGTATATTCACGTAAAAGAGCAACATGCCAATACAATATTTCTAAGTTGCACAAGCTAAATATTTCTTGTTTTCAGAGATATTTATATGATTTTTACAGGAACATTAATGAAGCAGATTGAACAATGAAATAGGCTTGAAGCTTTAAGTTAGGCAACCTTTTAAACCCAAATAATTCTGGAAAGAGAATTCCAGATTGCCCTTGAAGAACCCCATGTGTCTCAGCTGCCCACAAGACTGCTCTCTAATGACACACGGCCAGCAAAAGTGCAAGCTCACATTCTTCCTGCCTATCCCCTCTGTGCTGCCCAATGTCCTTCCTTCCCCTTGCCTCATCAAAACTTAAGTAACTCATCAAAAAAGCAGAACATTTTCTGCTTTAGATAAGCCTATCGAAGTATCTGGTAAGGACCCAAACCAACACTGGGTAGGAGAGAAAGTGGAAGCAACTAAGAGAACCTCTGCTTTTCATCAGTGATGAACAGCTACCTCAGATGCAACAGAGCCGTATCTCCTGATTGATCCTGTTACTCTGCCTAGCAGAATTCCAAGTTGTTTCTCTCACTGATCTTGAATCAGAAAATAAAGTTTAAGGTAGCCATTCTGTACAAAGCATTTCAGTCTAAGGAAAGGAGATAACTACAGAGAGCAATATTTCTGGTCTTACCTGATATTATCAATCCAGCAGTCAATGATGACAGGCAGAAGCAACTCTAAATTCAGCCAGAGTGTAAAATAACTGTCCGTCTTCTTAGAGCAGAGATAGTGCACTACTGATGGCTTATCTAACTTTGCTTCCAACTGATTACCTAAGTCCCCCGGAACTGAAAGATACGAAAAGGAGACACTTAAAATTAAACTGTATAACATTTTACATTATAATATACACACCTTAATACTGTAGCCCTCATATGCAGTATCACTGCATCCAGAGATACATTAAGTTTTGTAACTGGGTAAAAAAAATTACATAAGAACAGAGTACTGCACGCACATTTTCCACTGAAAAGATTTAGATTTTCAAAAATCATTAGCTGACGAATGACCACATAGAATAATTCTGGATCAACAGTTCATAACTGTTGGAACAGGTCATGTTAGGCCATGGGTATGAAAAACAGATCGTCTCAGACGTTATCAAAATTATCTGTGTTTTAAAGTGCAAACAATCTGAAAGAATTTTTTCTTCACAGTATTACAACAGCCCATGCAAGTCTTTTTCTGTTTAAGCAGTTGCTTGCAAACTATCAATTCGAAATAAAAAATATGAAAAGTCAAGCAGCTCCATTTATGTTTTTTATTTTCACTTCTTAATCTTCAGCTGCACTTTTGCTACACAAGATTTAGTTGGCTAGCATAATAATCCAAATACATAGTTTCATATCTTTTCTATTCAAGTTCGCATGCAACAGTTTTGATGGTTTTGGGGGTTTTTTTGCTACATTACATCAGTAATACTTGGAAGGAAGGGTCTTGTATTTGCACCTTCTCTGAAGTGCACTGTTCTTAAGGCATATACTAAATGCCAGTATTCATTTGATGAAGTTTTATTTTCCTTTATTTTAAACACTAGATGGAAACAGGAATATTATTTCTAAATTAGAACTAAGCTTAAAAAGTGCTCTTACAATTTTCAGCAGCAAGTTTCCAGAGAAACTTCTTACATTCCATTATGTTTAATCATTTTTTCCTCAAGAACCAGAAGGGCAAAGATACTTCAGTAACTGAAGTTTCTCTGTATTAGAAAAATTTAGGAGTTAGGCACTTCTCAAGGGTTGCCTGTACCCCTTTCAGCACACCTTTTTTTGATGTGCATAACTGCATCCTATTTACTTGTCAATGTTTAATTTTGAAGTTCTTTTAATGCAGGCTTACCCAAACAGTTGCTCCCCCCCTTCAGTATATTATTTCATCAGAACAGTTTAAGTTCTGTAGAACACTGATACTTTGCAATAGTTTAAAGAAAGAGGTAATATCTTTTACTGGAACACCTAATTTAACTTGAAAGCCAGATACGCTGTCAGAGAAACACTTATTGCCGAACTGAAAGGACAGAACTTCAGACTAAATCTGGACCTGGACAACTACACTCTTCCAAACTTCAGCCACTGCAGGTTATGCCCCACCACAAAAGACATACCTCAGGATTTCTTTATTAACTACCCCTACTTTCTCATCAGGCTTTTAGTGGTTTTATTTCTGCAGTCTTAAGTGAAACGTTAAAAAGACCCAGTAGCTGACCACAGTTTATTTTAGGTCATATTTCAAGGACTCTGATATACTGGAAAGCATAGTAAGGGAGATTATAGTATTGCATCACACCCTAGAAAGAGTTTACTGAAGTTCAGTCTTGTAACCTCAAAACACTGTTTAGTTATTACTTCTAGAACTATAAGGCAACAGCTTGTTCCAGTCTCGTGCCTGTGCTGTATCAATGCTCTTATTAGAAAAGGAACAGAATGTAATTCTATTTATATCAATCATTCGTGGCTGGCCAGTTTCAGCAGCAAACCTGCCAAGGACAGAGCAGGTTGATTTTTGTCTTCAGTTTCAATGCAAAATAAAGTAGAAGAGTGACATTCTGTTCCACTCTGGAATCTCATTTCCTTGGGTAAAAATCAAGTTCTTCCAGCAAAGATACCTTTCAAAAACTTAGACAAACATTTGCAGTATCAGAGTTAAGAACTTGCTGAGGTTTCCAAACAGCACTCAAATAATCATAAGCACTCCTGCTCAGAGCAGGAAGACTCACAACTGAAGAAGTTTGAGATTATAATCAAGATGTATTTATCAACAAGAGTACTGAAAGCAAGAAACTGTACAAAGTCTCACTTGGAACAGAGTGATCTTAGATTAACTGCAAGTTTCATTTGGTTAAGATATTTTATCCTGAAGGTTCTTGAGAATAGAGGCTGTGCTCCTGCATCCAATTCAGAGCAGAAGCTGAGAAACATTACATACTAACTTTTACCCAAGGGATGACAAGGAACAAGTTGAAAAGTGGTAATTTATTTAATTCTAAACAAAATATAAGGGGCAAGTTGCACCTGTGCCAAGATACAGTACTGCAGTTAAAAAAAAATCAAGTGGCATATACAGGTGTGAGGCCTGTTTGTTTATAAAGCAGGGATTGACAACAAAAAAATGGTTTTTTTTCAGGTTTACATTTCCCTATTAACAGTGAAACTGCTAATCACTAATTGACAACTCGTGCTTTATTTTCTAAAGTATATTCTGCAAGCTGAAGGGGATTCATGATGAAGCTATGGGGAACAAAAGGCAAATTTTTATTTTTCAGATTATGGAAAGAAACATGCAAGATCTTCAGTCCTCACCCCTCACAATTTAAGTGTTAATTATTTACATTTTGGCTGGAGAACTACTTAGTGGCTTTTTGATAAGTAGCAGGTTAAAAAAAGATCACATTGAAGATTAATTCTGTAGGATAAAGACATACCTTCCTGAATTTTCTGTGATGGAATTTGAAAGCAGTAGAAAAAACACATTTCCCTTCATCTTCAGACCACACACACAAAGCATCTGTGGACAAAGTAATTTTTCTCCTCATCCTGCCATCTACCAATATCTGTAGTTTCTAAGCCTTTTTGCTGGAAATGTTACAGGAAGTTCTTGCTTTTTAAAGCCTACAGACTGACCCCATAAACATACAAAATAACTGGCAAGTGAAGTTCTGCAAAGTGCATCAGCACTAGTTAAAGCTGGATGCCCAAGAATAGATCTCAAGCAGTACCCTTGCTTCCCTAATTTGCAGTTGTGCAACACACGTATTGACTTCTGAACTGTGACATTTATAATGAGATTCCAGATTCAGCAGAAAACAGTGTTTCCATCAGATTTGATGATGTATCAGTTCTAGCATATTATCATTTTTCACAAAGATGGTAATCCAAACAGAACTCATTCTAATACATCGATGAGCCCAATTCACATCCACTATTACAGTATCCTTTGCTGGTTTGGTTTTGGGTTGTTTTTTTGGTTTTTTTTTGTCTCAACTGCCCTGACAAAACTAGATCTCCGTCTGGGATGTGTTTGATTAAAGTTCATGGAAAGCACATTTACAAATTTCATTTGAGAGTTTAAAAGAGGTTACAGACTTTTCCAAGTCTGGGAACTACAGTAGCTAGCTTTAGGATACACTGATACTCCTGCCTATCACTATCCTTAAGTCTTAATGACTGATTCACAGTTCCCAGTAGAAGACAATAAGCAAACTGCACCCTGGAAAGTGACTGGCCTTAATACCACTCAGGAAACAGAGAGAAAAGAACATTCAACAAAAGCCATTAATAGGGGGATTTTAAATTTCATTTGGAAAAAAGAAAAGATAGTAGTTATTATATAACTGGGTAGGGGGAAGCTATTGTTTGTGTGGTGAAGAGGCAATCAATTGGTACTTTTTTTTTTACTACTTATATTTGAAATGCAAATACCTTTGGATATATATCAACTATCGTAACTTTTTTAGTGGTATGATTTCCACAAATAACTAGTATCTTTTTGGTTCTGTAAATCAGCCTTCCTTCAAAATGGATCAAGTTTTCTGGGAAATTAATTTTAAACTCTGACCACAGTTCTCTAAGGAGAATGTCTCGAAGTAGCTCTAGACTCAGTGACAGACTGCCGCAGAAAAGGCTTGTGTTTAAAATTAGGAACAAGAAAGCAAACAACATCTCACATGATACTCCTAGATACCTCAGATCACATGAGGCATAAACATTTAAATCACTCCTGACATCTAGCCAGCTGACCATACAAACACACGCCCCTCAATTAGCAGTCAGCAGGAATTCACAGACAAACCTCTTTTGCATGTAAATCAATTATTAACAAACTTCATTTAGGTGTCCTTCTAGAAAACTTTAGCCAAGTACCTAACAAATTGTTTGCAGAAGGTATCAGAACATTGATATAGTAATTGTGCTGAGTCAGCTCTAAAAGGTAAAGAGTTCAGTGAATCCACTGATCTTATAATGACAGGTTATCAGCTCCCAAAATTGATAAGATATGAGATAGTACACAGCGATTATCAATGAACTATATGAGAAAATGAAGGAGGAAGAGCAGCCATAAAATAAAGGAACTTCTTATTGCAAGCATTAGAAGACAAGTGTGTTGAATATATAACCATGAGAAATGCAAAAATATTATAATTGCATGTAAACATGAAGCAGATATCCAGAAGCACTTGCACAGAATATGTTTGGGGTTTTTTTTTTTTAATAGATATTGTCAGTAGAGCAGAGGACATTTTCCTGTATGAATATATTGTCCTGGCTGAATCGGAAACTCTTAAAAAAGACATGAAAGCAACTCGGTATATTAAGTAGTCCCCCTTTCCCCCAAAACACCTGAGAGAGGAACTCCAAGAAATTCACCTTACATTTTAATGAGCATTGTGTCTTTGATAGCAAGCCTTCGGGCAGGACTCTGGAAGTAAGGTTTTGACTTTTACCTCATGTTTCTTTAGTGCCACTATTATACCAATACCCTTTGATGCTTTGTTATTTAAATCTCGGGGGAAATTGAGCAATTGCATTGCAGTATTTTGCTGTCAATTACTACCCATGTCAGTTTGGTCCCAGGTCTTGCTCCCTTGGTATGTACAAACGTGATCTTCAGGCACAGTAGCTCCTGCTACTAAGGCACCATTTGATGATGCACAGACCAGCTTAAAAAATAACCTAATCCAAATGGAGCGGTGCCACTCTCCACATTCCTTGTGCCAGCTCTTCCATTAAGGTAATTCAGCTACAAAATTAATCACATTATTTCTCAACAGGTTAATTTTCTCATGCTTTAGTAAGACAAATGACTCCACAAAGTGGCCAGTAAGTAGGCACAAAGAAAGCTGGGGAAGCACTAACGAGCTATTAGATTGGCTTAGCTGTTTCACAGAACCACACTTCACCTAAGCCACTTAGGGGGCTCTACAAATCTGAGATCTGTTGCCACCACAACTACAGCCAACAGTTACAAGGTCGTGTTCAAGCAGCTCATCTGATTTTAGATTTGAGATTCCTAGAAGCAGTATTTTTGTTAGCACCTGGGGAGCACAGCAGTGTTACCCATATGTAAGCAACATCCCATATTTGCAAACTACTGCTTTACTTCCTCCGCCGTTACTTGGGTAAGCACAGGTTGCAACTGCAAGCGAGGTCATTACACAAAAAATTTGAGAGCAAGTTACACTGGGTCTTGTGACCATCACTGGTCTAAAATATTTATGAAACGATCATTATCTTGACAACATTCCTTTAAACAGCATTCCTTCTTTCTTTATTCCTTAAGATCAGGTGGCCAGCTTGCCATGCACAGAACAACACCAAACTTCTTAACTCCCTTTTCTACTTAAGGGCTTTAACTTCCAGACCAAGAGTGAATGCTTAGATCATGAGACCACATTTACTAAAAGATAAAAACATATTTAAAAACTGAACACATAAGAGGAATTGAGGGTCTAGATACCAGCCTGATAAATCAGGAGGATCAACTCTGTATCTCCCTTTTGTATGGGCTCCAAAACCGTCTCAGGCTGGTAGAGGCCTGCATAACACAGCCTTGCATACACCTCTCAATCTCCCTTGGCATTTGTGGTTCCAGGGCAATGTGTGTTTTTCTCCCCTCTCCCAAACACCTGTGCTAAGCCAGCACTTACAATGCCTCCCTAAACCCTTCTACCATCCTCATCACAGTAATTCCTAAAAAGCTTATCTTAACACATCACATACGCAAGAAGGGTGAAGAAAAGGTCATGAAAAGTTAACTAGAATCAAGATGAGAACATTTCATACAGAACCAGTGAGTGACCGACAGTCACTCCCTTCCTCTCCTTTATTTGTTTGACCTTCACTGCCCATGTCATGTCTAATGGAAGCTAAGCTCTTAGTGCAGGTGTTTGTACAATGTCAGTCAATTCTATAGATCAAGAAAATGTGGTATTTTACAACAGTAAGTTATAGCAAATCACTCCCTAAGAGCACCTACTTTCTCAAACATACAAACAACGCAGAAAAATTATTTATGTTAAAACCCATTGAATCTTCACTTTCTGGACAGGTTAGGACTGGGCAGCAGAAACCAGCAAGTTTTAAAACGCAGACACTGACTAGAATAGTAAGAGATGCAAGTTCTATAGCGTTTCATGAAAATTCACTCTAACAGCAAGAAAATCTGGTTTTTAAACCACTCACTGATGAATGTGTGCTCAGCCACACAGTATTTACCAGAAATGGGAAAACAAGATGTAGGTCAGCCATGGGTTTTAAAAGCCTCCTTATGGTACATATATACTTACAGTAGATCCATCAGTAGTAACTCCATGCTTCTGTAATCACTGTCCCTTTATCCCAATTGCTTTTAAATCTTCTCCGATTCCCTCATAGCTAGAGTTGAATATTGGATCAGCAACTAAAACACTATCACCTTTGTCATCAAGAAGCTTGCACTGGAGTAAGTGCCAAAGCTCGTTGCTAAAACCCAGCATTACAGAGTGGAGAGATGGGATAAAAGATTGCTTCTAACCTTCAGGCAGAACTCAAAGAACTTTTGTTCACATTTTAACTTCAGCCTCTTAGAACATCCTTTTGCAGTTTCTTCTCCCAAATCTACATCCTCTCAGTTCAGCCATTTATTAAGAACTGTGAATTTGTACATGGTGGACCTGAGATACACAGCATCTTTGTTTAATGTTTACAGTGTTCTTGTTCAGCGCTTACCCTTTTATGTCAGAAGTTTGTAAGAGTTACAGTAAAGTCAACAGCAGACCCTAAGTTATTGCAAGTAAGTGGAGCTTAAACTGAACGACATGCCAGTGATTATCCTTTTCCCAGTATTTTTCCCATTTTCTTACTTTTTCTTCCACTTTTATGATCAAGGTTAATTGCATAATAACACACAGCACACTGAATACATTCACAGGACTAACTACTGACATTAGTATCACCAAAAGCAATTCACATATTAGAATGCTTAAGAATTACAATTTCAGTAGACAAGTTATTAAAACATTTAAAATTTATTCACAATTCTCCTTATCGATGGATACAAAAAGCATCTAACAAATATTACTTAGTAACAAACTCTTCTGTGTTAACAGGTGAAACCACAGGCCAGTAATCAATATTCATTTTCTATGTTGACTAATAAGCCTATTATTTTTAAAGTACTTGCGGTTTGACTGCTCTGACACCCTGTCACTCCTCTTTTCTGCATTCAATTCCAACCTCTTTTATGAAAGGTTCGTATAGAGTCAAAACTTGAGAAGCAAGGGTCTGGTTTTAGCTAATGAGCTAAGAACGTGTTTAGGCGAGCCTAGTTTTTCCCCTTCCCGCTGACAAGCACAGGCAACCCCATACTTTCGGCATGTCTGTCGCCCCACCGTGTGAGGCGGGGTGCCTGGCCCCCCCGACCCGGGCCTGCATTTGGAGCTCTTGCGGCCGGGGCAGAGTTATGGAGAAGATGCTCCGTGCCCAGCGCCGGCGCCCCCCGCAGCAACCGGGGCGCTCGGTCAAGCACCCCGAGACCGCGGGCAGCGGCTGGGGGGGCTGTACCAGCCCCGGGCCTCCCGCCGCCTCCCTGCCGTGAGGGGGGGA
>VYXH01008676.1:82635-126373 GCA_013397275.1 Burhinus bistriatus | reverse complement strand
GTCCCCCCGCCGCCCCCCGCCTCTTACCCAGCACCACGGGCGGCCCCGGGGGCCGGCGGCGCGGCAGGCAGCCGCCGCCGGGGCAAAGCAGCAGCAGGAGGAGGAGGAGGAGAAGCAGGCTGAGGAGGGGGTTCCCTCCCCGGCGCGGGAGGAGCCTAGCGCCTGCCGGCGGGACCANGGCAGCCGCCACCGGTGTGCGGCCCCGCCGCCCGGCCCGGCCTCAAAAGGGCCCGCCCCGCCCCGCCCCCGCAGGCGTCACCAGCCGATTGCGGAGAGCACGAGTCGCCGCGCGGCCTCGCCTCAGCCCACCTCAGCGGGAGCCCGCGCTCCCCTCGGCAGCCCGCCGGCCCTGCTCGGCGCTCAGCCCCGCAGAAACCTCTGTAAATGCGGCCCCCCTCTCCCCGCCTCCCCCCCACCACCTTTCGGAGGCCCCCGGCTGCCGCGGCCCGGGCCCGGCCGGTGTGAGGCAGAGCGGAGAGGTAGGGCACCCCGCAGACCCGGGCTGAGGCCTCTGGTGGCGGCTGGCAGTACGCGGTTAGGGAGGGAAACCTGCGGGAGGAGTGCGTGTGTCTCACATCGCTACATCCACGGCTGCGTGGTTGTGACGATCTCTAAAAGTGAAGTAAGGGGCTTTTGCTGCAAAGCTTGTGCCTAAAAATAGGTAGTGCATAAGGGTGGCGGTCAGAGTGGTTTAAGGAAAAACAAAAATACTTAGCAGAGCTGGGAATTTTAGTATTACACAGTCAAGGGACTGGGCATACGATATAAAACCTTATGGGCACAGCTGTACCTCAGGCAACGCCTGACTGAAGTGTCAGCTAATTGGTACAGACTATCATTGAAGTCAGGCTTTTGGTAATACTCAAAAAAATTCGTTAGGCCTTTATACACGTAACAAGAACAGGTAGATCTGTAATTACAGTAATTTAAAACCAGAAGGGATATAAACTCTTGTGCTTCGGCAGAACCAGTTAGTAGGAGTTACATGCTCGGTTTGAAGTACACGTTGTGTGGTGGGTGTCTGGCTGTGGAGGGGGAGGAAGAAGGGTACCCACAGAAGCAGAAACAGAGAAAAAAATGGTACTTGGAACCAGTGTAGTCGCATCTCATGATCAGTCATGATTGTGCTGATGGGCAAGGCAAGGTTTCCTTGATTCACTCGCATGTCTACTGCTGTGGACACATACTTTCTGGGCCAGGCGTTATCAATTCATGCTCAAGGTAAAGCTATTTCTGATAGGGTTACTTTGCAACAAGGGCACTACAGTGTCAGCTTCACAGCTTCCTACATCCCTCAGTGTGTCTACTAATTTTCAGAAATATTCCTACTGTTAATACACTATGAACAATATCACATGAATTATATGAATACACATGAACAATATCACAAATGAAGACACGTGAGTGAGAGACAAGTAGAAAACTACTTCTCATTGACTTAGTGACTCCTAGCAGCTATACGCACGGTAAGGTATAAAATTGAAGTTGTTCTCACCTCACTAAATTTGGTATTCAACAACATTTGTAATTCCTGCAGAAAGACATGTCAAAAACTTCTGTGCATGAAGGCAGAATGTGGTAAAACAGATACACAGTCTATTGACAGGAGTTTAGAAAAGTGATGGGAATGGCTTGGCATTGACATGGAAGGAGGAGGACACGTCTTCCCCCTCCTAAAGTAAGACAGGGGAAGAAAATGCAACAAATCACTCAAGGAAGCTAAGGCTAAGTTTAAATCTAGACTTGCCTTTTTGAAGACAGCTGCCACACCTCGTATATTTGCAATGAGTGGGAAGGTGTCAACATCCAACAAACCCAAAGGCCTGTCCCAAGGACAGGTGCTTAGTCACCATGCAAGCGTTGACTTGAAATGAACTCTTACTAAAACAAACTACAGGGTGTGCAAGTATGACTGTAAAATCAATTGCAACTTTGATCCTGGTGTAGGAATTAAATGTTACAAAATGCAGCGGAAAACCTTATGGAAGGGTAAAACAATATTTATAAAAAACTGATTTCAGTCACTGACAGTCATTTTCTCATACCCCTGTACTCAGAAGCCCCAAAATGCATGTGTCCAAATAGTCAGGCCAGGATCACTTGGGCTATGACACGAGGTTCAAGGAATGCCCACTGTCAAGTCCTCACTACATCTCTTGAGTTCCCTTGGGTAGCAGCAAAGCAGTTTTTATACACATTTTCTGTGCCTTTTAGGAGTGAGTTATTATGACGTGATTTTTTTGTCTCAATCTTTTATTTCACCTTCTGTAAATTTTGGGCAAGCTCACTGCCTGTTGGCTTTCTTCCTGCTGAGCTAACAGAAAAAGGAATGACCTGTGTGACTTACTGTAAACTTGTTGCTATCTCCCTGTTACCAGAAGGCAGGTCTTCTACTGATAAGGCATTTCTGCTGTAGGCATTGCAGAGCACAGGCCTTTTGGTCTTGATGTAAACACTGCATTTGTCGGCATTTACCAGTTTGATTACTCTTATTTGTGTCCTTGATTATCACACATGTGTCATTTTTGTAACCCTTGCCTTATTGATTCTGCTCATGATATGACACACAGACATTTCCATACTCAATTCAAACCAATCTTANGATGATCTCTAGAGGTCCCTTCCAACTCTAAAAATTCCGTGATTCCGTAATATTTCTCTTACAAATCTCTGTGGTATTCTGGCAGCTGAGAATATCTTCATACTGCACTAAAAACCTTTCCATCTTGTTCTTCAAGGAAAGACTGCTAAGCACATAATTACTATTCCTCCTGCTCTGCAAGCCCAGGCTCTTTAGATAACGGTCTTTCAGCTGATCAGTCAAGTAGTGTATGTTAGTTATTTCTTTTGTTGTCTCTTTTTGGGAGATCAGGACCACTCACATTCAAAATCAAAGTATATTAAGCTTTTTGCCTTTGTAAGGTTGTTTAAATATGCATAGCAAATTTCTGTTTTCACATTGAGTGCCTGGGCCTGTTGTCACTTGCACCAACAAACAGGAGGAACCATGAGACTCTGAAGAGTCCCTTAGCATTGTGTTACAGTTGATGGTGCCCTGCTATTAATCAAGTCAGTGTAACTATTTCTAAGTGCTGTTTTGTTAGAAGGTCAATCCAGCTCTTCCTCCACAAAGAATGACTTGACAGCAGGGCTTTTGTAGATTAACAGCAATTCCAGAACATGACCATGTGTAGCCACGTGACAGAATTCTACTAGTCATCATCCAAGGCAAATTCAAGGAATAACAGAACCAACTACAAGTCTGAACTGCCAGTAAAATGCCAGCAAGCTTGTTATTATACAAAGTACATGCTATATACTGCTTCCTTCATGTTTTGTGTCCAAAGCTGCCTAGGAATGAAAAAGGAAGTTGCTACAGTTGAAACTGCTGATTAAAAGCAGCACTGCACCTTTTTCACTTACATATGAGGTGAAAAAAAAAAAAATTAAAAAAAATCACTATCCGTACTGCAGAGGCCAGTTTGTTACCACTGTAGAGAATTTTTTAAATGTGTGTAATCAGTCTTCTAAGAAAATATTCTTTACTTCTTTCCAAAAAACCCACCAGAAATAAACTATATTAAACACCAGAAACTACAATATCAGTAACATTATCTTTGTTTAAGACTCCTTGAGGGCTTGCACTGGCAACTTGACAAAACCAATGAATTGGATATGAGTTTGCACACTGGTTATTTAAAAGAAACAATCCTTTCCAGAAATCTAATATTTGCTTAAACATCTTTTATTTGGTTGAACAGAATTCTCTGTTTGCTTCTGATCTTTACTATTTAAGTAGTGTTTGTATTGGCTCAAATACCCCCAAACACGATCGTGCTGAGCTAGACACACTAGTAGAAAAACCGCAAGTTTCAAGGAAAGATGTGAAGACAATCAAAGTGTTGGCACAGATCTACACTGTAGGCAGAATCCCATGTCAGCACTTTCCCCATTGTTTCATTCAGGAATTTACCAAGTTCAGAATATGTTGACACAGCCATCATCAGTCATACCTTTCAGAAACATGCTATCTTAACTTTACCTCCTCACAAGATTTTACCAGCCATCCTAATTTTTGCATTTGAATTTGCACCAAAACAAATTGTCCCTGAGACCCAGAATCCAACCGTAACAGAAATGAGAATAGCAAAATACAGACACTTGCAGAAGCCTCTTAGACAAGAAAGAAGGTAAAAGATTTAATAAGATCCTTATTATCAAGTATACAAAAAATAATACTTGGGTCAATTTGCAGTGGTTTGCTTTAATCATCTTCCTTGTTACTGAGTGTATAAACAGCATCTGTTGCCCATTTCATTTTTTCCTGCAGACATTAGTATGACATCTCTTCTTGAATTCCCAAAAATTCTCTTTGTCTTTGGAAAATATTATAGTACAGATCTGTGACATTTCTTTCCTTCCAACCCCCAAACATCATAGACAAACCCATAACTTACTTATGTTCATAGGCACAATTTTGAACTCATGCTCAAGGCCAGGAAAGAATCAACTTGTGAGAAGAAGTCAGGCCTACGTAGAAACCTCCATAAGCCCATGCATTGATAAAATAACATATACACAGGTATAAGGAACTTGGGTAGACTAGAGTGATACATTTTTAGTTTGCCACAAGTAGTCCAATTCCATAAAGTCCACATTCAGAAAAGCGCACTTGTTCAGTTTCAAGCTTCGTTAGAGAATACAGATTTTTTTAAAGCAGCTGAGAATTTTTTTTCCCCTAATAATTCTTCCATCTGTACCACAAAGATTTCCAGTGCTCCTTGACACAACAGATTTACCCTTCTAAGTTTTCCTACATGAATAGGAATCCTGACCATTGTTTAAAGACTACTTTATTTTGAAAAAGCAGCACTAAAATGAAATCATACAATACTGATATGATTTTTCTTCACTGTCTACAGATCAAGATAATTGTTTGGGGTTTTTTTTAAACAAATATCAACCCTTAAAACTCAACTCGGGAGGCAAAAAGCAAGTTTAATCCCTTCCTTCTCAAGAATGGTCTGAGGCCTAGCTGAAGTCAGTCATACCTATACAATGTGTTTTGGGTTTAGTACGGTTGTGACTGACCTGTAATAATATTTACATGTTGCAGCTGACCTGAAAGGTGGACAGCCATAAACATGTATTTATCTTAAGAGCTGAGTGTGCATTTGTAAGAGGCTTTTTTTTTTTTTTAAATAGCAACACAGGGTTATGTAATAGTATTTTTTTCACAGTAAAACTTTAAATGTAGACAATTCCATAAATATACCATAGATTCAGTTCAATTTATAGCTCAGTTTGTTAAATTAGCCAGAGTTAAGTGTTAAATTAGGAGAGTTCTACTTCTGGACTGCCTAAAGAGGGTATTGATTTCTTACCTTTAGCAAAGATATTTTTTAAATCCGCTGTTGGAGAGGTTAGCAGATATTTTAGAAAGTCACTGCACTTGTCAAACAACACTTTTTAAACTCAAGCTGTACTTGTGTATAAGCGCAGCAGCATAGTCCCAGAATAAAATGAACCAGGGCAGCAAAGATACTTTCCCCTCCTTTCCTTTCTGCCTGCTTCCTCAGCACTTCGCCTTCACTTCCACATTGTTCCCCATGCTGCTGCTCACTAGCATTAAGACAGTAAACAAGACTTGAAATCAGCTCCTCAGTCTCTTTCAGGATGAGTTTGGTTACAGTGCAGACCAGGGCCAGAAAGAAGGGAAGAGAGCAATTGGGTAGTGGGAGTACAGAAATGCAGACTTACGTGAATATCAACCTCGAACATCAGAGCCTAGCCATTCCCCAAGGAATTAATAGATCCTATCGCTGTCATCTCTCCTATCTTCAAACCTTTAATCTGTATAATAGGGATCATATTACTCTTTTGGCTCACATTTTGCTAAAGCAAATCAATTCATGCTTGTAAACCATCCATGTAATAGAGCTTCATAGTAAATTGTGAGGATGTAATGACCAACAAGCTGAATTGCAGAATTCCTGCTCAGTCAAAGAGAATTTTGTTAGAATCTAGGAGTGAGAAGTTCTTAGCAAGAATGCTGGGACTTAAGGTCCTGCGAGTTCTGCTCAAGATTTACTCATAGTTGATGTTTTGGGGTTGGATCACTGAAGAATTTTGAAATTGAAGCTAAGCAAAATATGGAATTAATAAAAGGCGTCACAGGAAGATGGAAAGGGGAGATACAATTTTGTGTAGGATGAATATAGGAGGAAAAAAGTTGAAAATATAATGTGTTGTGATGAAAACTGAGTAGGTTGAACCCTGAGGGACAGCTTATGTCTTGCACAAGTTCCCATAAATTACAACTTCCCAGCACATTGCGTGAGTGGTAGAGCCTGACATTTTTTGCAATGCAGAGAAACTGTTTGTGCTATCTGAGGTAGAGAGCTAACAAGGTGGTTTTGATTTGCAGGCAAGATACTTCCCAGGTGAAGAGAAGAACTGGAGAAAAAGCAGAATTCAGCATGCTGTTATCGTAAGGCTAACATGTCTTACAAGACTGTAAAGTGGCTAGGGCACAGTGACGTACTTGTCAAAGAAAGCAAAAGAAACCTTGTTTGTCACGTGGCATGAGTCAAACAGCGGCATTTCAGGATTCTTGCCCACATATAATGACAAGGCAAGGAGACCACTATTCTTCTTGTTTAATAAGCTATTTCATCCAGTGTCACACCCTGTTTGGTATCCCAGTTGGGCAAGGTGTCAGAGGAGTTGCTGAGAAATACAGGGCTTAGGAAATTTGCTAGCTCAAGGTTACTTCTGAAAAGACACAACACTGCTACTACTAGATCCAACTGATCGCTGACAAAAGTGAATCCATTTCTGGAAACACAAGTGCGTCCAGAAGAACTGAAACTGATGTCAGTCGTTTAGTAGTTTATTGAGGGGAATGTTGGTCATTATCTAGTCTCATTAAGGCTTCACTCACTCTTTTTCAGTGCTAAATTGTTCAAACACTGAAGGATGGAAAAACATCTGACTCTGATCATATTTCAGCTGCTAGGAAGTAATCTGAGAGTTCCTCTTTAGTGGATGCATTAAAAAAATGAACTGATGAGAGTTTAACTGAGTTTAAGGGATATGTAAAGATCTAATTTTTTTTCTTCATTTCATAATTATGGCTCTTTGAATCTGAAATATGTATGCTATCCTGGTAAAAGATGCACTTATAAAGTAAACAGTCTTCTTAGATGTGGAGATGTAATGTATGTAGACCACCCACTTATTTTCTATCCTTTAAATCCACATTAGCACATTAAAAGCTAGATATGAGTAGGAAAACTGAATACAGTTAAGAACCAAATAAGAAAGACCCAAATTTTACTGAAATTTCTTAATTAATGTAAAAACCAAACAAAATTAACAAGATTAACAACATAAATTGTTCAGATCTAAGTTTCGACTGTCAGTGCATCTAAAAATAAATGCCTGATCCGCAGTTTGGCTGATACCACTTTCCAAAGAAAGAGATAAATAGCCTACAAATGTATCTAAATTGTGCACAGGCACTTACTATTCCATCCCTTGGGCATGTTAAGTTAAAAAGTATTGCTTGATGATTCCTGCAAGGACATAGTTCCCTTCTAAACTGAGGGACACAGGTAGTTGGGAATGATTAATCATGGGAAAATGGTTTAATCAGCAGCATCATAAGTAGCATTGTGTCAGGCTGTGTCAAACATGTCAGTGCAAAAATATACTTATAGGAAAATTAAGGTTGGAAGGGACTTTTGAAGGTTATTATTCTGATCCTTTTGTTCAAATCATAGCTACGGTGAAACTTAGATCAGGACAGTTATTCTGATATATAAGAACAATATAAAACGACAATTCGAATAAAATACCACCATTTCATTTAACCCATTTCTGGGATTAACACTGAATGAAGGGCATTTTGAACAGGGAACAGTGAACTAACCTGCAAAATTATATTTTAGAGACATTTGTGGACATATTAGAAAGGAGAAGCTTGCCAAAGACTGTCTGGACATAGCACTTTAAGAAAATGGATTTAGTGGAACAACTTTTTTTTTTTTTTTTAATTCATATGCTATAAACAACTTCAGATGCTTTAAATATTGCTACCATGCTACATTGCCAACATGTTACTAGAATAACACTCAAGAGTTTCTTCATGGTACGGTGAAAGTAATTTGGCTATCAGTGTTCGGCAGCTGGAAGTGAAGCTGCTCAGATTACAAGCCAAAGAAGTGGTAGAAAATGGGTACATATCATGTGACATAAAAACAAATTTTCTGCTGAAAGCAAGAAATATATGAGCTTTCATGTGGCAGATAAATTGATCTCATGATTTCCTGTTAAAGGATATGCCATTATGAGGCAATTTCAACTCTTCTACTTGGACCTCATCCTAACATAACTTGTGAAAACAGTTTTGCTGTATTTGTGGACTGCAAAGATGCCTTGATTAGCTGGAGAAAACAATTCTCTCAGAGCTTCTATCTTCCTCTATTTTATTGGATATTTCCTCCTTTTGGCAAGCTGTTAGACAGTACTGATTTTTTTTTCTGTTTTGCTTACAGAAAATGATTGTTCTCAGATAAAATAGAAAGGCTAACAATTTTCAAAATTTAATGTCTGCTTAAATTCTGGTTTTATATGCTTTAGAGTTGTCTTCTTGATATCTGTATAACCTTATACATACAGAAGTTAGTATTACATGATGATAAACAATAACGTAGCAAACCTCCTAAACTATAAATGCAGCCTAACGTTGTTCAAAACCTGAATCAGAGAACTAGAACTTGGATAAAGTCTGTGACTGGATCTGTGATTTGTCATGGGGGGGACCCCTAATAATTTCATCAGCTGATATGCAGAAGCAGAGTCTAGCAAGAGCCCTAGCCATGTTTTCCCTATGTAGTCTGTTTTTCACTCACTAACAGACCTCAAAATGTGCCAAAACCCAGCACTCTCTATCAGGATATATTGCATATATAAACATTTTGCTACGCCAACGTGGAGTACATCCAGCTAATACAGAGGGGAACCAAAGCAGCAGAGCTATAGCAATAGTTTCAGTAATATTGTGGTCGGATACCACACAACTTGGTTAATACGTAGCAACTCAAAAGACAGGAAAACAGCAATCGAAAAAAGTAGTCCCACATTTGCTGTGTAGGGAAAGAACAGATACTAAAGAGATACCGTTCAATACAATTGAGGACTAAATGCTTCCCACACAGACAGGCGTAACAAGACGCAAGGCTACCAAGAAAAAATAACATACGCAATTAAAACTGCCTTTCATATGATACCAAATAATGGTGTATTTAAATGATAATTGACTTTTAATGGTTTAAGCACAGAATAGGACACACAGCAAACAGAGATATAAAGCTCTATCAGAGAGAGGACAACCTCTGGTTTAAGGATTACAAGGTAATTGCATCATATGAGGATTTCTATGATAGTGGAGCATCTGGAGTAAATGAAGGAAAAATGACACAGTGACCTTTGGAACAAAGTCTTCTAAATGCTAGAGCACAGACTGGCATTGAGGGGGAAAAAAGCTAGTTATTATTTTTGTGGTTTGAATGTAAACTAAACTAATCCCCAATTTTCAAAAAAGTAAGGACATTTTTGGCATTAGTTTAAGTATAAACAGCCAAGCTATCCTCCTTTTTATACTGTAGCAGGGTAAAGCAAACAGACTTGAGATGAGGGATCTCAGACCTCAGTGTAACTTGGTTTCTTTCATTCTCCCTCTGCAGCACACTGCAGTTTAATTGAACTCTTGAACTTCAGAACTAACCTGTTCCTTTGTCTCAAAGAGAATATAGAGGAACTGAATGAAAGGAGAAAGGCAACAGGGATGATGAAAAGTGTGGAATGGTTTTTATATAGGGATTGATCATGTATGCAAGAGCTCTTCAGTCTGGAAATAAGAAATGACTGACAGATGTAGGGTTTAATCAAATAAGGACTATGGAAACAGGGATCAACTATTCACTGTTTCTTCCAGCACATGAACTATGGGGAGCCAGATGAAGCTAACATGAGACCAGCAAACAAACAAGAGGTGGTTCTTCACACAGCATGTAGCAAAACTGCAGTGCTAAAGGTTTACATGAGTTCAAGGATAGACTTAGGAAGTCTATGGAGTAAATACCCACCAAGCTTTATTAAACACACAGAAATCATACCTGGCTCAGGAAGCTCCTCAGCTGTGATTGGCTAAATACCAGAGAATATGTGGGGCAAGTATCGTCACACATGGCTTATTCTTATATTCTTCTGTAGGCACCTGCTTTTGGCTGCCAGCAGAGACAAGATACTGGGCTAAAAGGACTTTTTGGTCTGACTCAACATAAGAAATAAGAATTCCTGAACCCAGATCAAGTTATTAGGTTCGAGAGTCAAATGTAACAATAATATGAGATTGGATGACTTTAGAGTCTATTAGCCTTACATTCTGTTAACATCTGTAAATAGTTAGATTTTTAAGTAAGAAAATGGTGCTATCACTTTCTGCCAGTGAAAACACTTGATTTAATGAAGTCATCGTTATTCACAGCCATTTCTAATATTAAATAACAATTTTACAGAAGCAATAGATCACATTACAGAATGATAGAAAATTACCTGTGCCTGAAGATTGCATATCTTACACTTTTCCCGTACAATATATTATGTGTGCATTTAGTAAATAGCTGTTACTGTAGCTGTGTGTGGCATCTTGGAATCAATCCTGACTACTTTTTATTTCAGATTAAGAATGCTTGGACAAGATCATTCTGAATAGCAGCGCAGTACAATACGCTAGCTTCTCTAGCCATGCAGATCAACATGCCAGGCAGGCTAATTACTAAGGCTGTAAGTGTTCCTCTACAAGTTTCTTTAGCTAACACACCTATGGTGGCTGCCACAGAGCAGGAGAAAATCTTTGTATTCCTCATAAAATTAGTACTATCTTTCTACTGTCGGCACAATTAACCAGTCTACTGATATAAGGCCACAAAACCAAGACTTCTTGTCGCGCTAGGGCCCAAGCTAGTGGCTTAATGCTTGTGTATGAAAGGAATTGAATAAGACTCAGAAACTAATCTGCTGAGCATGGTTGTTTCACAACGTAAGAGACTGCAATTTGATCTGCTTTTCAAAGAGACTACAAGAACACCCTAATGGAAACTACACTGAAGGAACAATTGTTAATATCGTTGTCAAACTTTCCAAACTTTGTTAGTTCAGAGGCATAGAAAATTAAATCAGATTGCAAGCTATTTTTGTTGCAGAGGAAGCTGCCCTCATTATATTAGTTACAGCAGAATATAACATTGGAAATGGACATACATCAAAACAGAACTAAGAGAGCTAGAAATACAGGTATTTAGAAAATAATGTAATCTGCAAGACAGAAAAGACATTGTGATTTTTATCTATAAAAGTATCAATAAATTAGAAACTATTGAAATGTAAGTCACAATCATCTAACCTTCTTATGCAAAAGAATCAATTCTGTGGGTCTCAGCCTTGAATGCCATGCACCACAGGCAGAGAAAGACTACACTTCCATGGCCTCCAGTCTTAGCCAAAAAAACCAATAGATGGTTCCCCAGTGCCGCCCTGTGTTGAAAACACATAGCTACATGGACAAATCCTTTTACGTAAAAGTATGCTATAGGAAATAATGTATGCCTGGTTTACTTGCAGAAAAACAGCTACCATCTGTGGCACACAGCACACACAGAGCAAAGTATGGGTTTGGGTTTTTTAATCAGAGGTCCTTCACTAAGAGATGCACTGCTAAAGACTTTCATTACACTGCTGAAAAGCAAAAAGAGACATTGATCCTATAGTAATATAATATTTACATGAATCCCTGTGAACGAGGTAGGAATGGCATTAGGTTCAGCTAAACAATAAAGAAAAGTAATTTTTGGCAGCAAATCATCCAAGCAGTATTTGTCATCAGGAATTTATTACTCAAAAGGAAGAGTATGTAAACAATGTATTTGATTTACCCAGTAGCAATTAGGGTGCCAGATATGCTTGTGTAGATAGGGATTTTGGTTAGCAACACTTTGTGTACTTACAAATAGCAACTTAGTGACAGCTGATTTAGAACAGGCCAAAGTCTCACCTTAAATTGTAACAGATCTATACATTTACTATTTGAAAGTTTGTACTATGAATAACAGGAAGATAAAACGATATACATTCATCATAATGTTGAGAAAAGATATTTTTAAGTTTTTCCATAATCTCTGCTATTTACATTCCTGCTTATAGTCAGAATTATAAATGTAGTTCTTCACTATCTTAATTAGCACCTCTACTCTCATGAACCTGGTATGTCTGGTTGTACAAGTAAAGTATTTCACCATATACTTGGATAGTTTCACAACTGCTGGAAATGCGTTCTGATTGTCTGTGATCATTCTGTTAGGGTAAGAAAGGTACCAACATGTAAGCATGTATTGTTGCACGTACAACAGGTGCCTTGTAAGCACTCCTCCTGCCACAAGTTCTAAAACAGTTTTCCATGAACATAATAAACAGGAAATCTTTTCTCTGGCCAGTAGTATAAAACTATTGTTATATGCTACTGAGCTGGTTAAGGGATATAATTTTGTAATGTTATTAGAAGACTGATAAACAACAATGCACACGGCAAAGAGTATTTTAAACTTTCCATTTATAGTGCAAGGTACACATCTTTTATTATGTTCTGGAACTGATCCCAGGGTAGCTCTTCACTAAGTTATTTTCCCTGGTGATAAAGCAGCACTGCGAGTGTTCTCATTTGTACTCGCTACCTCATGGGCTGGTGTCACAAACAGTGTTTGCAAGAGCTTAAAAATGTCTGGTACATGTCTCTTCCTACACTGCACTTCACAGTAGTTGCAGAGCAGAGACATTATTAGCTGCTATGCACCACCGTGAAATCCCATTTATATAGGAGACCCTCCTGTAATTAAGAAGGCAACATTTAGAACACCTGTGAACTAGCCCATAATTCTCCGATCAAGGCAGAGTGTGCCACTTTCACACTGTCATTAATAGCACCACTGAATTGAGTTTGTTGTAAGACAGCTATACCAATCCTGCAAATACTATCTTGTTTCAAGGCTGAAGACTAAGGGGTTTAGACTGGTAACTTCCTTCAGCATTAGCGGGCAAACAAGGTTACTAACATCAGTTTCCAGCGTCTCAGCAGATACATGATACTTGGTGACCATTATTGTAAAATCACTTAGTAGACAAACATCCAGGGGATCCTTCTGAAGACAAAATTAGAGAGGATTTTAAAAGTCTTTTTGGTACAGCTGTTTATACAAGTTATGTGGTATGGATTTCCCATGCATCAGCTACTCCGTAAATTGTTACGGGCATGCTCTTGCTGCATTGAGGGGTGGATGCACTTTGAGGAGAGGCTGTTAGCCCAAAGACTCTCAGCGTCTTGTAGTGGAATTCTGATTCTCAGAATAAACATGCAAAAGCTGGAAATATCAATTATAATTTACATTTAGTGGTCCAAACACAGCTGTCTGAAAATGCTCGGTGGTAGTGTAAATTACAGACCATCCACCAGAGGGAAGCTTGTACATACACACAAAGAAAAACACGCAATGTGAAGGATGAATGAAACACCTCCCTAATATTCAAGCCAAAGCTAATTCTATTAAAAATGTTTCTTAGTAGTAACACAGAATTATTAAGCCTGGAAAGTTTTCAGAAGTTTTTTACCAGTCTAAAGGTAACAGACCTAACAGAAAGTTTCGTGTGTCAATGACTGAACTGTTGTGCTACATATAATATGCATGCACACAAAAAACTCCATAGTTTTAGACTTTTTTTTTTTTTTTTTTAAACATAAAAACGTGGCCTGATTTCACTGATGTTAATAGAATTAGACCAGAGCTGATGAGGTCAGAAGTCCAGCTGCATGTTCATATATTAAAAGCCCCACCCACATTTGGTCACTAGAATGAGTTGTTTAGCCACTGTTGTGTTTAGCATGTTATTGAACATATTACACTGCTTCCCTAAATATTTGTTAAATTTCCCGTAAAGTTTGTGTACTACTAGTGTAAATTTGACAAATAAGTCAGACACTTTTAGACAATATTAAAGACAGCTTACAAACAATTTGAAGTTTTCACAGTAATCCAACAGTCACACAGAGCTCTTCAGAAACATGCTCCCTAGCTAATGTTAGCTCTAACATCTGTCATATTAAGTCTAATAGCCTGTCTTGAGAGTCTTACTCAAAGAAGTCTTAGCATTTCAACACCTGTCTGGGATCTTTTTTGAAACAGAAATCCCAGGCTGTTGCTGCAATTCTGAGATTCCTTTGTTTTCTTGTTTAAATAAAAGATACAGCCAGAGGCAGAGGGCATCTGGCAAGCAAACTTTGACTGAAGTGAGAAACATGCTTCTGAAAAATGTAAGGGTGGATGCTTCAGCAGTTCAACCAGATCCATTCACCACTGGATTAGAACTATACAAATACTGATACCAATCAACAGTTGTACAGACAACTGCTCTTTGCACCCAAAAGTAAAGTTTTAAGGAGGAAAATCTTACAGAGATGTCACCCAGTGCTACAGGGACCTGCAGGTTCTTTTAGGGATCCTTGGTAGAATGAGGGCTGGCCACAGGGCTGTAGTTACAATTAGAGCTTTATTATGATATAAAAGTTTCAATCATCAGCATAGTTTATTGTTATCTACAATAACAATTATTGTTTCTAGCAGCTAGCGTAGCTTATTGTTACACAGAATTTTTAGCAATTATCATAGCTTTCAGTTAAGCAGAATTTCTAGTAATCAGTGTAGCTTTCTTACTACTAGAGTCTTTAGTTACCTAGGCTTATAGTCACCTGGACCCTCTGCCGATCAGGTAAAATTCTAAATAATCAGCATGTGATACAATAATCATAATGTAGATTCAGACTTTACCTTAAAAAATCTGCCTGATCCTGTAGCATCAGGTAACAAGAGGTACTGGGCATCTCTCCTTGACTTTTTTTTTCAATAAATAAAAATCTGCAATTTAGTTCAAACTAGATATGCCACTGGCAATAAATAAAGCCCTTCCAAAGTAACTTCTGGAGATGTAATGATGTATGTAAAAGTGATTTCATTGGAAGAAGAGACATTGCCCAGCACTTCCTTTCATTAGTGGATTTTTACAAGTGGTTTTCAGAAGTTCCCTTTAGAATACAAACAACTGATTTGGGTTTTCCCCCTACCCAATCTGTATTAAAAATAGCTAAAAATAAAAGGAACCGGAATCATGTATCTGATTAAATCCAAATTAAAATCTTTATTACACAAATAGTATTTTGAAGATATAATACTTGACTTCAGTGGAGTTATTCTGGATTTGCTTTTGATCTCATTATACTCTTATGAGATCAAAACCAACTAAGCTGATTTGCGGTGGTGGTGTTGCAATCCTTTTCCATGGTGAAAGATACTTTTCAACTTAATATTATGTACTACGTTTGCCAGGTTTGTAAAATTCTACCTCAACATTTAGGGAAATAATCTGTATCATAGTCTTAAATTTAAGAAGACCGAGCTATGCATAACTCCTTTTTTCTGTGCATCTCTTTTATGGAAAATACCCTTTACAGTTTCACTTCTGTGACTCAAACATTTCTGTTGGTGCTGCTGTTTTAGTTCCTCCTTTAACTTTTTAGAAATGGACTTCAAAAGATGTTTTGACATCAGGATAACAAAATATTTTCAGTGTCTGTCTTTGGCCAGACACTGAAGAACTTAGGGTTCACACAGCATTTGAATACTGCATTGACTACCAAGTTTCTGAGGAGGTAAAGTCATAGCCCATTGCCAGCACAGCAGGAGAACAACAATGTATTTTCTCTCTGACATGGAGCATTTCCTCCTATAACCCTATATCCAGACTATTCTGATGCTTATTATTTGGCTAAAAGACTGCAATTTCCCAGAGCACTAGAAATACAACTCCCACCCACTTTATTGTACCAGTGCAGTCTCACTATAGGACAAATGTTGATTTCCTTTATGCCAGCATATTTCTAAAGCATGATCAACTTTTCTGCTGAATTAAAAAAGATGACATGAAGGCAGTAAGCACAATAATTTTTTATGCTTTGGAATGGAATTTCATGTCAAACATATAATGCACATTTGTGGTATATCTGCCACCCCTGTTTTTTTTGGCTTTTATAAAATAAAATGTTGAGTTATTCATACAATCAAGAGTAGAATAGCATAAGAGGGTTTCTTTCTCCTCGTAGCTGTTGATTAGATCTGCAACTTTAACAAAGTAGCAAGCTTCTTTAAATGGGTACACTTTTGAAAGACCAGTGCCATGGTTTAAAATCTGCTGAACTATGATGCATGTATAACTAAAAGCAAAATCAGGTGCTACACTGTGTTTTTATTTTTGCTTTGTGTGAAAAAATGCACACTGTCTTCGTAAGCAACAGGAACTGCCATATGTGGTCAGATGTTTGTAAGAGTGAGCATTAGGATGTGAGCTCATATGCCATATTAGTCTACAGAATATCAATTAGAGAACTTTATTTCGAGTAGTTCACTAACACCTTCAGAATAAAAGCAGAGTGCGAAAACACCGAGGGTATTGGCAACCAAGAAGAACTGAAGAATTGCCAGAATGAGTCAAGCTGAGGAAAGCAGTATCCACTCGACATGGAATATCGTGAGGTCAGTAGTCTGCATAATACTGAGCTTGTCATTTATTATTGGGACCCCTGGAAATTGCATCGTCATCTGGACTGTTTGTTCAAAAATGAAGCAAGTATCTCCTTCAGTCCTGCTGATCTTGAACCTGGCCATTGCAGATGTCCTTGTACTGGTTACTTTACCAATTTGGATTTACTCCTTTGCTGACTCATGGGTTTTTGGAGTCATCTTCTGCAAAATACTGGTTTTCATTATTTACTGCAGCATGTATGCTAGTATATTTCTAATCACAGCACTCAGCTTGGAGCGGCTAATGGCTGTGTATTACCCTTTCACAATTCAAAGATACAAAACGAAAGAGAAGATTTGTTTAATCATGTTCCTCATTTGGTTCCTGTCTATTGCTTTTGGCATTTCTGTCATTCCATTTCAAGAGACAGAAGAAACGAATGGTGGACTAATGTGCACATGTCGCAACTACTCTTCTAATAGACAGAAAGTGTCGTATCTTTTGCTAGAGACTCTTGCAGGTTTTGTGATCCCTTTTTTAATTATTTGCACTTGTTACATTTGTGTTGTGAGAAGAATAAGCAGAATGACTTACCGATCTAAGCGGCGATCAGAACGGCTCATTGCCAGCATTGTGGTGGCGTTCATTTTATGCTGGTTCCCTCATCATCTCTTTAACATCCTAGATGTTATTTCAATTCAGATAGAACTTTCTAACGAGGAACTGTCTTTGGCACTGGATGAAATTGTAAGCAGAGGAGTGTACATCTCTGGAGCACTTGTATTCATCAGTAGCTGTATTAACCCTCTACTTTATGCTTTTGCTGCACGAAGATTTCAGAATCACCTGAGATTTGCTAAGATATCAAAGCTGTTTGAACAGATGAGTCAGACTGTAACAGAGGAAGACAAGAAAAAAAGTTTGGTTGTAACCAAACAAGAAGATACTTTACTAAGCACAGAAAATCTCTAACAAGGAACACAGACTTAGTAAATAATGTGATTCTGTGTCATTCCTTCAGTAGTCCTTTCTCCTCATACTCTCAGTTTCATTTACTAAGCAGTCCAGGTAAAACTAGAGGCAGGTAAAAGTTATTAGGGTTTGTTTTGTGTGTTATAAAAGAATTGGCATTGGCAACCTAGTTCAGTTCCTATGTTAGTGTCCATATCACGAAATTAGCTCTATTTCACTGGTGCTGAGAACCTCAGCAAAGTGGCCAGAAGCTCAAAGTGTAAGGAATACAGCATTTTTACTTTCCATTAAAATTACTTGTGATTTCTAGAAAGTCTGTGTGCAGAAAACAGAAGAGGACTATGTGTGGAAAACAGAAGCTTTGAAAGTTTAAAACTAAGGTTTCCTTCAGAAAATTGTTAGATTATCAAAAATTCTTATATAATCTAAAGTTTTAAGAGAGCACACTCAAATTCTTGGTGTGGGTAAGAATGGTTTTAAAGTATATTAATGACACAAAGCTCTTCTGGGTAGATGGAAAATATAAAGCTATTTTTATTAATTTCTTTATTTAGGTTTGCAAGTAATAAGGGCTGTTTACACCGTCAAGTTCATTTACTGAGTTATCTTGTATTAATAGGTTTTAACAAGTAAAATGTGAAGTGTGGCATGCCTCCAGAAAAAAACAGGAGGTACAAGAATTCTGTGTTGTATGGCAAACATAGTTACAGACTTCATGTTATATTTGGTGTCAAATACATTGCATACTTCAGTGGCAACAAAACTGTCGATATGTTAAATATACATACTGTGAGTATCCTCAAAAAGTTTGATTCAGTTAAGCTTCCAAGATGTCTATTGAATTACAGAGGAATTGGATCAGGCTGTGGTGGGAGGGAAGGGGAGATCCTTGATACTATTTTTTATGTGTAAGAAAATTGTAATAGCAGTACAAAGTGTCTAATATCATAAGACCTTCACCTTGCAAATAAAAGCATTATTTTTTCTTCTCTTGTAGAATAGAGTGGACTTGGTCATAAGAAACCAATAAATTTGGTGCTTGCAAGGACCTTATTTTAGTTTCGTGAATGTGTGCAAATTCACTGTGGAGAAACAGCATGGCATCAAGTGGTTGCTTTTGAAGTTTTTTTTATTTCAATTGTCCCTAACATTTTTTATGCTTACTCTTGCTTATTTTTAAATCAGTGATTTGTAATAACACATTGTTCTGGACAGCTGCTAAGTAGCTATGTTACTCAGCTTTACAAAGAAATTAGAAATACTAACTAGAACTTAATTTTCAACATCTGATTATGTAACAAGCAAGGGTATGATTGTATGAGTTGTATTAATTTAGGTTGTAAACAGAAATAAACACAGGGAAGTAAAATCCTTACTTGTTAATGAAAAAAATACTTCTCTAAACTTTGCATATGTATTTGTTATTCCTGCTTGTTATGGAAAAAGTCATTTTTTTTCCTCTCAATAGGAGAATAGTCCACACCACAGAGGGCTTTCCATCAATAGGACTCCTTCACTGAAATTAAAGTAGATAAAACTTTAGGAAGACCTTGTTCACAGCAAAGAGTAAGCAGCAGATGAAATCCCTTAGGCTTTACCCCATCTACCTACCACTCTTTTTTCAACCCACTAATGGCTCTTGAATTGCTATCAGTATATTCAATATAGCAATGTGGCATTACCTCACAATAAAAACAGCAACTTCAGTTATCTACTGCATAAAAAAGTGAAGCTGTATTTCCCAATATGTTCTTGAAATAGGAGTCACTCACTATTCAACAACACAGAACAGATGAGGAGATAAGCAGCACATGAGCACTGCAACTGAACTGGAGTTCTAGTCCGCAAGGAACAAAGCATTTCACAGAATCACAGGGGTTGGAAGGGACCTCTGGAGATCATCTAGTCCAACCCCCCCTGCCAGAGCAGGGACACCTTTGGGAAAAGACCCAGACAAACCTTAGTCCAAGCTACCTGACCAAAATTTTCCTTTCCATCAGTCTTTGCCCTATACCTAGCTATAATCAATCTTCTTATTAGGAATTGGGTTAAACCCCTAACCATCTCTGTATATCATCTGTCTCATGAATGAAGCAGTATTTTTAGGCCATTTGCTATTCAACGAGCCTTTTGGGAGCGTTGACTGCATGTTAAATGCCTTATGCTCAGCTACACCTAACCCAGGACAGACTATAAAGGGATCAGTGGCCAGATATTAATCTGTGCAATACTCCCTACTGCAGTGGTGTTTGGGTTTTATTTGTTTAAGTCAGTGGATAGGGAATACTGAGCCAGACCTTTTTTCTTTTCGTTTTGTCCTGTCACTCACAGACAAGTGAACTGTGCTGCTCAGGCTTCATCCTGCCCAGCATCAAGGAATCTGAAAAAGGGAACTAGTAACATCCACAGATCAGTAAATACATTCTAGGGAATAACGAAATGATTAGTTAAGGCAGTTTTGAGTTGAAACGTGTTACTCTGAGGATTCCAAATCATTTGCTAACAGGTGCTCCTCTTCCAATGAAATTACAGTACCTAGTATCAGAGACCTAAACTAAGTTAACTAAAAAATGAGAATGTTTCTTACTGTCAACAGACCAAAAAGCAGCATGTTAGCTGTATTCTACTTCTGTCCTTTAACAGTAGATAGCATGAAATTTTCTGCCTCAATATTCAGTTTTCTCATTTTCTTCACTGCTTTTTACTCACAACCGCAGTACTGAAGTACTTGTAAAACATGCAGTCCATCAAGGAGCTAGAACTGTCCTCCTGTGTTCATATTAACGGCCTTGGACAGCTGCCTCCAGAAGTCAGTCATCTTTAAGAACTGTTTCTTTTGAAGGCTGTTTGAGGAGTGATAAAAGATGCTAAAACAGCAACCTTAACTGATTTCACTTTTCTAGAGAGCAAACAGAGTTAATTCTTGCAAACGTTGGTATGCCCAGATAGAAAACCACTGATTTAATATTTTTTGGCATCACAGCCATGATGTAACTGGGTCCATAAGAATGTAGAAGTATAAGCTGATGACATGGTTGACTGCTTCTTTCTTTAACAGGTAAACATCAGGCCTATCGACATAGCAAGATTTACCACTTCATCTATGCTAATATGCTCTACCAAAATTACAGGCATTCAAACAGGTCTATTCAGCCAACGGACAGTAGATATTCTTGTCTCCTAAAGTACTGCATCCCAACCAAACCCAAGACCTAGCATAGCTTTGATCCAAAATGCTGCATCTTAAAATAGTGATACTTCATGCTTCTTGTTAACTACATTACATATCCATCTTATAGGTTATATTGGAAGATTGACAGAAAGCAAAGACTTCCCTTGATTGTTTAAGCTAGTTCAAAGTGGTGACTTGGAGGTCAGAGCAGTTTTGCTAGTAACTCTTGAGGCACTCAGACCCTTCTGAGAAAAATGAGGTTTCGTCTCATCTGAGTTCCTCTTATTTTTCTTACTTCCTAACTCTTCTGTTCTTGTTTACGAAGGCTGTCTTTGTGGTTTCAGCATCCAGCTATTTCTCATGACACAGCAAGAAAGAAGACTGAGCTATGAGAGGGCCGCTTCAGTCACCTGAGTCAAATCACCTCAGATTACACTGAAGTACAGGGAACATTATGTGGAATCAATGCAACACTGTTTAGAACACTGAGTACTAGGAGGTGACCAGATGGTTTGAATTTCTCATGTTTTTAAAAATTAATAGTCTTTAGTGTCTAGCATTGAAGTCTTACCCAGCCTGAAATTTGGTGTGAACATTCCATGGGTGTACATCAGGAATTTATCACATTTACTGTAGTAGGATCATGCTGCATAAAGTGAACACAAAGTATCAGTCTTACACCTTTTGTTACCTGCTGACATGAAGCATTTTCTATAAGCATCATGGTAAAATAGTTATTACAGAGGTCTGGATTAAAACAGTAGAGCTTTGTGGATATTTAGAGGCAACTTGTAATTTAAGAGGTAACAAGGGAAATCACAGAGATCCTTGTTTGCAGGCAGAAATGGGGCAACAGCATTATACTAAAGAAAATCCATTTTTTTTTCTTTAACAAAATCAGTAGCACATCATCTAGGAAGAAGTAGAGCAAAAGTTAAGAGGCATTTTAAAGACAGTTAAAACTGCAGTTATGGAACTCCTAGGATTTCTGTTAACAGGATTAAAAGAAAGATTTATATGCAGGACTTGGGTGAAAGGGGTGAAAGAATCTGGAAGCTAATAGATGGTATAGAAACTACATAGCCATGTAAATTCTTTCACATTCAAGTAAGAGTCTGATCCATAATAAATATTTTAGAAGATGCAGAGTTAGAGAACAATGGTGAAGTTTTTCTCTGATTTTCTATCTTACAACTCTTGTATTACTCGATTTTCTACATGTATAGGGAAAAGGGAAGAGTAAGGAAAAATTTCTATTTGGTTGGAGTGGAAAAGCAAGTGAGAAATAAGTCAGTTAAGATTATTAAGAAAAATAGAGCCTTAGAATGAAATTGAGAAGTTCAGCTATGAAAGCAGAGTATACAGAGAAGGAAGTGAGAACTATTCTGTTGCAAGGCAGTTTCAGGTTTTCGTAAGTGCTGTCTTGTCAGATCAGTTAATCACTAAAAGAGTTCTTTATTAGAAAACTCCTTAGCTAGATCTCCACTGATTGTTGATAGGTTAAAGAAAAAAAATCCAATAAAACACAGTTTAGAGAGACATAAGCCTGTCTTCTGAGAGGCTGAGTAGCTTATGCTGCTCCTGTTAGCATCAAGAGTTGTGTGTGACCAGGGCTATGATGATGGCCACCAGGATTCCAGAAACTTTACAACGCTGTTTACAATACTAAGAAAATTCTTGCACTGATAGGTATGGAGATAATAGAATTGTGTGCTGTTTGGTTCCTTCCTGTCTTCTTTCTCCTTAAATCAATTATTTTAAAAGTCATGCTGGTGGTTCTTAGTAAGGATTCAGCATTTTAAACTAGATGCATTTAAGTTGAAAAAAAGGTTCAGATTAGAAGAAAATTATTTTTATGGAATGTGTGAAGTCAGTGATTTAAGGAATGGAATTAATGGAAAGGATGCTGTAAAGTCTTCTGGTACAGGCTAAACAGTCACAGCTCTTGAGTTAGGAAGATTATACACCTGATACAACTGCAAAATCCACTTATTCTTAACTTAATAGAAATCAGCTACCTGAACTGCATTTTGATTGCAAATGTAACTGGTTACACTCCAGTTCTGCGTGCAATTGTGTAAGTACTAACAATGTGTACTGCTAAGTACATTGCTATTTCCATTGGCTATTAACTAGAAAACAGTGCTAACAGTACTGAAACATCTAGAAAATTATGGGCATCTATAATCACAATATGCTGAAGTGATGTCCAGAGGGTCTCAAATCAGAGGATTAGTAGTTTGTACTGCTCTCAGTAGATCTTAAAGTGAAAAATTTGACTTCTCATTTTTGTATAGCAGACCTGTTCATGATATAGCACATTACATAAAAAATGAAGGGTTAAATGTTTCATTTTCAGAGAATTATGAATTTGAAGCACCATTTATGGCCTGCCATTAATCTGGTAGTGTCACCATAAAAGTGACAATAGGAAAATAGCTATGTGAAGATCACTTCTAGCCACTGACAACTCATGCTATGATAAGATGTGGCAGCATAGACAATCTAAAAACATGTTGCAGATTCCATATCCTAACTGTACGACATAACTTCAACAGTTATTTTAATATTAACATTCACTGTATAATTCCCTATTGAACTTGGTGAGTAGTATCAGAAATTTAGAAGTCATAGGCTTTTTTTTAAACATTGTAAGTAATGAATTATGTTTGTGTCCATTAGATATAAAAATACAGCCACGAACTTTCAGCTATGCTGTAAAAGGGAGCATTATTGTAGTTAAAACTGAAGGAAGCATTTAGCATAGCAATGTTTTTACATGCCTTGTTCTCTCCTGCCACCATGTGGCTCTTCCATTTAAAAAAAATTAGGCCTAATTGTAATACTATTAAAGTCACTGAAACAGCTGGTAAGGTACTTTGTTCATTGTTTCAGTTGTGAACCATATTTTAAGGGTCAGGTCATCAAGACAGAAATCTTCACAAAAAGCCACAACAGTATATTAGGCATCCAAGTCCTATTCATTTCAGAGTGATCTAGTTGGTTCATTTCTTATTCTTCAGGAACCCAAGCCCACGTTATTTCAAACATTGCATAAACTAGGCAGGCTGAGAATTTTTGACAGAATATAATTACCTTATGCCAGTTTATGAAAAGGATATGCTGAAAACAACTTTTTTTTTCTTCAACGAAACTATCAATAAGCATGTTGAGCTAGTCCCTGACTCTTGAACTTGAGTAACTCACATATCATCCCAGGTGATAGTATTGATTTCTAGGCTCCTGGTATTTTTAATGTGCTCTCAAAGTTTCAAAAGGTCTTGACTTCATTGTGATAAAATTAGGAATAGTTTTTGCCATCTTGAAGATATCCACAATAAGACAGCCACAAAAACTTTGCCTTTGAGAAAAAAGGAGAACTCTTAAAGAGTAAAACAGAAAATAAAATCAAAGAGATTTGATACCAAATTCCCTTTTTCTCTGTTGCAATGTTTAGTTGCTGTATGTAATGCTTTTAGAGTCTGTCTATAAACAATGCTTTGCTTAATCCTCTTACATTTGTCATGTTGAATAGCATTACACTAATTGATTAATCCTATCTTTAAAAAGATCAGAATCAGAAGAAACTGATTTTCCTGAAGAACTTCTTGTAAGCACTTCTAGGAAGAAGAGCTCATGAATTGAAGGGTTCAGCCTATGTCTTTCCTTAACTATCCATTCTACCCTAAGACTTGCATTGTATATTACACTAGAAAAATAGCCATTTTACATTACACACCTTGCTTTGCTCTGTGATGACTAGAGTTAACATGAAAATTGAAGATTTTCTGTCTCTGTGGGTTCACTCAGGGCTCCTGTTCTTGTTACGCAGACAGAGCTGGTCCAAGGGTCAAGCCAGGAAGTCAGTCTGTATGTCAGCATCAGGATCAGGTCCATTAAGAGTGACCAGCATCAGACACAGCCCAGTGATCACCAAGCAGAACCACAGTGGCTAGTCAGGGCTGAGGTCAAGCCACAAAGTCAGTCCATAGGTCAGGGCCTGTATCAGCAAGGTACATGGCCAAGCATGGCTGTGGCAGAACTCAAACTAGACACCCCAACAACATAGCTCAGGGAGGAGCTGAACCTCCAGGCCCAAGTTGGTATGGGCTCCAGGACCTATAGGCTGGTTTTGTGGAGTGGAGACCCCAGGTGGAGCTAACCAGGGTCATTAAGGGGTTATTAATGCACTCAAGGACCTGGTACATTCTCAACAGCAATGAAACACCAAAGAACAAGAACAGGGTAATGCAAATTGTTCATGGAATAATGCCCATAAGCCTCAATTGCCATTTTATGTAATGGTTTAATTTGGGCAACTTTGTATAAAGAGGGAAGCCTCAAAGAAAAAATTATGTTGTTTTTGCTCTTCAACATTTCAAGGTTGTAACTTTTTCACTGATATTTATGTTCTTGGTAAATTTAGCATTATATCTGAAGAAGAATTTTAATATAAGAACTTCAGAGTCTTCTTCCTACATCTAACCCTTTTTCTTTCCTAAAGTCTTGAAGTCTTATCAGAGTTTCTCTGTGTTTGAAATACAGGGAGGTATTTTACTTCCTCTGAGATACAGAAAATTAAGTCTTAACTTTTCACCATTGGAAATACATGGAAATTCTATGACTGAAGGAGCTAGGAAAGCATACGCTGTTCTGATCACAAAGATGTTATCACGAACGGCACTGAGAATTTCACCTGCTTTGGATCACTGAACTTTGACTGGAGTTAACCAGATGATTAAATAGCCCAATGTAACTGTAGGATTGGCCATGTGATATGATCTTTCGTTTCATTTAGATGAGTGCAATTGGTTGAATAAAGTTAAATATTTAGCGTCTTGAGCACAATAGCAAAAAAGAAAAAAACGCTTGGTAAGTGTTTAAAAACATAATGATACATTTCCCAAGCATCAAATTAATATTGCATTAGCTATAAAGTACATGGTTCCTTTTTGCTATAGAATTTTACACACATAAATAGTTTTAGGCACACTGATAGTTTCACAGAGAGGCACTGATGCTATTTTAATGTTTTAAATTACTGGTGTTATCCACAGGTATTAAACTATATCAAAGGGAATGAAACTGTTCAAGAACCCACGGAGCATTTTCCTGCCTTTTTTACCAATAGGTGAGGGAGCTGCAGGAGGTGAGCAGGCCTCTAGCCCGAGTTGACCTGATGGCATGGTCTGTTTTACACTTTCCTCACACTCGCATTCCTCCTTACGTTCGGGGAGATAACACCCCTTTCTGTGCTTCAGCTGCTATTATAGTTGCTTAGTTCCTAAATGTTTATGACAGCTTGGAAACGCCATTTCTGAAGGAGCTGGGACTCTGCCACCCCAGGCCAGAGAGCTGCCCATGTGGCTTCACCTTGTGCCAGACCCCCAGCTCTGCAGCGGTCAGTTTGATTTCAGGTGTACTCATTTCTAGCTCTTTTTCAGCGTGTCGGAGTAACAGTGAGACACCCCCAAAAGTCCCACTTTGCCATTACTTTTTATATGCAAAGGAATTCCCTTCTCATTTTCTACATTTACAAGCAAAATTAAACACAGAGTGTGGCATTGATAAGCATGGGAAGTGATGTTTCATACTGTCAGGCTAAGTGTAAACATAGGCTTATTTTTTACCTTAGCTGCTTTAGCCAAATCCACTTCCTTTTCTTTCAACTTCTTCCCCTTTCCACATGCAAAGTAGCTCAGCATCATTCCTGTTTAAGGAGAAATACGGTGCTATCTCTGATCCCTGCTACAGGCTGTACCTGTGATGGGGAAATGTGCCTCAGACCAGGATCCTTCTGTAAAGTGGACCACAGAAAAAAAAAAAAAAAAGGAAACCCGATTTTATTTGTCTGAATCGGCAGATAAAGATTAGCTTCTTAAACTAGCAACTTCCCATATTTTGATTAATATTATAGTTTATTCAATTCTTCAAAGAGCTGTATTAAAGGAATAGTAATTACTAAAAAGTCTATTGGCAGGAAAACCTAGGGATTTATCTCTTTTTCTATAACATCATGAACTGCCTTGAACAGTTAATTATCTATGACTAAAATCTGTTGTTTAAACACTAACTTTGGGTATGTAATTAATGATTACATGATTGCAAATGAACCAATGCAGCATAAAAATATCTTTTCTCTAAGGGAGAAGGATTTTAACCTGTATAAAGAGGCTCGGGAAATGGAAAACTGCCTCTTTACAGTGGTTGACAGAACTGAGGAGACTCCATTTGATCAACAAGAAAATAGGGGGATGCCATAGTGAGAAAGGCAGTGAAAGTAAAGAAATATTTCTCTGCTAAATTTATAACTGGCCTATGGAAGCCAAGGCTGCAGGTGTTCATGGAAATAAGTAGTGTTGTGGGAATTTTAAAATGCTATAATTCTATGACCAGTTATACAAGCCAAGGCAATGATATGAAGTAACCCTATCTACTGCCTCAGGATATAAGCTGGGGGTCAGGAGGGCACTCCTTTTAGTGCCTTAGTATTACCTGTATCTCAGAAGAAGAATTTTGTTTGTGTTTTTTCTGTTTCACGTTCCTGGAAACTTTAGATGGTTGATAATTCTGGACAAAGAGTTCAATTTTGTATTTAATATAAAACATTTCTGTCGAAATTCCATCATGCCTCAAAATGCAAGCCAAAGATAAGAATGGATTACAGATGCTGCCTTGACGACCTGCGTGCAAGCCAAAACCCTCTGCACAACTGACAGAGGCTGTGCTATTTGTGATACTAGTCTGTGCTGTTATTACTCCCAGATTACGGATAGGAAAATGGAAAGCGAAGGGAGGTACTCCAGGCTGCACAGCAAGTGTCAGGGTAAGAGCTAGAAAAGTGTAATAATATATTACCATAGTTAAGTATAGGTCCAACAAAATTATCAACATGCAGCACAGGTAGGCAAAATACTTCAAAAAAGTTATTATTACAAGACTTTGCTGGCTTTTTATAGAATTGATATTTCAGGAAGGTAGACCTCTTAAACTAGTACGGAATTAAACTTAGTAGGGTTTTGCAAGTGGCTTTCTGGATTGAGAATAAGGGAGAAATAATAACAGAGAAAGTTCCATTAAAATTATACATTAAAATTTAAAAATTGACATTTTCTCAGAGTATAGTTAGAATGAGTCTATAAAGTATATAAATAATTACCTTTACAGACAAAGCTTCCCACATTTTAGTTAAAGCGGAAGTTTTAGCTTTTGATTGTGAAAGAAGTTTTAAACAAAAGTAAAGACTATATAGTCACAAAGCTATCTCAAACAGCAATTTTTATCTGGAAAAATCATTTTGCAGAAACTGAAAGATAACAGTCTTCAGAGTGAACACCTACTTTTTAGGTATTTGATTTCAACAAGTCTCAGAGGTCAGACTGGAATCCCAGGTTATTACTTCTTACATTTGCAGAGAAGATCATACATAAATAGTTGTTTATTTCCATCATATATAATCCGTCCTTTCAGAAATGAGCCCAGAGGCTACCTTAAGATGTCTTAGAAGCCAACAGAACAAAAGGAGTGGTTTTCATTCTAGTTTCGGACCAGAACCAAAAAAACATTATAGACTCAGACTTGTAACAAATTAGAAATGCACTATGAAGCCTAATATTTTTCATTGATAATACAAGCTTTGATTTTTAAAATTATTAATATATTAAAGACCTCTGTTGTATCATCCCTGATTGTTACTTACTGAAGGTATATTTTCTGGTATGCTCTATCATGATTTGTTGTTTTAACATGCTTCTAAAATTATGTTTCAAATTGATTATATATTTTCCATTTAGATGTAATGAGCACAATAGTACAGGATAGATTTTTTTGTAGATGAGTTTGATTTTGGGCAACTCATACTTCAGAGGAGCCAGAGAAGGTGAAGGCGAGATCTCTTATACATCCATCTGAAATGGATTTCCTTCTCACTCTACAGGGTATTTAACTCAAGTATTGCCTTAGTTTCAGGTATTTATCATGAACAGCTTTCTTCAAGAGTTTAAATACTGTCTCCAAGTTGGACTGCCCATTATGAATCATTGCATTTAGAAAAAAACAATCCAATGGGAAGCTAATTTTGCTGACGTGTTATTCATGCCTTCATAGCTCTCCATTTTTCATCCTGTTACTCAGTATGTTGAACTGGCCGGATGCTGCAAATGGCATGTAGCTCTTTCACTTAGCTTTCAGTTTTATGTAACACACCTATCTCATTGCCTCTGGCATTTATTTCTTTTATAACCTACAATATTCACATATTCACTATAATACAGGGAAGATGATACATATTTAGAAAAGATTTAATGAGCTAATGAATCGTTATTTCACCTTTTGCTCAATCAACACAGGGAACCAGTCAGTGTACAATAACAGTTTGTGTTTGTGTGCACATGTCTGTATGCATGCACATGCACTGTTGTATGTATAGAAAGGCTGCATATATAGTGTCATGTTTTTTTCCAAGGATAAATAAATTGTTTTTACTAAAGTTATAAGTCAAACAAATATATATGTTATAAAACCAGGAAAATCCTTAATTGTGCAAGGAGTTTGTTCCTGCATAACTGTTGCATGCATTATTTACTGTCATTGACTTTAATATGACCACTCCCAAGCTTAACATTAAGTATGTGCTGAATGTTTAGATTTTCAGAGGCACCAGAATATAAAAATCTTCTTAAACAGAAAGCTAGTTCCAAGGATTTTTTGTTTTTCTTTTGGAAGAATGTTCCTAATATGTATTTAATCTGCCTAATGTAATTTCTGATATCCACAACAGTTTCTTTACAAGTGTAGTCTATTGACATGTGCTCATACGTTTGAAATATGAGATGCATCTACTATCTGAAGATATTTAGAAGTTGTAACTCCCTGAAGGAAATAATTTTCTACATTAGGAAAGAAATGCCCAGCATGGTCACCTAGCCTGAATATGTATATATTGTACACAAGTTCATGTTGGCTAAGAAAGTATCATAAAGTCCTCTTTTGTGTAGTAATAGCACGTAATAAACTAGAGAAAGAACAGGTTGCAGACAGCTTCTGCAGAGCATGTGATGTGTTGCATGTTCACACCCTAGCATGCCCTGTGGTAGCTTGTTTGTACATCTGTACCTATAGGCAGTAGAATCCTTGTTTCACCTTTTGTTCAAACTTCATTTAATAGGTGCAAGCAGCCAGGATGGTAGAAATAGAAAAAATTTTGTATTAAATTGGCTAAATTTAGTCTGAATACCATACAAAGTCTGCATGACTAAAATATATCAAAGTATATATATAAGGTATATTAAACAAGCAGGGAAATTTTTAATATATAGCCAAAGTCTCTATAAACAAGAAAATGGTGAACACCACTGAGAAATGAAAATTTGAAAATGCAGATTCTGATCTATTCGCATAATGTAATGTTGTGAGATTAAAAATAAAACCAAACAGGCAGAATGAGATCTGCAACAAAAAAACCCACAAGTATGCAAATCTAATGGTAGCTTCCTCTTGAAAACATATAATACTTCAAGGACTATACCAAAAAAGCAGTGCTGTGGAGCAAAATAGGAAAGGAGAGACTGGCCATTGAGGATATTACTAATTCTACTTTACTCAAACTTTTGGGGGCATGATTTGGTCAACATGAATAGAAAAGACATGAGAATCCAAAGATGTAAGTTTGAAAAGTGCTTAAGATTACTAATAGCTCCTCTTCTATATACATGATGGCAGTGGCACAGTTCTCACCATCTAAATTAAGGTATTTAACTAAGGCGCTTAAGTTGCAAAATTGGCTCCCTATGACTTCAGGAGATGTCTTAAATTAAATTAAAAGCTTGATGCTGTCAAAAAGGACTTCTTTCTTCCCTCCACCCTTCTGCTGTAACCCTCTCTGCTCTTGACTGCGTGATCCCATTGCTTATCTTGAGCCACCTCTGGAACTCATCTGACTGCAGCAAAAAATTATCCTTGTCCACCTTCCAAAGGTATACATTGTTGCCAGGTTAGTGAGTTTAGTTGCCTGACTTTAAGATCAAACAGATTACCTCCAGAGGCAACACAAGAAAGATGTGGGAGAAAAAAAGAAGCTGGAAAGAGGGGCAGGACTGGATGCCCTCCCTCCAAGAACTGTTAATTTGGCTCAGCCACTTGTCACTCCCTGGACTCCCTATTTAACCTGTAGAAAGAAGTAAGTAGCTCCTGAAGCAATTTAGAGAAAGAAATTATTTGGCTATCAACTGTATTAAAAAAATAAGGAGATTACTTTCCCAATGTATCTTCTTAAACTAAAGGTTTAACTTTATGTTGTATAAATACCCTACCTTCATCTTCCTTAATCCAACCCTCAGAGCAAGCTGGAAAGTATTCTACGACCCTCAGTGACTTTTTTCCATTGTTAATCTTTTCTATTTGGCATCTCTCTCATCTTTCCGGTGACATTTTTCTCCTCAGTACTCCTTTTGTTTTCATTTCTAGGTGGTGGGCTTTTTTTTTTTTTTTTTTAAATTGAACTCATTCTCTCAATACTTTGTTTTCTTTCAGTGTGTGACTTTGTTTATACTTCTTCCCACTCCATCATTTGTATTAACACTATATCTTTTGTTCTCATTATTACTCATTATTAGCTATATAATTGTTTGCATTCTTCTGCAGTTGCTTTGGCTACATCTGTTTGGATTTTCTGCTATGAATCCTGTTTGCTATTTGACAACATAGTTCTCTCTACAATTGCTTACTTTCTGTATAACGTTTAATTTGGCGTATTTTTCCAATGACATATTTTTTTCTGTTTCAGTCTTTTTCCAGAAAAAAAAATGCAGGAGGTCATAACAGAGCAAGACATCACTAGCAAATAGGAAAAAAGCCTCAGGAGAAGTAAGAGCCAACACTTTTTATCAAGCCAAACTTGTTCACTCATTTGTTTAACCCCTGCCAGATAGGATGAGTCAGAGATTTGACTTTTTCCTGGTGTTATGGATCTAGCCAAATATTTGGTTCAGAAGATGCTTCCATCAACGTAGGGATTTGAATTTCTCCAGTTCTGTAGCATCTTACATCTGTGGCTCCATGAACAGGAGATCCCCTCAAACGAACAGAGGCATGTCCTCATGCCATAGATCACATAGCACAGGTGCCTCAGTTCAGATGTTGTGGGAACAACAGACTGGAGGCTGGAGGGTTTCAGTTTGGGACTGTGACTGAGAGGTGTCTGTCTTCCAGTGAGATGAGGCAAGGGAAGCTGGAGCCCTGCTCAACAAATGTATGGTGGGCTGGTTCTATGAGAACATGTGTTTGGAAGCAATTGTGTAAATCTCATATTCAGTGCATGAAATTTAATAGGTCTGAAGATTACTTTCAGATTTTTATATTCCCTTGTTGCCTATCAGATAAGCATTCTTTCTGATTTTACAGAAAGAAAATGTAGTAGATGAAGTAACCTCTTTAGGACTTTTTAGAACCACGGTAGATAATTTGGAAGTAGAATCAAAACTTTCTGATTCTGTGGCAGCTCTTTCCCCATTAGGTTGTCTTTCTCATGTACATCATGCTGCTTGGCTGATACTATTGGTGTACTTGTTCTTTGTATCAACATGTTCTCTCGATATATTTCTCCTGAGAGTTATAACATACATAGTGATTTTAAATTTTTTTTTCCTCCCATATCCATCCTCTTGTTTCCTCTCTCCCTTGTTTCCTTATCCTCATCTTTCAGTCATTCAGGTCACCCCTGTGAGAGGTTGTCATATTGGTGCTAAAAGAAGGAAGCTCATGATATAAAATATTGTAAGAGGGATAAAAAAGATCAGTTTGAGCTGTTGTATCAGTGAGGCATTAATATAAGTCTTGCTAAGCCCGTGTCTTGTAAAACTATCCCATAAATTTTCCTTCTGTCATAACTTGAACTTGCAAATGAAAGCAGAGTCACATAGTATTTGAAAACAGAGGCTATACTGTGACACAGAGCTGATTAATTCCGCTCGATATTTTGCATGTCTATTTTCTTGCCTTTCATACCCATAAATGCATGACATCATGCACAAATTGAATAGTCTTTCTAACTACAAAATGAATCTGCTTTGTGACTGTCTGTGAATCATCCTTTAACACCATGTGAGCTACTACTGCAATAATAAGGTTTGTTGTCTGGAAACTATGTCTCTTAACCTATTGCTGAGTAGACCATAAGTGCTTTCGGACAAGTCATGAAAGCTTTCTTGTCTATTGACCCTGTACATCCCTGGCATGCTAAGCCAGGAATTCCAAAGAATCTCCTATGTATCAAGGTATTATTCATGCAAAAAGCCATGAAGGGTTACCATCTCTTCTGGGCCAGTGTTTTCTGGGCCGGTGTACATAGGTAATGCTTCCGTTGTTAATCATTAATATGGTAGTGCTAAAAGAATTGTTTTGATCTATTAACAATCAGAAGAGTTTTAATTTACTAGCATGCTACACTCTGCAGGTCTATAGATTCCCCTGAAAATATACTAAAATGGCATGCATTCACAGGATGAGGAACAGCCCTTTTCTAGTGTGTGTGTATATGTGTATGTGTATTCACAGAAAATATATTAGAAAAAAGGAATAAACTGAGTTTCTGCTTATAAAATTCAGGGACTGGTGATTTTCTTTCTTGTACAGTATAATATACTATCAGATTAGTTTATTATGGTGAAGCTTAGTTGATCTGATAGAGTTTGGTCTAGTGCATTTCCTTTCCTGTTTTACAGATGACTGAATTTTTCCCTTGGGATATGGTGTGAGGACTGAAGTAAGAGAGCTAGCTTTGGTCCTTCAACTCCTTTCCCAAAGTAAGGCAGATAAAAGTAAAATTTACTATATCTCAGTAACAGCCTTAAGCAGAGAACAACTTTGCTTCTAAATTTTGTTAAAATCAGTGTGGATCTAAAGAAAAAAAAAAAAGAGGGTGAATTGTGCACACCATGACCATGAGTGTAAGTGTAAATTAGGCAACTTTGCTCCTGGCACACAGATGTTGCTTAATACAACCACAGTATCAAACAGAAGAGATACAGCAATAGCCAGCTTTCTGTCTCATGTTCTTAATGCAATGCACAGAGATTTATTTCATTTAGTATATTGCAATAGCTGTAGAAAACTAATTTAATGGAATAAATAAGAAACAACACAGAGCCACAAGTCTAGTTATTTGCATACTTAGTAGACTTCCTGAAGCTGGAAGTAAATAGTGTTTATAGTATCAAAATTCCCTGCCTGCAATCTTCCTCTCCACTGTTAACTGGCAGTTTACTGTAAGCATCAAAGTAAAAACATGTCCTGAGGCTGGATTCTAAGTTGAATACTAATTATTTTGGGCAGGGTTTTCTAGGTTTAAGGGATAGTGCGAAAGGCAGGTTTTGGCATAAATAAATAAACAAGCAGCAAAAACTGGTGTCTACCTGGAAATATTGGGATGACAGGTGAAAGCTGCTGTGGAGGACCAATTTGATTGAGGCCTGTAAATGTAGGGATGAGGTGGGGGCAAAAATCAAAGAACCTCTGACTGACTTTAATAATTTAAAAAGGGAAATTTAACATTGCTAAATAAAAAAAAGGATATAAGCTCATTTGTTTGGTGTTGCAGACCACTCAGTGCTGGTGGGTGAACTCTTTCATTGCCCAAATACAATGGGTGCAAAATCTTGGTAACCACTCTGTAGAAAAGACTATTGAAGAGTTTCCATGGAATCTGTTCCATGATCCCATTTGCATCACACAGTTTTGTGGGAGTCCAGATACAATACTTTTGAAATTATTTAATTATTCTGGATTTATGAGAGGTTATTTCAGAACATTGTGAAGTGATCTAAGAACACGAAGCTTGTGTCATCTGAAAGCAACTTTGCATTTTGGATGAGAGAGTGTTAACAGCCTGAGGCTGCACTGGGGTTTCAGAAGCTCAAAAATATTTTTTTTTTTTTTCAGGAGTTCCTTGTATCTTATATAGAAGTGTAAAATCTTGCAAATTTGGTTTCCCAGTTTTAGAATTTCTCTTTGGTCCACTGTTGTGATCTCTTGAAAATGTGTCTCCAAGTAATAAGAAATCTTCGTCTTTTTGTTAGCAGGATCACAAGCTTTCCACTGAATGTGACTGAACATACCAAACATATTTGCATGCTGACAGGTGGGGTAGCTATGCTCCCCTTGGGGCAGGGTTGGTGGATCTTAGGTTGTAGGTAAAAACATGTCTGTCGCAGTGAGTAATTACTGCTGGGAAAAGCTTGCTTCAACAGGAGTTTTAGCCAGGCTAGCAATGAAGCTGACTCTTCCCTTTGTGTCAATTTAGGATGAAAATTAAGAGAATCAACTGAAAAATCTTTTATCAAAATCCTAACCAGACTGAGCAAAATGGTTGGAGCTTTTGAGAGTTTAAAGTTTCAGGTTGCCAGAGGAATTATTAAGTAGATACTTTAAATACAGCTTTCCTTTTTCACTGTCATGATCACTAGTTTTTACATGTGAACTAGTGCATATGGGCATAAAATAAGAAGAAATTAACTTGATTCTGTTCTTAGCTTTGCCTCAGGACTTGGTTTAATCATCTGTTCCAGCCTAGCTTCAACTGGCTCATGAGATCACTACACCTATGTATCTGCTACTGTCTCTACTCAGAGGATGACTGACACCTCAGATTCACCAGCGGGGACACTTTGCTTTGGATGATTGCAGTTGTTCACTCCCGTACTCTCCAGTTTGCTGCTCTTCAGAGATGATGCAGCCATTCACACAGCGGTCGCTGAATTTTTGCATTTTTTTGGACATATTTTTCTATATTTTACAGCCTGCCATGTTAAAGAACACCAAACTCTATGATATTTATCTTCAGTGTGTTGGATTGCAAATTGCAGCAGTACAGCTACTGCTTCAGAAGCTTCACAGCTGCTTCACAAGCAACTGTGCTGAACCTCTACCAAAGAACATAGAGGCAGGATGCACATCAGGCTTAGCTTCTTTGTTAGTCAGAACTGCAGAGCCGCTCTCAGATCACCTCCTAGACTGCAGTTAGGAGCAGGGTATTGTGAAACTATGGTAGGTCAGGGGCTGATCCATAGGCAGCAGGATGTCTATGCAGCAGAACTTAGGCACATACCTAGGAACAGTATTTTCATCAGCATCCTAAGCTCATGCATCCCTCTGACTATTCAGTTGCCTTCTGTTAATTCAGTTAACTTCAGGTATCTTGTCTGTGACGTGGCCACATTGTGACATAGGAAAGAAACACACCTAAAGTATTTTCATTAGAAAATAACACCAGTTCTGCATACTCACATTATGAAGTATGTGGATCCCAGTAAACTTAATAGCAAGTATAAAGACAGTAACATAAAGACATTTGAGCGGTCAGAACTTATAAGTGATATTATTTTTATCTCAGTTTAGAAAACTAGACAGATAACCCAGATTCTGTGATGGTGCCGAGTTTCATTCTCTCATTGTCGTACTAATGTAGTATTGGAGTAACACCAATATTAGTGGGATGTTCAAAGCAAAGAAAATTCCCAAATAAAAATATTCTCTGCTTTACATAGCTGGTATTTTTTCCTAAGTAAATAATGACATTTTACATATGGCTCTAAAAGACAGGATCCTTATTATTTCAGCTGTACATGGGGATCTATACTTCCCTGAGCAATGCAGAACAGAAAGTAAAGCCTGCTCTTGAGCCCAAAGCCCTGCTACCCAAGACTTGTTTTCTTGATCTTTAGTGGAAAAAAATGATGTTAAAAGTTGAGTCGTATTAATGTATCATTCTATCATCACAAAATAATTAGATATCACGGGTTTGTGAGTTTCAGAAACTAAAATTTCTGTGTAAATCTGAAGTCCTTTATATTAAATTTCCAAGTTAATGTATGAAAAAGAGCACGAAGTTTACATATGTAAACATAAACAGTGCCAACAATTAAAAGGCCCTTATAATTAATTTTATTATTATATTTTTACACAATTCATATATATTCAATCTTTCATATGTTGAATATCTTTTGTATGCTATTTACTGTGCTGTATAAAGTGTATGAATTAGTTTTTTATAAGACACTAATTGAGATCCTTGTCTTCCTGAGGTGATTATTTATCCCAGGTCAGGGTCCAGGTCTCTCAGGTAGCCTGGGGTATCCTGGGTGAGGGTCCAGTTCCACAGCAATTTAAGATGACCAGGATGATCTTTGTCAGCACAGTGCTAGCTCCATCCCGCCCATCCCCCACCATACACATTCCCTCTCCCCACCAACCTTTTGCTACTGACTTGGGGGTTATATTTGCTCTAATGTGACCCTGTCAGACTCAACTGAGTCAGATTTTCCCACATTTTTATCATTGACTTGGCCATTCTTACTGTAAATATCCAAGTTACCTTTTTTATATAACAGTAGTTTTCTGGAGAAAGAAAAGTTTCCGTGATTGATATTGAAGCAGTTTTCAGTCATGAAGCAATCTGCTGAGTAGAAAGGGAACTTTCAGAAGCTGTCCAGATGTAGGAAGGGAGGCTTGGGTCCAGTCAGTCACTCTTTTCTTGTAATATACAAGAAATATATAAATTTCTTCAACTTTAAGTGGTGGCCTCTGTCAAAGCAAATCAATTCTTACAAGCTTTTTAAAAGACTCTTAGTGAAAATTAATTTTTTACTAAAGTATTTTTGTAGAAAGAACTGTTCTAAACTACCTTAATTTTACGTAAAAGCAAAGTAAAAAATAAATGATAGAAGGCTTCTAGATTTTTGAACAACGGCTTTGATAGAATTACATAGACTTATTTTTTCCAATTCATATTTTAAGAAAAAAACCTAAATTGTGTTGTTTTTCTATTTGCATGCCAATTTTACTTTGGAGAAAAAAGCCTCTGACAATATTGAATCAGTCTTCTGACAAAAGAGGCAGCTTTTTGGAAAAATGCAAACCCAAGATTTTTGTTGCCTGCAGTCATCAAAAATCCCTGATCCCTACAAAAGAAGGTCAATCCAGGTGACATTGCCACATTCCAGTATGATAATTACGTTTCCTACCTAAATTGTCCCCTATAATTTCAATTAGATGAGGTTTTCTCCACTTTCTGTCTTAAGATATCTGTTACTGGCTCCCTCCCTTCAGGCCACTGACTTACTCTTGAAAGGTGACTGCATTTCAGCGTGGCATAGGCAGATCCTGTAAACAGTGTGTGCCTTATTGCTTTGTAAAACTTCCTCTGGGTCTGGACTGTAGAAAGGAAAAGCAATGGAAAGGTGAGATCATGCTATTATGAACAGACAGTAGCATGGGAGTAGAGGCTAGCACGACATCATTTCCCATGATAATATTCAGTATTCAGTAGTGTGATAGTATTCAATATTCCAAATATGACAAGGTAACAGAAATACACTGAAAGGCAACAAAAGCCGAGTAAAGAGTAGCTAATATGCAGAAGACTGACCATCAAAACCTGAAAGTCAATTCCAACAAGTTTTGACTGGTGAACTATCTGCCTAGCCGGGGAGTAGATAATAAATAAAATCTAGACAGCTCAGTCTTCTCTGCCTCTACCCGAGGGCTTGCATGCTGATGAGGGACTTCAGTTGTGTTACAAAGCTATTGTGATGCACAATCCTTGGACAGAACAAAGATCACAGAATATACTAGGTAAAATTAAAGGAGTTTTGCCACAGATCCCTTTGATCCACTCTGTCTGGTGATCAGTGTTTGCTCTCTCATGAGGGTCTAATCCAAGTTCAGGCTTTGCCTCTGGATTTTTGTGGAGCTATTCTCTCCTTGATACAGCAAACTATGTAGCTACTTCCCTGTGATATGATGTTCATAAGGAAAGCTGCAGTCCTAGGTGAAGGAACAGAAAATAATTCTTTCCAGTGTTCCTGAATTTTAGCATTGTGTGTCAAGAACAGCATGGCATTTTCAAGGTGGTTTATGTCCTTTCCTTCTTGTTTTCACTTCCTTCGTATTCCTGCAGTCACCAGGAAAAAGCTCTTAATGTCTAGTTATGTTGGATCTGAGCATTTTCCAATTAGTACATTCCTGACAAGCTTGTCATGTTTGATGCTGTGTCTGTAACTCCTATGACACTGTCAGCATACCATTAGCCAGTTGTCTTGCACAGCAGATTTGCAGCAGATACCAGTTATTTGTGCACAGAAACAGAATATTATGCTTGCCTTTACTAGCTAAACCAAATCCATGAAGAGCTCACCTTGCTGCTGCCCAATGGGTACTGCTTTTATGAATAAAAAAGATTTTATTATCCTAAGCAGGAATCTTTCAGTAATAGGAAGGTTTATTTCAATTGTTGGTTTCTAATAAAGATTTTTCATTGCTAGAATAATTACTCTGTTAAACTGGAGGTGGCTAAAGAAAGGCTCTCCAGTCTTTTCAGTATTGTAGGCAAGATGCCAATTTCAGAGCACTTCTCTGAGCTACTATTCCCTTAAGCCATGTGATGACAAACTTCCTCTTGTGTGGATCCATGAGTCTAGGTAGCATGGCATGCACTGTGTTCTAGATCTTCAGCATATATGGACGCTTCCCAGTGCAACTGAAAACTGAGCCTTGATAGAACTATTTCACAGGGCAGATCTGGCCTTAGGTCCACCAGCTATTTTGACCCAGGGGTCAGAGTTTTCAGGGTTTTCTCCCTGCTGGCTGACAAGCTCACCACTCTTTTCCTACAGAGATAGTCCTGTCTTATGCACCAGTGTCTCTGCAGTTCCAATATAACTTGCTAGCACAGAGTGAGAGTTTGTTTATACAAAATATAGCAGGTCTGTAGCTGCTAAAGATATTACTTCGTGCACTCCCAATGCCCGTGTTACTTCTTTGCCATTCCCCAACTACAATCCCACTACATACATCCACAAATTTGCCTTTCTGGCAACAAACTTTCTGTGATACTTTGTGTATTGTTTTTTGAGTAATCCCAGTGACTTCATGCTTACAAAACTGGTCCTGGTGAAAGAAAATCTGTTTTCCAGATGGAGAAGACTGGGGCACAGATGTTTACTGCTCTACTCAAGTTTCCATATAAGAATTAATTATTTTTATTGTTTTCTACAAGTAATGAATTTTCAGCTTTGAATTTCCTGACACTAAGTTTAAAAAATAAAATAAATTTAAAAACCCTGAAAATAATGTTCCTGTCAGAAGCAAAATTTGGAGGACAGCATTTTTGGGGTGTCATGAATCATTAGTGGAGAGATTAACCAGGAAAAAAGGCAAAATATAAGATTTGCTGAGATAGAATATGGCTTCCAACTTTGGTGAAGTGTGGGTGAACATACAGATTGGGTTATGGGGAATTGGAAAAGCAATCTATATTATACTGAGTTATACAGGATAATACTGTGAGAAGAAATAATTTCTTTCCTTTTACATCACAGACTTAATATGGAAGAATCTCATGAGAAGATCAGGATCAAACAAATGAATGTAATTCCAATTAACATAACAGAAGGCCTATCTATGTGTACACACAGCTGCTCTATCAGGGTTCAGGGTTCTAAACCATCAACAGGAAGGTCACGAGGGTGATTACAAAGTAATTCAGTTCTTACTCATAATGGAGGACCAAATATCACCCTTGATTACACTAATTGTATTATGCTTAAAAAGATATATAGATGAGTACTTCAGATTGTGAATCTCTCTGTTCTTCTGTACTTACCAGTGTTGTCCAGAGAATCTGAAATCACCTGGAAGCTTTTTTGCTATACAGCTCCATTAAAACCTGGAGATTAACTGAGGTGGATGACTGTCAAGCTTGGAGAGTGCTGTTATCAATGCAGTGAGCAGTGGTGCCTTCCTATTGAATGGCCTTGTCTCCAATTACTGCACCATCACCTGTGTGGATACCCAGAGGGCTTATTCCCCTGCCACCAGTACAGGAAATAGCTCTGCCTTTAGGCCAGTAAAGGAAAAAGTAAAGGGCTCTTACTATCCTTTGTAAGAAAAGAGGGGACTAAGACAGGAAGAAAGGTAAAAGTAAGTGGTTATGATGCACTTCTGGTTTAGGAAGCTCCAAGGCAAACTGAATGATGCCTGTACTGGTACCTGGGGTATATACAGATTGTCTTGTTTGTTTCCTTTCCTAGTCAGATAAAGGGAATTTGTATTAATCCCTTCTGTAATTTCACTGAGGTTCAAGGAAACTTTAGGTAAAATACATTCCCTCCTATAGCTTGCTTGGAATTGCACAGTGTAAATACAATATAGTAGCACATTTATAGTAGCAGGTTTTTTAAAGTAGAAAGATGTTTAGAGAATCTGAAGAGTGCTTTCTATGACACAAAGGGTATTGGTGGTTCATGACGTGTTTGATGTACAGAAACAAAATAAGAATTTTGCTGGTCTCGTCATGAGAACTAACTTTGGGTCTGAAGCAGCTGATATATTTGATGATGTCCCCCTCTTTACCTTCCCAGTCTGAAAAAACATTTTTTTCTTTTGTTTGTACATCCCAAACATAAACAAAAGCCAAGATTTTTAAAAGGTTCCCCAAAATAGAAAGGTTACTGACTTTGTGCTTCCAAGGTTGGCCTCAACTACAAACAAGGTCAGTGACTGCTTTTGATTCCCCTTATCCTGAAACTTCAATGACATCCCTAGAAGAGGAAGCCTGAAGTTTAGGAAGCTAAAAGATATGTTACTCTCATTGAAAGCTCATCCCTGTGAAGCCTTCAATTTGACTTTTTTTATGGCTTATTATTTATTTCAGTGTCTTATATCCAGTTTCTGAGTGCCTGTGACAGAAGTTCTCCAAGAATTATCCTGAAATTTATCTGGCTCCATCACAGAAGAGGAGACTCAGGAAAATAATTGGATGTTTTCACCACAAAATGCAGGTCATCTTTAACTTTCTTCAACAAATTTTATTCTCATATGACAACATAATCAAGTCATTTGAGCCTGCTGGAAATAATCAAATAGATTGTTACTCCTGACATTTGAGAGCTCCTAAAAGTTATCCTGAGTGGTGCTATATATGAACTAAAAACAGAAATACTGGGTAAACCAGTTACACTGGTACAACTGGAGCCAGATGATGACTTCTGGTAATCTCCTACCTCACAAGAGAACAGCACAGTACATCTGAAGATTTTTTTTCTGCATCTTGTAAGTACAAGTTTCAGTTTCATTCCTAATCCAGAAGATTATACTCATCAATTACTGAACGGTAACATTTCTTCCAATATTTTGGAAGAAAAAATATTTCAGGAAAATAGATACACATGTTAATTTCTCTTTGAATTAAATGTTAGTTGAGTGTGACTTCAGAGATTATTGCATATAATCATTCTTACAGATTTTACTAATAGAAAAATTAGAGAATAGTATAGGTTGAGAGGGACCTCTGGAGGTCTGTGGTACAATCAAGTTACCCAGGGCTTATGCAATAAAGATATGAATATCTTCAACATAGAGATCTCACAACCTCTCTGGGTCCACATTTGGACATTTGACAACCTTATAGTGAAAAAAGCATCTCCTAATATGTCCTCAGAAGATAATTTTCTGCAGCCTGTGCCTCCATCCTTTCACTCACCCTCCAAGAAGAGTCTGATTCTGTCTTCTCTGTACTCTTTACAGTTTAATTTATTTACAAAAATTCAACATCCTCAGAGCTTGAGCTAAGGAATGTCTCAGACAAGTTTCATTCAAATGGTGAGTGTACATTTCTGATAACCTGATTTTACCTGTAACGGTTAAGATTGATGCAGATTGTAAATATTTTCTATTTTCAACAATAAGAACTCAGTGGTGATGTCTAACATAAGATGGTAATTTTTTGTTTTCCAAAACTGAAGAGCTTGGTTATTATAGTATTTATTTTTAAAGAGCATTGCCCCCAGGCTGTAACTGCACATCAGTTAATATTTGTATTTTATTTTAAAATGCAAGACGTTACTGGGGAAGCTATCAACTGTGTAGAATGAAGATAAGTTGTACATGGAGCCTACCTCCAGAGCATTAGAGTACTGGCTGCACCGATAGGCCTTTATTGCTCTGACCAGCATCACCTGGAGCCTCCACCCACATCCCTTGGCAGGAGCATTATTTCAGCTCAGGGCTGGGAAGCTGTTCCTGGCCTGAGATCCCTGTCAGGGAGTGGTGAGAGTGGGGCTGCTCCATGTGTTTGGGAGGGGGCAGCAACCCTGGAGGCATGGGTGACTATTGCACAGGCTGCCCCTTTGCTGAGCAAGGGGTAGTCCTGCAGTACCTGCCCTGGGTATGCAGAGGTCATGATCCTTCAACAGTCCCAGGTGAAGCAAGTTGACAAGCCAGGGTCTGTTCTGGGAGTCAGCAGCAGGAGGAGATGGGGACAGAGATCACACTGGAGAGAGACAAGCTACCTGTGACACAGGTATATGTACAGCATGGCTAAGGAAAGGACTCAGGGGCCCAGGGCTGAGCTGAAACGGGCTCTTGGGCCTGTAGGCGTGTTGCGTGGATGGAAGCCTCAGCTAAGCGGAGTCTGGTCACCTAAGGCCTGCTAGTGTACTTGGGACACTGACAGTGAATATAGTACATGCAGAAAGTAAAAAAGCCTTTCTGAAGTACCTTGCCACAGTTGATCTCCTGAATGGGTAAAATTATAGGTAAATCAAACTAACAGAAGTGGAGTCTGTATGGTAAGAACAAGATTGGGATTGTTATCTGTGAAATCTGTGTACTATGTTTTGGTCTTCTTTCTGGTACAACGCTCTCTATGGGCCATCTATTAAATGAGGAAGGATTACTGTGTGAATAGCTCACAGTGCTGCAGGTTTTGCACTAAGAAGCAGGAATAAAGGTACTGATCTGGAACATAAGATTTCTTTCACCAGCTGCTTTCCTATGTGCTGCCTCATCCTGCTCACTTACACAACATTCTCCCTTAAGGGAAGCATCGGGCATTTCAGTGCAGATGAGTATGTAAAA
>VYXH01008676.1:63259-82628 GCA_013397275.1 Burhinus bistriatus | reverse complement strand
ACGGGGATTACATAGAAGAAAAGAATATAAAAAAAAAAAAAAAAAAAAAATAGCAACAGGACTAATTTGCTACCCAATCTCTGTGGATAGCTGAGAGGTCAGTTACTACCCTTGCACTTTCATTCTCTATGGGCTGTTGTTCAGCCCTGTGCTGCCCACCTTACATGGCTCAGATACTGTTTCACTAACTCTAACACAGTATCACAAATTAACTCCTAATAGTGTGCAGTTAGAAGGTAAGCAATTGGGGTTTATTATTCCCAGAAATAAGCTCAATTTAGATCTTCAAGGCATACCTTAAGCCTCCATCTTTTCACCTAATGCCTCCTAAAGATTTCAAAAGGTAGTCTAGCTAGTCTTGTGAGTCTGGCATCTCCAATACCTAGCTCTTATGACTGAAATGAAGGAACAGACAAGAAGACTTGTATAGTGCACTACTTTTCCTGTAATCAATTGCTGTATTTGCTAGAGTGTTGTTGTAGGTTCACAAACTGTAGATTTTTGAAGTTGTGAATGGAATAGGAATTCCTAGAAGACTTCCATATTAGAATATGAGGTATCTTGAAAATCTTGCATCTATTTAGTATGGGAGATTTGTGGCATCTTTGAAGAACGAATACATAAGGTCCAAGATAAATATCATTGTCAGAAATTTTTTTTCTTCCCCTCACATACTGCATTTGGAACTAATCAAACACTGTGGCTATTTCTTCTTTCTTTGCTTTGGTTTTATGCATTTCCTGTAAGCCATTGCGAGAATGTAAATGTTTCAGGACCAAATCAACTTTTATGGCACAGAGGTCAATGTTACTGGCTTATTATCTTTCTACTGTCTTTTTTCATCCTTGTTCATAAGCCAGCGTGTGGCCAAGAGCATCCTGGGCAGCACTGTGCAAGGTGTGAGCCTCAGGTCCATGCTGCAACTGCAGCACATGAAGTTGTAGCCTAGGGTAGCTCCTATGGTGAACCACTAGAGGCTGCTCAATAAACGCAGCCCACAGGCTCACCCCTGGAGGAGGGTAGATGAGATCATGTGTACAGCTGAAGAAAAACATTACTAGAGTGGTTGCCTGAAAGACAACACGTTCTTCCTGGTTGGGATAGCGAGGAGTTACAAGAATAAAAGGGGAGGTGGGGGGGAACAAAACAACCAACCAAACAAAAACAAACAAACAAACACCCAAACAAGTGGGGATTTCCTTTCCTGATTTCTGGGTTACTTTATTTGCTGGTTGTAAACATTAACAGTTGAGGACAAGATCTTGCTGACTGATGCTATTCTATTACACATAGGCCATTCTGCTCGATCAAATTGAGGGGAAAACAAAAAAATGTATGTGCAGGAACAAGTTAGACCTCCAGCATAGACATCAAGGGGTGTCACCTTTATCCATCTGTCTGAATAACTGCTTGGAGAAAAAAGTGTGTGTATATATACTTATATAATATACATTTTAATTATATATAAATACATATGCGTGTTGTTGAGGAAAGGGTTCCTAACAAATACGTTGCTCCTTCTGTCTTCTTGTTTCTATCATCTACTGGAGTTTCTTGTTAAGCCCAGATGTGAAAGAAATTGTTTTCTGTTCATTGTAACTGCTGTCTCTTCAGTGGGCTCTGCCAACAGAATACTTTATTTTGATGTTTAATAAGGTCATTCAGGGAATCACTGTAGGTATTTTACTAAACCCTGTATCCCTAAACTTCAAAAACATTATCTAGGGCCTTTCCAGCTAAGAAGAGCAAAAACTATGTAGATGTCATGAGTTCTGATAATCAGAATGAACTACATCATAGAAATTACTTGCATTTACCAGAATCTAGAGACAGATTCAAAGGAAGAAGCAGTAACAAAGTATCAGAGGCAAATGTGAGCTCTAGAATGACCTCCCAAAATGGAGGTCATCTGAGCCCTGACACTTTCATCAGTAAATTTAGTATTGTGGAGCTGAAGGGACAGTAGAGTCAGAAGCTTACTAGTAGCTCAGTGCTGATTCATCTGGGGTGTTAAATGTTGCATTAGTTAAGCAACAACAATTGAGAAAGAAGCTGTTTCCTGGAGATTAACAGGTAATGGGGAAGGCTTAATGGCCTGAGGCTGCTCTTGTATTAGAAGGTGGGATGGGGAGGAAAAAAGCTGGCTGCATGGTATTTGTTCATGAGCAAAGATAGTTAACAAATAGGGACAGGATGGTTCTAAAATTACTATTCCAGCCATCAGATTGGAGTCCCTTCTTGAAAACCTGAATCACTTTGTAGCAGACTAAAATTATACTTAAAGCAACTGTCCAAAAGGGTATGTCTGTGCATACTGCTATAGGTGCATGTTCAGAACTACTTAAAGGGAACACTCAAAATAGATATGCTTGTGCATCTGATGTAGTGAAAAGATCTGTCATTCATACCATCAAGTTTTCATGATATTCTGGAAAACAAACACTGACATTCTTGTCCAAGATCAGTTTCTGTCTCATACATTGCTGGTGTAAAATGTTTAAGGGTAGCGCTCGCTATTCTTTTTCCTCATCTGTTACATCTGTGCTTTAGCTATCACTCTAAAAAGATTTGAAGATGTAAAATTCCAAAAGTAATCTGAAAGACCCAGAGGCTGAAATAGTTGCTGTGTATATTTCAAAATACTTCTAAGTAGCTATGAGTGCATGACCTGTTAACTAATGAAGAGTTCGGCTGCTTACTGCTTAATCTCACTTCATTGCTTTGTCTCCTGTACGTGCATCTGAAGTAAATCACTGTTATGTCTTTAGATCAATATGGTCTGTACTGAACTGTTTAGGATGTATGCCATGACATTTTAGTCGTGACACCTTAAGGAAGTTTGTTCTTATGTCACCTCTCATACTAACATTATATTTGTTTGAAGGACCCTGTAAGGGCATAATATCATGATGATTCTTCTTTGTGGCAGTACTTGCTAAAGCAGCTTATAGTTAAAACAGAATTTCCAGCCCCAACCAACTCCCCAAAAGAAAGAGGTGATGAAACTGCAACTTAATTTAGCTAAAGGATAGCTAGGCAGTCAAGGCTTCTGAAAATTCCCCAAAAAATTTACTTGCCAAAACAAATTTGCACCTCCTGGTTTCAAACACAAAATCAGCTTTTTACAGCGTATAAGTAATGAGAGGGATGTTGCATCATGGCTTTGGCCAGTCATGTGGTTTTCTGAAAGGGGGAGACTCTTGACTCTCACTCCTGACTGTATGCCTCTATTTATGTAGGCTCTGGTAGTAGCAGACTCTGTGTAGAACAAAGTCAGCCTGGTGACTAAAAGGTGTTTTTACTGGTGAATTAACAAGTTGCATTGGCTCAGCTAGAGTCTGACCACAACCACAGCAAGTACAAAGAGATGGGATACATGAAGCTGGGGAAGAGAGGAGTGGGGAAACAAGAAGGACCTCCCACTTCTGGCAGTGGCAAGCTGTCAAACCAGCTTAGCTGTAGTTTTTAACTTCAAAAATTGTATTCAGAAGTTTTCCTTGAAAAGGCAAGTGTCAAATTAAAGATTTCTCTGAACAAAGTTTAAGTTCAGAATTCAATTCAAATTTGAAGGTGGTCATATGAGCCTGTTATCTGATAACTATTCAAACCATTAAAGTTTTAGACTTTTAGGTGTCATCTCTATATTAAAGTTTTTTAAATTTCCCTTGGTAATACAGCGCAATGAAACAAAACATAAAGATTTAAATACCCTTGGTCAGTTCTGCATTAATCTTACCATGCCCAATAAGATGAAAAGTGGCAGAACAATGTATCAGTTTGCTGTGATTGTAGCAATTTCTTAAGCTCTAGTCCAGCATTCTCTTAGCAATACTGCTGTGACTATTGAATATACTATCACCCATAACCTGTGTTTTTGGGTTGGTGGTTTTTGTGGGGAACCAAACAAAGTTTTGTTTGTTTGTTTGTTTGTTTTTGGGTTTGTTTTTTTTTTTTTTTTTTTTTGTTTTGTTTTGTTTTGTTCCTGTCATCTGGAGCAGTTCTGAGCAGCAGAACTATGGAGCAGTTCTGGCAGCAGAAAGGATCATATGAATGTTCCCTAGTACTCTATGGGTAAAATCATCCCAAATGTCATAAAATGTCTTTGTTGGCTGTTTAGACTGAAGCAGATGACTTTGAAGGAAATGAGATAGCGTGTACCTGCCTTTTCTGACAGTAGATCCAAGAAGGCTACTCTCTCTGTTCTGACAAGTAAATGGGATGTGTTATTGTTTTCAGCTGACAAAACTGTTTACAAAGTAAACTTTATCTATACCAGGTCTGGAAACACTTTCTTTACTCTGAGGCTGAACAGATCTTTGAAATGCTTTTGGCAGGCCAACTATTAGTATGTACCTCTGTGCTAACTAGTTATAATTCATACAAGATATGAAAAATGATTGGCTGTAGGCCACATGAGAGCTGAATTAAGTTGTGAATTGTGTTTGCTGTCTGGATCATTGCTTAACTACCCTGATCTACATAGTAGAAAATGTTCAAGCAGAAGATGCCATATTACTCAGCTGTAAGGGTTAATGTAGTAATGATGAAAGCTAAAGTAAGAAAACACATGGACATTTACCATATATGATGTAGTGTTTCTGTTAACAAACACTGCTACTGCTGAATGTTCCTATGGACTGTAAAGTTTCCTCTTGGTTTTTCAGAGCTGCAATTCAAGACAAAAGACTCAGGGTGGGGGTTTTTTGGGGGGTGTCTAACAAATTAAAATACTCCTTTTCTTCTCCTGCCTCATTGAGACAAACTGTACAGCAGTGCCACTGCAACAGCAGTGTCTGTCTTCTTCCCTTGGGTGTATTGTGCAGTCACTGCCTGAGAACATTTTCAAAGGTGATCTAATTCTGGGTGGGCTATAAAGAAAAATGCCTATTTAAAAAGGGAAAGGGAAAGTATATCCATGGACTCTTCAAGGCTTCTGTCTATCACCTCTGTTATGAAGGTCTCATATCTGATTCCCACATGTCATTATTATATGTATATCAACATACATATTTTATATTTAAAACTGGATGTGTCTATTATCCTGTGGTTTTCTTTGTAGTGCATATGAAGTGTGAGACATTACTGTTTGAACCTGCCTTCTATATTTTTTAGATACATCTACTTGTTTCGATATTCAGGGTAAAAAATTCAAATTGGTCTGGAGAACACACAAACCTGGGGGAAAAGTCTAATCATTGGGTAGAATTTGATTGTCATCTTCCCAAGACATTAAGGAGAGTTATTAGAATTAAGTTGAAGGAAGCAAAGAGAAAGAGAAGGCAAAAGATGTTGTGCAACTGTTGAGTAGAGATTTATTCTATAATGCTTTGTAAAGCAAACAAAAGCAAGAATCTCTTTGTGTGAAGTTAGTCATTTAAGGTTGAATTTGCAAATGTGAGCGGTGTTTGATCTGCATGGTGGTTCAACCATAAAAGTAGTCTAGGTACAGCTTAATGTTACACCCTTCTACTATTTCCTGAACAGCTTACAAATTAGTATGTATCATTATTTGAATGAGTCCATAGGAGAAAATCCACGATGAGATACTGGTTCAGTCGATAGCATTTGATTCGAAGGTAAGACAGTAACTGCAGAGCACTAGTATGGAATACTGTGCCACTACCACCTTCCAGAGCATTTCTTATAAGAGGTTCATAGTTTCAGGGCCAAACACAAATGCATCATGATATTATGTCTACTTAAAGGCCTAGCACACTAATTTCAGCTTTTTAGAGCATACTTCACTGCATGCCTAAGCCAGTGTGTCGTCTTGCAAGGATTAAATGACAGTTATGTTCCATTAATATAATTCTACCCTTTAGCCATGGGCAAAGAACACAGTTTTGGAATTTTCAAAACAAAAATGAAGGCAAGTTTACAAATAACCTTAAAACCTGCATTCACTGCGTATCTTACGATGGTGGAATAAAATGCATCTAAATAGTGCAAAGAAATAGGGTACATCAAGCATGAGACTAGCAATGCATTCTTTATTCAGAATGGATCTAGAGTCCAGGAATTATCATATAACTAATTTATATAAAAATAATAGCAATAAAGCTCTTCCTTTCTTGCTTTAACTTTCAACAGGAATTCATCCATGTACCATTCAGGACAAGTAAATGAATTTTTACAATTCCCACTGGATTCTTTTATCTGCTGGCTTCTATTGAGTCTGCTTAGCAGGAAGCAATAGTTGAACTTGAATGTGACAAGTTAGCCCTATGCTGAATGCTGCCTTCACAACTGGCCTCTGTCATGTCACAATGAAACTTCTTGAGAAACGGCACAAATGGTAAGAAATATGAGATCTTTTGCAGGAATGTGGTTTACATCGCATTTGGAATCTTTGCATGGCCTAGGAAAAATTCAGTCATGATCCAGCTCTGGACTAAAGCCTGCCGTTGGAGTTGACTTGATATACAGAGAGTTCTCTTGTACGTTCTTAATCAATGTAAGCGTATCCTCAGCCCCTTCCAAAGGCCCTGTCAAGCGGATGTCTTCTGAATTGTGGCTAAAATATGATGTCAAGCTGTTTCCAAGTAGGAGCAGATATCCCGAGTTCCTGAATCCTCACAGGGAATTCTGCCAGTCATGCCTTTTGTTATATCAAGGATATCAAATTGAGGCACATGGATTGCAACTGTGGCCATGTAGTTGGCATGTGTGTACACAGAGGAAGGAGTAATGAGGAAAAAAAGATAAGAGATTATACACCCATTATATGTAGTACTTGTAGTTCATAATCAACATATAAAAAACATTTCTTTGAGTCAAGCAGTTCAGTAGTCCTTGCTGTATTGACATGAACTTCATTTTATTAGGTTTTTACAGTGCAGCCTTATGCAGAGTACATGACAACAGCATAATCCAGATGGAAAGCAATTATTAAGGACTACACAAGGAGCAACAGTTACATAGATATAGTAAATTTAGAGTGAAGCTGCTTAAACGTGAAAGCATTGCTGGGAGGGGTGGAGTAAAGGTATCATAAAGAAGCATTTATGTGGAAGGAGCATATTTCTCCTAGGCAGAAGTTCTAAAAAAGGTTCCTATGTACTGCTGGTAGAAAAGTGTGAGTCACATTCAAATCAAACGTAAAAGTATTAAGCGTATAATGGCATTATAGCAGGTGTGAATTTCACCCTATTAAGGCAGTTTTTCTTTGAAGTGTCACTTCCTTTTGTTGGGGGAAGGGGGGAGACAGTAATGACTATATCTCATGAAAGATGTGTTAAATATGTATGCAATTTATACTTGTAGTACTATTGTGGGAAACTTGTGATCTCTACAGACATTTGATCATTCTTTATTGCTATATACTCAGCTAATATTCTGCATTTTCAGATAGTTGAGAGAAAGTATAGAGAAATATAAACTAAAAGAAGATTGAGGAAGCCAGAAATGCTAAAAGGGAACAGATCAAGTGTCTGCCTTTGGCCTGAACTTGAAAACTCCAAGGGAGCAGAAAGGTGAGGAATGAAAATGAACATATAGCAAAGGGTCTGTGTATATGCACATGTAGATATACATGCGTATTTGTCTATAATATGAGATAATGTATTTTTGTGAGCTTGTTATCCAAACATTACTATTACCTTGGTTGAAATAAGGTGTATTTTGATCTAGGAAATAGATTAGGATTCTTTGGAAGTTGATGTGGGAGACATTGAAGTGGTTCAAATAGTATCTAAATGAGCTTTGTATATGTCTTTATCCTCTAAAGGGCTAAAGAAATTAAACAAATGGATCCCTGAGCTCTGATTTTTCCTTCATGTATAAACAGTGCTCTTGAAATTACTGGGGTTTGTCTCACTCAAGGACAGTGAATCAAATAAATTCCTCAATGTTTTACCCCCATACTAACTTTTCTTGATACAGTCTGAAGTTTTTGTTTCACATTAAAAATGAAGGCAACAACTGAGGCTTTATAAAGTTATAAAGTTTGAGAGCATTCCAGTACACATTCTTTGCCTCAGTATTCCTCAACCATTCTGCAAATCATCATGCCCTGCCAAGTTCCCTGTTGAAATGTGACAAATGTTTTTTGTCATCTAGCCTTGATCGTATTGTGGAAAGACAAACAAAGACTGAAGAGCAAATTTTTTATTAAATAGTAGTACTTGACAATGAATATTTGTTGCCCAAGAACCAGGAACTGTGTGTCTGACTTGCAGGACTGTTGGCTTAATTATCCCTTTTACTGAAACAGACTTAACACATTTTGTCAGTGGTCATACGATTTTTTTTTTTTTTTTAGCTGAGACTGTATAATCCTGCCTGCTTAACCCGTGTATTACCAGTCCCTTAGGATTCTTCTAATAAAGGAATGTTTTCTCTTCTACATGAGAGAAAAAACAAGTCTATCTTATGCAGCATATTGTCCCTACAGCAATGAAGAAGTTACTGTATGACTCTGACTGTGTGTATATAGTGGTTTTGTAAATCCCTTTGCGCTTAGTCTTGAGAAAGTCAACTAATCCCAGTGAAAGAGTATTGCTTCATGTGAAATCTTTGCAGAGCTGTGGAATACATTTCTCCATCCCAGTTGCCCATGCTGTTCGTGTACTGGGACTTTGGTTGCTACTATAGATAAACTGTGCAAATAAATGAAACTTGCTGTTATTTTACACCCACTAGTTTTGTTTCATTATGCATATGCTCACAACCTCCTCCTTCCGCCCTGCTCCCCAGTAGTATGTTGTGACTATAATGGCGACTGCTGTTCCTCTGAAGCAATGAAGATGCATCCTCATATGTATTGTCTGTCTCCTCTACTGCATTTAGGCCTGTGCAACCAAGTTGTAATTCTTAAAAGTATGAATCCTTTCCCATTGCATTTGAGCCTACGTCATCCTGATATGTACTGCAGGTTTCATTCTCAGAAAAGCAAAAGTAACAATAAAGTACCCGATTCCCAATTTTTTTTTTTTTCCTGTAGTTGTCTGCCTGTAAATATTTTCCTCTTTAAAGAAATTCTGGAAGAAACTTGCATTAAAATGCTGTTGATCTTCTGTCCTTTCTTTTAATTGTCATGATTACAAAATACTTACATGCCCATGAGCTGGTGGATTCTGATTAAATTCCCACAGAATACAATTACTCACACCTACTCCACCTTACTGCTGTGCTAGTAACTGTATCTTATTAATCATCATTACTATCCACCCAAGCCTTAGAAGCTACTATAATTTGTAACAGGTCACAAAAACTGTAAGACATACTTAGTGGTAACCTGCAGTCCCGTATTCAGTGGCAATAAAACAAAAGATGTTTTCATATCCTGAATCAGAGGGATGAGTAAAGGGGGAAATCTGTGAAACTACAGGAATGATTCTCCAGTAAGAAGGTTTCTAATAGGTTCAGTGTGCTTTAGGCATTTTTAGGCAGCTTAAGTTTCAACAGTGAGTTCTGTGCTTTGATTTTTTTATTTTTTTTTTAATAGTACTGAATGTGTTTAAAAATTGTTTCTTTAGGTACACTATGGTTAAAAACAAAAAAAAAACCAACCCAAAATACAATGACTTCCTGAGATTCATATAAGTACTGAGCATTGACAGGACTGACCAATCTTTTTATCTAATAATATAAATTACACATGAGCCAGAAAAAGGAGGATGCAAGTAATCTAGCAATTATAGCGTGATGCTGCCTCAGAGCACTGAGAGGGTTGTTTACATTTAATGAGCCCTTATCCTGTCTGCTGGAACTGCAGTCAGTCTACCATTACTCTAATACAACATATGCATCAGCCCAGAGGGATTTGAGAGGAACCCACCAATTCATTTTCTTCTAGTCACAAAGCAGCCACCAATGAAAGAGCTGGCTCCAAACTGATGAAAGGGTAGGAAACATACTATCAGGATGCTAAGCATCAAATGCTTTTGAAAAATACATCTCATGGTAAATGCTTCCCAAAACCTTGTGTGAGCTATTCAACAAGAGCACAAAGACAGGTGACGTGCACTGGCCTTGCCAGCCAGCCAAGATCTTAAGATATAGCTGTTTATGATTTTTAACCTCCAATTATCTCTCTGGAATATAGGAGACTGCTCTTAAGGCTACACTGTGCAGGAAGTGCTAAGTATGTTCATAAAGGTGTGGCTTAGCTCCCTAGCAATTCCATGGTAACAGGGGCGTAGTAAACTAGCCTTAAGTAAAACAAACAGGCTTTGTGGAAATCAAAAGTTGAGAATGCAAGCTGTTCATGTTTCTCTGATTAAAGCAGCTAATCTTTGATTGAAGGTGGTGGGTTCCACCTTGTTCCCTTACACCCAACAGATTCACGAGGATTGGATAGATTAAGCTTGTGCTTTCAATATCAATGCAAAGAAATGTTTTAAAAAGTCATTTTTCTAAGGTGTATTGTGAGAAAAAGATTAAATTTACACATTATTTCATCACAAACATAATGTTAAATAAGAGGGAAAGCCCTGTATCATTTATTAAAAATCTCATCACCCTGTAAAGAATGGCTCATCTTACACTGAGATGTACAAAACAGAACCCGTAATACTGAAAAAAATCTTCACCCTTTGTTATTGAGTCCTTTTGCCTTGTCTTCCCCAAGGGAAATTATGTGTTCTTACCAGAAGTTGACCAGCACAAGTTCAACCTTTACACAAGCAAAGCAGATTGCTGGTACTTTCATCTGGATAGCAAGAATTTAATTTATAGACAGTGTTTCCTTCTCCAGGAAACTACACGGCAAAAGCATGCTTTTGATACACCCTTAGACAGGGATTCCTGCATAGATAGAAAGTAATCCAGAGATCTGAAGAGACAAGAAGAGCTGATCTTCATGGTTTTACAACTTATGTCTATACAAAGTAGGCGTAAAATGCTACCCAACATGACTCATCTGTAACAGTGACAGCCAACCTGGATGCCTTTAGTGACAGCTGTAGGTGTTCGATAGAAAAGCTGGCCATAGAAAAGCTTGATGTGCCCTGAAGCCATGGATTCATGATACTATAAGGCAGCAGTACCCCTCTCGTTTTCCCGTTCCCATGAGCCATTTTCTTGTTTCTGCCAGGATAACTGTTTGTGGGACCAACCTCTGAACAAAACGAGGGAATGGATCCATCTTAAGGAATACTCTACCAAAATGAGGTGGTGTGGTGTTCTGTTTGGTTTTAACTGAACCAGATCCAGCTTTCTCAAACTGGATCAATATTTTTAAGCTGATTCATAGTGTAGCCCCACAAATAGTAGTGCTGAAGAATCAGAGGGGACTATGATCCAAGGGTGGGATGAGAATGAATAGCTGAGGCTGGATGAACAAGGTATGCCTGAAATTTATATTTATGTCAAACATATTTTATTATGAAACATACAACTTAAGAGTGCAGTTTGTCATACTGGCAGGCCCAACCAACTCCGAACTATTCTCATTTCTTCAGTGGGGGTATGTTTGTTTATAGTGCATACTAGGATTTAATCTGTCGGAAAAACAGTGGAGTAGTTTGAATTCCTCTGCCTCCCTGCTTACACAAAGGAAAGCACTAGAGAATGGGAAGGAGTGGCTGAAAGGTGGTAAGTTGTAGTTATGTCCTAGACATCTCCTTCACCCAAAGCATTATCAGTATGTCCACCCTACTCACTGTGTAACCACTCCCAGGATATGCCAGGCAACTTTCTCTTGTGTATGCCCCAGGGCTCTTTTCCTCACCACCATATATTTCAGTGTAGAAAAGACAAAATCTTAATATATGTTACCTGTGTCACAGTATGATTGAAATAATTACTTGAGAAAATCAAGGAATGACTGAATGCAAGGTGACATTTCCTGTCAAACAAGGGTGTGCCACATTAGCACAGGGTTGTGGAAAGAAGGTGTGGTGGTACTGGCACTTACAGAACAGCTCTGTCATGGTACATTATCACAACTCCAACTTATTGTGAAGGGAAAGGGCAGAATTCATTGCACCTGCTTGCCATGTGCTTAGTTATTATCTGTGTTTATAAAGCAATTCTGAGGCTATTAAGTGATAAAATGCACTAAATTGCATCATATGGCATCTTAAATTTAAAATTTCTGCAGTATGCCAAAGGGAAAAATCTAGGTAGATCTGTCCTCTTTTTTTTTTTTTTCCCCCCCTATATTTGTTTCTTAGTTGAATACATTTCCTGACTGTGCAATGTCTTTCTTTGAGAATGTTTCTTCTCAGGAATTCGTATCACTCTCTAGTATCAGCCAGATATATCAGTAAGGGGACTACTTCTCTCTTACTTCCACTGTATATTCCACAGCATATAAAATCCGTCATCAGGCCAAAGGATATTTGCTCAACCGTGCTCAGAGGTTGAAGTGAAGAGAGGATTTAGTGAATAGCAACAAGGAAATTTATTTGAATGAGAATCTAATGACTCTACTGACATAACTGTAACTGTATTATATAGTTCAGTGTAAACTAGAGTCTTCCATGCAAGCAATTGCATCTAGAGGCGCTGTAGAAAAAATGAGATATCTTTGCAAAAACTGTAGTTGTCTTACCAAGTTGCAAATGATAAAGCAGAAAATAAACTCATCTAATCTTCCTAGAAATTGGCATATTGGTTCTGCCGGAGTCTGATAGTAATGAGTCCGATGACTGTTTAAAGACCATGTACATTCAAGGCAAAGACAGTAAAAACAAAAATACAAAAGTTGTATCAGAGGCCTGATTCTTTAGGGAAATTGTTCCATCCTTGTATTTGGTTAGAATAGGACATAGAGCATGTTTGAAATCCCCATCAGATCCTGTGTATGTAATAGTTGATCGTAGAAGTGGAGCAAAATAAACATAATCAAGATGAAAGAACAAGAAAGCATTGAATGGTAGGTCTCCTATCATGTCTATTTTGGCTGCATCTGATTGCATTCATCAGTTTATTATACAGAATACTTCAATTAAATGTTTTTAAAGCCTAAGTACTTCAACAGGTGGTTAAGTTTTGCTTAAGTTTTGCATTTGTATTTTACTTCTATTTATACTGTGGTGAGAAAAAGATGTGTATTAGCATATCTGTATGTGAAATAAGTTTAATTAAATTATAATGAAGAAACAGGTTAAATATCAGAGCAGCTAAATCAAATGGGACTTAAATATTATAGGAACACACCCTCGGTTTTTATCAGGGTTTTTAAGTCATCTGAGAACTTGTGGTACAATCTGAATAAAAAGCCAGAGCTTAGTAATTTCTGCCAAGATATACTCTCATGAGGCCAATATCAGCCAGTTGTAAGGAAATCTTGAGCAAATGTAACTTGCATAAATTCATCATTAATTGTGTAATTCGTACAGTTGTTTTTCATTGGGCAATTTGGACTTCAGTATACAGTCTTTTGCATTCACTTGATCAGTTCTTTCATCACTGCTATGTTGCAGAATTGATTATCAGCTCTCAGTAAGTGAGAGTAACGTATAGCATGTAGATCTCTTGATGTAGATAATTACATTTCTTATGATGTCTAATTGTTTTTTATGATTGCATGCTAGGTGACTGGAGTTGGATATTCAGAGTTACAGATGACTTTGACTGTCTCACTTTGAAACATCAGTGATTTTGTGTTTCAGTGAACTTCTGAGAACTTTCTAGATCTACAGTGTGAATGCATTTATGTGTGGGAATATGGTGGGCTGAATATCATCAATTCATTGAGGGACTGAATACAAAAATTCTTTTGTAAAAAGTTAAATGACTACTGGATTTCCTGGCTTGCCATTCCTATGGCTGGAAGTCTCTGAGTTGGTCTGTTAAATATAAAGTATAAATGGTCGAAACTAAATGCTTCATGTAGACATCAGGTCATTCTCATGTTCTGTTATTAGGAGTTAACCACTTGATCTTTTCACAAGAGGATATAAAGCTTATCCTTTTGAACTTTAAACATGTGAAATAATTTTAAATTTTATTGTTTATAAAGTTAATATGATGATTCTATTTAATTGCATTTAAATAGTAGCGAATGAAAGCCAGCATTTTGGCTTTTAGCTGTTGCAGTGAATTGTGTTATGGATTCATGTGTTTACTGTCTTTGCTAAAGTGTGGGAATGGTGGTAGCAAGGATGGTGGTAGTGGGGTTTTTTCCTTTATAGCTGATGTAACAAACAACTCATTATATTAAGCCTCATCATTAAAAAGCACATTTTTTACTGTTGGATATGCAGTCACCCTGACAGATTTGTAAACTGCTATATCCTTTCAATGGACAAAGAGGATGGGTTAGAATAGAAGTGTTTTAATCTAAGACTGAACATCAATTTGCTTAAAAACATGCCACAAATAATATTTTCCATTGAATTTCCATTTTCATGTTATACCTGAGTGGTAAAAAAGTGACCAATTGCAATGAAAATTTGTTTAGGCAGATCCTAGGGGCAATAAAGCTTCACACAAAGTGGATTTTCAATCGCAGGTAGGGTAGATTGAAAGGTTCAGGAAGTACTTGCATATTCATCTCATTAGGTAACAGAAATGGTATCACATGGCTTGTCTAACTTACCGCAGCTTAAAGATCCTGTCTCAACTAGTTGCAGTGAATTATTTAAAAATTTAGCAGTGAGATCAGATTGGCCACTAGGGAAAAGTTTCTCATCAGCAGGGCAATGCAACATTGCAACAGGTCATCCGTGGAGGTTTGGAATCTCTGCTCTTGGAGATTTTCAAGATGCAGCTAGACAAAGCGTTGGCTGGTTCAATCTAATGTTGGCAGTAGTTCAGCTGTGGGCACAGTGTTGGACAAGAGGACTTCCAGAGGTCCCTGCGAGCTAACATTTCAATGACTCTAATTCCAGAAAAGTTTGGTAAATTATTTGAAGGAAAACATTATTTCCAATGAGAGAAAAATCTAAATTCACTGTGTATTGCTGTAAACTGTTCACTTCAATGTAAATCTATAATAATATTAATGCAAGACACTAGTACGCATGCATGTTTGATCTGTCCATAAATTTGATAGAAAAGTAAATCCTTTGATCTTCAAAAGCCTGATACCTGTAATTGGGAGAAATTTGGCTAAACAGCATACACTTATACTCAAGTGGGAGCTGAGCAGGTATAAAAAGTGTGTAGGATTAAGACACTGGATTGATTGTCATCCCATAAAAGAGGGAAGCTATGTAAAATAATAGGGAAAGTAATTTCATTTTTATTTATCTAGCCTAATCACCAATTTAATATTTTAATTTACCTTTGAGTCAACAGAAATTAAATTCTAACTACTACAGGATTCTAAATGAATGCTTTCAGTATGGCTTGATGGGGCTAGTATCTACCAGGTAGCAATACATTGGAAACCACCTTTCTGGAGCACTTTTGCATATTGCTGAGGTTTTGTGAATATCCCAGTGGAAATTATTTCAAGGCTTCTACGTTGCATTGTAATCATGACAGACCTACCTGGCAGACCAAAAATCAGATCTCTCCAAACATCTGGACAACAATCAAAGAAGATTGCTAAGCAGTTGTTCCCATGCCCTTTCCCACTCATTTGCTGTTAAAGAAAGGATGCCAGAAAAATCTTTACATATGGGTTTATGTTTCAGGAGTTACAGTAAATTCCTCCTTCAGAAAATATTGCTACAGTTTCTTATAAACCCATCCAGGAGCCAAGGACTGAATGGGTATGAAATCTAAATGTCATTTCACATTTACTTGTAGATCACTTACAGATCTTTTACTTTCTGTGCCAGTTCAGTTTGGAGATGCTGAGGCACACAGAGAATTTGCTACTATCCCTGTTGTGCAGATAAACACTGAGGCTGCATACTTATTTCATTTGGCATCTCTGTTTCTCAGAATTACAGAATAATTTTGGCTAGTAGAGACCTCCAGAGGTCATTTGGTCCAATCTCCCTGCCCCACCAGCATGGCCAATTTTTAAGTTAGAGCCAACTTCAAAGTTAGCTCACTTTTCTCAGGCCATTTCAAATCATTTTACAAGGTTAAATGTCATCATCATTGTCTTCCTTTTAACTGATGAGTAAGGTATTCATAAGGAAGACAAATAATTTTTCAATATCATACAAGTTTGGAACAGAATATTGACTTTTAGCTTCCCTGAAAGGTAATTAAGTATTGCTGTAGGTCTGAATGTGGCCAGGATATTACTCCAGATATCCTGTCTCCAAGTTTCATACTCCTTTATTAGACTATGACAAAAGAACTTCAGTGATCAGGACATTCAGTCTGCAGGGGTTTTAACTATAACGTAGTAAAGGTAAAAGGGGGTGATGATGTTTTCTATTTTTTTTTGTCTTTTTTTGTCTTGATTCATGAAACTGGATAGTGTGTATAGTAAGAATGAAATTGTCACTACAAGTCTGTCCATTGCAAGCACAATGCCTTTAATGAGCTTCTTCAGCATTCTCATGTGATCTGCCTGTAAAACCGTTCTATTTTCGCTTTTTGTTTGATTAAAAAAGAAACAAACAAAATAATCACAATACTGAACTTGCATAACAATGAATGTCCATCTTTAAAACTTTTATTCTCCACCCAGTTACATTTATGAGACATTATCCTTGTATGGAGCCTACAAGCAAGAACAAACCTCAATAAATACGCCTGCCAGGATTAAAGCTAAAGGTGAGCAATAACCCTTTATTTCAGCAAGATCTTGGTTACACATTAACTTCGCTAATGCTCAGTGTACAAGGGCTTGTCCCACATGTTGTTTCAGGAAGTGGATCCTGTTGCTGTTCTGTGGAAACATGCAATGTCATTCCTTTAAAATTTTTAGATCAATAGCATTGCAGAAGCTAGTGTAATTAAGAGTTGCATGCAGAGAGATGGAGGGTTGCGTATAGACGGTGAATGGGAAAACAATTGCATAATCTGATACTTGAAAATGTCTGAAATCCCAGTCCTAAAAAACAATTACATAGGTATTGACATTCTCTGTGCCAATTCACTGAAGCTTGTGAGCAAGAATGTATCATGTGTGTGATCTTCTATAGAAATCTGCTGATTGTATGAAGTAGTAACATATTAGGCCTATGAAATGGCACCCTCATGAAGGCAGCTAAATTGTAGCAGATTGGTACTTTTTTTCTGTGAACGTAGCTACAGGTAAAATCTGTGTTTGCATTTATGTGTATAGACACTGCCTCCCTAAAAACACCCCTGTGTTACGTGTGTATTTCAGAGGGGAGGAATAGTTTGGGATAAGGGGAACAGTTCTCACACTTGAAGTCAATGCATTTTATGTTTCTTATTACAGACTTAAGGGACAAGAATCATCCCATACACAATGAGCAGGCTGTTATGCTGCTTCATTACCACTCTATCCAAAGGATATAACTAACAAAAAGGAATATGAATGGGGTTTTATTCTGCAAAGAACTTCTAGACAGGTATTGACAGAGGAAAACAGAGTGCTGCATAATTTCAGCAGTGCCAGAAAACATACTGCTGAAAATATTTTGAATATGTAAATATATATATGTTACAGATTAAAGTTTTCATCTCAGAGTGTTTGGGAATTTGCCCTTTCTATAACAATGATCTATCTTCAGAACTGCTTTTCAGGCAGCTGCACATGTGAGCAGCAGAGACAACAGCTGAGCAGCAATTAACAACTATCTTGTAATGTTCAGTGAGATACACCTGTGTACCGCAAAGTTCTCTGCATGACCTCTGCCAGGTAAGTACTTGCAATACATGAATTCTAAGATAATCCACATGAGAGAGTATTCTTGAACTGTAGTTTACTTTCATTGAAATACATGGAAATGGTCTTGGTGATGGTGTTAGCATGTGAATTGGTGTTTGCTGAAGGAGGTCCATAATAACTGCTAAAATTAACAAATTATAAAATTAGCATGTTAAAAGAAGAAGAAAAAATGTGGTGTTAATATTTAAACCCATCAGATAGTCACAGTTAAATGTCCAGCTCTGCATTTTCCTGTGATAGACATCAGTAGCTAAATAGCAGCATAATTTTTCGTTCAGTGAAAATGGTATTTCAACACAAAACTAATATTGAAGTAGAAATTGACGATTTAATTAAACAAAAGAGAAATTATGACTAGTCTAACTTGCAGCATTAGTAACTTGTCAGTGGTGGCAACAGGAAAAGTAAGAACGTGGTTGAAACAGTTTAGAGGCTTTTTGATTTTCATTTCTGCTTTAAAATAAATTTGAGATTGACAATGTCTCCAAAAATTGTCTCAGCCCCCAATGTTACCAGTATTACTGCTGCTCCCATCGAGCAGGAATGCTTAGAGGAGTATTTTTATAGTAGCTAAACTAGGTGGTATTTTCCCATTGTAGAGTCACCTGTGAAACAGAAAAGAGATATAGAGAAAAACTGCTGATCTTGGACTGCAGCTACTGCCCAGGAGGTAGTTCTTTATGGAGAAGTTATAGTGTAGAAAATACAGGGCTTTATAGTTCTATTTTGCAAAACATCCTAGATACATCCTTTCTCAAAGCCAAAAATCATTTTACTAGGACTCATATGCAGAATAGGGCCTAAAATGCAAAGTAGTTTCTGCCTGTAATATCATTTAACAATTCCTGTGTAATACTACACTTTTATTACACATTAACGTTGGCATTGGTAGCTCAATACATACACAGCAACGTGCGCAAAAGGCAATTAATTAGAAGCAGGTGAAGACTTTCGTGCATTTCAAAGCTAAGGCATAGATTGTGTTTTAGCAACTGTACGTGTATACTCTCCAGATTTCCAAAAAAAAGGAGGGGGACACGACACACACGACCCCGTCTGAGCGCACAGAGCCCCAAGTAAACCCCCAAATGCCCCCCGGGCGCAGCCGGAGCGCGCATTGCCCGCGCCTAGCGCCGGGCGGGATCCCGCAAAACTGAAAGCAGGTAGAGGCGCTTCCTGCAGGCAGAATTAAAGAGAGAGACAGGGAGTTTTCTTCTGATCTCCCTCAAAAACCAATCAGGCCAGATCAGCCAGGCGTTGATTCTCCCTCCGTCCCTCCTACACCTTTTCCAAAGGCCCAATGGCCTTGTCCCTCTGGGAGATTGACTAGAGTCACATGAGCTGCACCGAGGGCAGGTAACTCAGGAGAGGGGAAGGGGAAGGGGGAAGGAAGAAAAAAAANGAGAGGAAAAAAAAAAAAAAGCGCCCAAGCCCAGGCTGGGCTTCTGCCATGATGTCAGAGGGAAAGAAACCCACAGCGTGCTAATTTCACCTCCCAATCAGCCCCGGGAAGAAGATCACCGGGAACAGGTAGAGATGCAAGCTTTCTCCATTTTTATTGTCTCAATCACCCTGACCTCCTAAATAGCTCTTTCTCTTCTCTTGATATTGTCGACTCCTCGTTCGCTCCTTTCCCCTTTGATCACTTGGAGGTAGGGGGTGAGCCTTGTGGGATTTTTTTGTTCTTTTTTTTTTTTGTTTGTTTGTCTT
>VYXH01008676.1:23548-63209 GCA_013397275.1 Burhinus bistriatus | reverse complement strand
TTTTTTTTCTCTCTTTTTTTTGACCTCTGCTTTTGATTGTAGTTGTTTCCCCCTGTGGTCATGACGGCTTCGCACAGTGACTCTTTGGTGGTGTTGTTTGGGGCAACAGCTGGTGCATATGGGGCTAAACTGGGTTCGGATGAGAGGGAACTAATTCTCTTGGTGTGGCAAGTTGTGGATCTTCACAGCAAGAAGGTATGGCTTCAACACGCGGTCCGAGGGCGCGTTCCCCGGGCGCAGGGCGAGCAGGGTCGCCCGGCCGCTCGCCGCCTCCCCGGAGCCGTTTGTTCATTTCACAAATGCACCGAGGGGAAGGGAGGGAGCGGGGCCCCCCTGCCCGGGGGTCATTCACTCAGCCGGTTAGGCACTCAAGAAGCTCCTTTTTGTGCCGTTTTAAGGGAAGAAGTAACTTTTAAAGAAAATTTGGCCGCTTCCACCCCCTGCCCCGTCCCCCTTAAAACATCAGTAGCTTCAAATGCGAAGATGTCTACGGACTTTCGAAGCTTTAAAACAAAAAGCTGCCCTCAGTAGGCTCCAAACGGGCGTGATTCCGTGGAAGCTCTCAGGGTAACCGTTGGACCCTTGGCGGCCTGCTGCGGGAGCCTATAATTTTTATTTTTTTTTTAAATGTTTGGATAACTTTTAAGAGAATATTGACTTCTTTTAATTTTTAGGCTAATCTGAAAATATGATTTTTCTTTTCTTTTTTTTTTTTCCCCAAAAGCCCTGTCCTAAACAAGAGACCCCTAGAAATGAAGGGCTTTGGTAAAACAAACATGACGATAAATTTTATGAATAGATTCAGGAAGCTGCCTTAACATTCCCTTTGCAATTAACGACTCCCGCAGAAATCGGTGCTAACTGCAAGAGCCGTCACATGAAAACTGGCTCCGATTCACCGAAGCAGAGAGCATGGCTCTCCTGGGCGGGAGGGAAAGAAACCGAGGCAAAAGGTTTCGATTTGTGAAATCGACAAATGCTTTTTCTCATTGCAATTGTTATCAGGACTGTGATACTGCACCTTTCTGATTTTTCCGCAGTCTGAATGCATTGTTAAAAAGAGCCAGTTTGATTGTTCCTCACTTTTGTCCGTCATTTCTTCAATGTTTTTAGGTAGGGACACTACACAAATCCCTGGTGAAAGCAGACAATTTGGACTTAAGTGACCAGTGTCGTGAAGTGAGTGGCTTAACACCAGAGGGATTGGGCAAAGCTGAGCCACTGGACCGGGTTCTTCAACAGGTGAGGTGCTGCTCCTGGGAGCAGGGGCTATTCAGGGTGACGCCTGGGGACGAGATTCAATTGGTTTGATAAAAGAAATGGACTTGCATTTTGCCTTTCACTTTGAAATCACTAGCAAGTTTTTGTGCTTGTTTTAAAGCTAACCTAAAAGAGACCTGAACCATTTGAAATGGGAACCCTGTAATTCTGAAACAGTTATGTAGGATACCAGAATATTTGAGCTGACGCTCTAGTCCTTGGAAGGTCTGGCCTTCTGATTGTTTTAATGGGTCTACTTTTATTCCAAGTTTCTCTTACTCAAGCCTTAAAAAAGTAGGAAGTACTCAATTTAGCAGTGCTAATCAAACTTCCAAAATTTACATGGTATGTTTTAGTCTACAGGTTCACTGCTATAATATATATTTAAAAACTTAACCTTTTCTCACTGGTTATTCTTAAAGTTAGTTGAACTCTTCAAAACTGTATGTTCATAAAACATCAGCTGTGCTTGTTGTGTATTACTTTTACAGATAAGCTGAATTAGTTTAGTGGATTATAAAGTGATTGGGGTTTTTTTTTGTATAATTTCTGTATTTTGCTCTTTGGCTCACTTAGTATCACACTAAGATGGTAAATCTGTAAATTTGTTTGATCCTTGTGGTTCAAGAGATCTTAAGTTACCTAAAAGATTTTAATGCAAGTAATGTATACGTACACAGTTCCTGAAAGTTTGCTTTCTTTAACAGTGTTTGCTATATACAGAATGTGCTTGAATGGAAAAATACAATAGTACATTTTTGTGTAACATATAAAACTGGCTTTCCACACCTTGTGTGAATCATTTGTAGGTGTGTTTCAGCAAGAAACTTGCTTAGGCAGTAGAACAGGTTCATGTTGCTGTAACTTCTGGTGACACAGATAACTTGGCAGACTAGGGCCTAACCCTCTCATACTGAATGGTTAACACTCCACTCTGGAGTGAGTAGCTTTGAAAACAGAAATGTGTAAGTTTTATGTGTCTTAAAATCTGTCAACATTAGCTGCAGATGGCGTTTATTCTAGTTGCACTAGTTTTGCTAGAGTCCAAGACCAAGAGGTGATTTTAATTTTGGTTGGTGTGTTGTGGTTTTTTTTTTGTTTTTTTTTTTTTAAATCTTCAAAATAACCCCTGAGAAAATGTGCAGCTGCAGGTTTGATCTTGTCCCAGATCTTGCACTAAAGACATCTGGAACAGCTTAGCCTAGTACACTCTATTTACCTTTATAACAGACACACTTTAATTATACTCAATACTTTATGAGAGATTGTATCTTATTGCTGTAAATTGCACTGTAGGTGGGTCTGCTTTAGCAAATAAAAGGAAATACTACCTTTGTGTGTAGGTGGGTAGAGACTCTTGAAAAACAACAATTTTTTTTCCTTTTTGTTTGGCATATCTACGCAACTAAATAATGATTTTGCTGTTAATTGTTGGATGCCAGTTGTGATGTGGCCAGTTCCGTCATAGGTCTTCTGAAATACAATTTCCTAAGCTCATCTCCCTTCCCTTCCCCTCCATGTGTTCTGACTCCATGGGAGTTAGGAGAGAATTACTTCATCCTCCTACTTGCCATGGTGGCAAAAAACAAAATTCCATATTCTTTAATAGTAGGTCTTTTTCTGCATTTTTGAAGACAAGGCCATTAAATATTGTAGTTGTGTCATGTATTTTAAGGATGAGTCAGGTATTTGTCAACACATACAGATGTATTTATTTTTTTCCTCAGTTAAGTGTTTTGATTAGCAAGTGGTTATTTGAAAAGGAGGAGGAAAAGGAAGTAGACTTGTACCTTGATATGAGATAATGTTATAGAGTATATGAAATTAGCTTTCCACACCCTGCTTGGATTGTGGTAGAAAATCTGATGATGCAGCTGAAAATCGCTCACTTTAGCACACATCTCAGTCATGTAAATGAAAGTTTCGGTGCCTGCTTCTGGCTTTTTTTGCCTTGGGTTCCCAGTCTCTACGTGTAGAGGGAAGTGAGAATCACTGAGCACAAATCCATTGTAACTTTTATCCGTGCTTCAGAGGTCTCTCCCAACCTCAACCATTCTGTGATTCGTAACTGGTAAACAGTAGGTCAGCTACTGTGTATCTGGAGTTTTTCCACTGACCACAGAAAGCCTCCTTCTCTTACTATTAAGTTCCCTTTCCGGCAATGATAGGGTCTACCAAAAACTGGTAATCTGTGGTTGTCTTTACTCTGCTTGTATCAAGGCATTTCAGCAAATTTTCAATTCATCATTTCAATTTTACTTCATATTCTTATGGTGTTACATCTCACACGACTTACTACTTGGGTTTGCCTTAAGAAATATTCTAAAATAGGGTTCCCCACTGATATATTTTTGCTGTGTAATTTTACAAAGTGAGATTCTGAAGCACAGTGACCCCAGTTAACTGAGCTGTTTGTTGCAGTGCATGTTCTATACATTTTGCTGCAAGTTTTTATATACTGTACTTGTCCAGGGTAACAAGCATTTGATTCCGCAGATGCTAGTGCATTTATGGGATCCAGCTATATTTTCTGGTAGGTGATGTGTAATGTTTTGATAGCTATGTTTTGGGTGGGGAGATCCTGGTAATGTACAAATATTAAGGAAATAGTTACCTGAAGTCATGAAATGTGTGCCCTTTGGAAGCAGTCTGCTTGATGTATTTAGTATTAATAGCTTATCTCTGTTGTTGGACAAATAACGGTGAACTTACAGCTGCTGATTTAGATGTGGTGTTGTAGTTGCAGAATGCTACTGAATAGAAAAGTGTGAGGATTTTTTTTAACAAATTAAAGGGGACATCTCTTGTTCAAGTGTGTATTTGGAACTGCTATGTATATAACTGCTGGAGCTTTGTGGTTTCCCAGTTTCCAAGCTCTTAAGGGAGAAAATTGTTTTCGGTTTGCTCTCTGAAAGCTTACAGGAATGGAAGCTTGCTTTTAAAGAGCAAAACCAAAATGAACTTTGCCTTTCTCTCAGCCCCATTACTGTGTCATCAAAAAGCTGAGATCTTCATGTGCTTCTCTGATTCTAGCCATGGGGGTTCTACGTTAAAGATCGAATAGTAAGTTGAAAGTGGTGTGGATTTCTTAATCCTTCCCATACAGAAAACCTGGCTGAATCAGCATGATTTGCCTTAAGACATGTTACTTTTCTTTTGCAAGGCAATATTTGCATGTCTCCCTGACAAAGGATAAGTCTAAGAAGAGCTAATAATTTTGGAGAGCTGTCTGCAGTATTTAGCTGTAATTACCATCTTACTTTGAACGATATACATAAAAAGGGAGAGGTTCTCACGGGAGCTGGGTCTGCTTTTGGACCTATTGAAAGCATCCAAATTTCATCTAAGTATTAAAAAAAAGTTTGAAATAGTGTCCTAGTTTTGCTGGTCTTTCATTACATTGTACATTGAATCCAGTACATCAATGTACTTTGATTCATAAACAGATTTGATTCATAAACAGAAAGATAAAGCTGGGCCTTTTTTCCCCACTCTCCTAAACTATGCACAAATTGAAAACACTGAGACGTTGCTACTTCATCAGGTGATAGCAAATTAGAGGTTCTTCAAAGCATGTTTGGATGCCTGTTGATCATCCAGCTGAGCTGCAGGTGCAATTTATTTTCTCACATATCAACAAATTCAGCAAGAAACAAGCTGGTTAGATGAGCATTTGGAAACAAATGGGATGGGGGGAGAGGCGGAAGAACCAGTGAATTCCTCTAACCTGATAAACCGGTTACAACTTTTTTTTTTTTTTTAAAGAGAAACTTGTTCTGCAGCCTCTTCTTCACAAAGTGCTAGCAGAAAGTTTTCTTGGCTCGCTTGCCAGCTCTCACACCTTCATTTTGGATAAATGATTTCTTTTTGAATATTTTTTTGTAATACACCTCTGAACCTTCAGACTGCAGAAAAAAGCCTGAAAATGCAAGGTGATTTTATTTTATTTTATTTTTGTCTCTTGGTTGTTCTCCAACTTCATGTTATTTGGTGACTACAGCACCTCAATAAAACTCCTAACAGAGTCTGTATTTTGGAATATTTGCCAGGTCTGAGTTCTCAAGCTTTGGAGCAGGTGTTTGGCAAACCTTTGGCAAGTGTTACTGAGCAGGCTTTTCTCTCCACAACAAATACTCAGGGTGTAGTTTCACAAGATTTCCCAAGCAGTGAAGCCAGCTTCTTTCTTGCCACTGCACCATACTTTGCCATCTTTTTGTTGTGTCAGTAAAACCCTTTGTGAAGCTGTGCTGTAAACAGGATCACTGAAATGAGCCAGTAGGGTGGGAACTTCTAAGCTGCTTTGCTATCCAAGCTCACGTCCCATGAAACTACACCCTTTGGTTGTATTTTCATGACCCAACATGTTTGATGGCGATACCAGCTTAAGGTATTTCTGCCCCCCACATCATGTTCTCAAGCTGCAGTTTTATATAAAACTTTTTAGTGGCACCTTTCACTTAGGTAGGTGCTTCTATGTAGACCTCCCTCACCTGCATTCTACCAATACAAAAGTTTTTGGGGCTGCATATTAAACTGGGAGCAGAGCACTGTTCTGAGTTAAAAACAGTTCTGGTTTGGAGTGGTTTTGTCTGATGTACAGTGTGGCAGATTAGGTGGTTTTTCTGAGGGCAGCCGTAGCACCAAGGCGTGGACAGGCAGTGCAGGTGAAAGGAGAGAAATGTGTTAAGACAGGTTGGTCACCGAGCAGTTTGTGTTGTGAAACTGTGGCCTTGGTTTGGTATCAGCAGTGAGTGATGAGGATTTCCTGGCAGACACAAGGTGGCCTTCGGGTTGTCAGGGCAGGTAAGTGATAAACTCCTGCTCTTAAAGGAAATCTGAGTGTACTGTGTGCATGTAGCCTTATGCGGGGCTCTTACTATATATTAACATCTAATAGCTCCCTATTTCCATTTATAAACTTAGAAGAGCATTAGTTAAATTATGTTTGATACCCAAGAGTGGAGCATGGTCGATCTTTATTGTGGCAAAGTAAGGATGTGCTAATGCTTCCTGTAGCTGCAGGGTGTTACAGCGTGGAATTTTTTTTTTCTTTAGCAGTGAAAATGGATGGCTAACTCTTCTTTCGGAACCCTAGTTGTAATTCTGCTTTTGATGGTGTAGGCAAACTATTTTTACTTTTACAAATCCTCTGTGCTACCCAGCTCCTGCTACATTATGATTGAAACACACAAATCTGTTCTCTCAAAACCAGAGAAGAGTGAATACCAGAAACAGTCCTCTGTTACAGATATAATACATATATATGTATACATGAATATACATATGTAGATCGTGTGAATGCATTTGTTATTGGCAGCATTTGTGTTCTGTTAGGTTTTGTGGAAAAGCAGTAACTTTAGATTCTCTGAAGGCTGCAATACTTTCATCTGAATTCCTTGAGCATTCCCGTAAACCTTGCTTTGTTCCTGTATATACGTGCATTTCACTTCGGAATGAGCAGAGAATTAGATAAAGAAATTTGTCTAAAGCTGCATATTCTTTTCTTTGCAAGCATAAAAATGTGGTAGTCTTGGCTAGCTGGGCTATCTTATCTTAAAATTAAAAGTGCCAGTACACATTAGAAGTGAATAATTTGGCCCAGTGGTTTAAGGATGAGCCTGAGTAGACTTTTTATGATAGTGGATGCTGCTGCTTGTTCTGGTGAAATTAAACAGTAACATTAAATCTCTTACCAAGCCTGGATGGATTAGCATAAATAGAAAAATAAACTTTACTATGACCTGTCCAGAATAGCTTGAAATGCCTGTTTTCACACAGTGTGATGTTGTGCAGTATTTGAAAACTGTGTCACTAGCACACTTGGATGTTGTCGCAGCTCTAATGGTATATCTGAATACTTGAATTTCTCTTGAAATTGTACTTACAGCTTTTTTAAAAATCATTGAAAGACAGTAAAACAGGGTGGAAGCCTTTTAATACAAAGATGGCTGGATTGCATGATCCTCAAAGACTTTGAACTTTTCCTCTAACTTGCTGTAAGTAGCTACTGAAAAGGTCACTGGAAATGTGTTAATGAACTATTGTCAGGGTTTTCAAAAGTGGCTGAAGAATAATAAATAAGGAATAAAGGATTTGTAGCCTACTGTTTTGACAATAAGTATACATGCAGTGCTCCTACCAGTTCTTACATGTTAACATGGAAGCAGCTTAGAAAACTTTTTGTGGATACTCTGGATTGTCTGCAAACATCCACTATTTCCCTCTTCCTCTGGTAGCATTTTGTCTGGTTCTTGTCACAGCTTTTGAAAGGATTGCACAGTTCTTGCATCTGTGTGTTGGTTTACTTGGAATTTTTTTTCCTTTTTTAAAAAAACCCCACCCTTAAGTTAGATGCAGAAGGTCTTGGGTAGCTAAGAGCTGCCAAACAAGGGCAATGTTTCTGTCAACGTGTTGCAGCACTTCTTTGCTGAACAGTTAGGTTTGAGAGTGACGCATAGATGCTGGAATTGATATTGCTAGCAAAGCAGTGTTGTGGCCAGAACTAAAAATGCTGATTGGAGATTTTTTTGATTTTTTTTTTTTTTTTTTTTTAGCCCTGGTTTATTTTATAATTTCTATGGTTAAAATTGGAACTTTTATGTCTCTTATTTAGAAACATAAACAGTAATTCTCCCTCTTCCTCACATTCATGTCTTTGCTATCTCCTGTCTGCTCTGGAAAAGCTTTTTTTTTTTTTCTTAATCATTGCTGTTTTACATAAAAACTGCAGAGGTATCATGTTGTTTTCCTTTATTATCAATTTCTTTTAGCTACAACCTTATTTCAAGAAAGGAGGAAAATATTGATACTCTGAAAGGCAACTTCATGTGTGTGCCTTAAGAAGGTACCGAATCAGAAGTCATGTTTGCTCTACAAACCATTTTTTAGTGCTTTGCTATGATAAATCTGTGTTGATGTTCTTTAAACTGTTCACGACTTACCCTAGTGTATTTCTATATGATAACCCTGTTCTTGCTTTGTTTATAAACAGCTGCTTTACTAATCTGTCCTTCATTCATTAAATCCACATGCTGTGAAGGTAGATGTGAGTTATAAGATAAATATTATACAAAAGGTATTGGGAAATGAAATTTAAATGCTCACCACATGATGAGTGACAAAACAAACAAAAAAAGCCACCAACCCTGCCACTTCTCCCAAACTTCCATTTAAAAATACTTTAGTTTTTCTTTCCCCCTGCTACCTTTCCTTGTAGAGCTGCAGTGGGCAGAGAAGGGCAAGAAGTGTTGAGAAATGGATAGTAAGTTTTAAGATTAAGAAACAGTTGTATTCTCTTTTGCAAAAACTTGGCTCCTGTGATGATTTTGGACACTCGTTAGCTTAAAAGAAAATGTTCTATTACTAGAGCTCTAGGACAGTCTCTGAATTGTGTTTCGTTCTTACCAAATTGAAATAAAAATGTAATTAGTGCTATTTCTGTTCTCTGGCTCTTATTCTAGAGAAATTTAAGCGTGTGTTTTAACATCGTAATGAATTGTGTAGACATTGGCAATGTGTGAAATTAAACATCTTTACAGAAATTATGACAGAATTACTTTCCTGATAAGTAATTCTGTTGCAGTGAATTGCACCAAAAGTAAAGTAGAGCTATAGTATGCAACTTGGGAAACAAAAGTGCGACAACCACTCTGGAGGCTTTGCTTTGTAAGTAAATCTTATTGTAGCTGTGTACCTGAAAGTTAATTTAGGACCCCTTTGCAGCTGAAGAGACACAAAATAATGTATAACACATCAAACCTCTTGAATCAAATAACTGTTGGATTGGAGGGGGATGCATGAGATTGAGAACTAGAAAATACATAGCAGTCACAAGAATATGACTATGACAGTTTTGAGGTTTGCTTCATTAGTTGATTACTCGAGTGTATTAGCCAATGTTATTTCTTACAGCAGAATTAAACTGTTACAGGATGAACTTTTGCATATTGTAAAGCATATGAAATGGCACCATGTAAATGTGAAGCACAAGAGAAGAAAACTGCTGCTCTTGTGGTATGCTTAAAGAAACAAAAGAAAATACAAATCAACCCCTTCTTACTATAGACATCAGACACAGAGAACTGATCACAAGAAGCTGCGTGACTTGCTTCACATTCCAGACAGCTCATATCAAGTATTTTCAGTAATAAGGAACTCACATTGGAAACAAGAAGCTACCTGAAAGAGTGGATGTAGTTCTGTAAGAGGAAGGAACATCTAAATAATGTCGCCGTTATGAAGTCATCATTAACGTCCTTGTTCTGTATTGGGCAGGTCTGAATCCCTTGGAAGGCCAAGTATAAATTCTGATCTTACTCCGTTAAGAACTGGTAAACCCTTACCGATAATAATTTCTTACTCTCATTTTTTCTTTTATCAAACATAATCAATTCCTGATGCATGGGGTTGCTGCCCTAATCTGTGACTTTAAAATTTCAGAGATTAGAGGCAAACCGATTTAGGGATCTACTTCCACTTCTCCTTTATGGTTTTGTGAAAGCATGTTGAACAAGAAAAGGAAAACTCCCCATTTCTGAAGCAGATTAGAGCCAGTTTATAAAAGTTTGATTTTTTTGCTGATATTTATAAGGGTTTGAGCAAGAATCACATGGATTCTTATATAAGCAAAGATACTTCATGCATCTCAAGGCTGTTATTCCATGCCTATGCTATTCTTACAGTATAAGTTTAAAGGAGAGGCAGGAGCATGAAAATCTTGAAGGAAACTGAATTGTGGATAACAGGTATGTCATCTTTCTTCTTATGTCTCCTTTTCTTTTTGGTTTCCCTGGATATTCCTACAAAAACAACCTGAAAAACAACCCAGTAGAAAAAAATGCTTTAATTTTGCAGGTATTGGCTATGTTCTACAACTGGTTAAGCTTGCCCTACAAACAATGAGGTAGTGTTGAGTAAACAGAGCAGTACCAGGCATTACAGTCAATACAGACAGTGCTAAAGATCACATTGCTAATGAAAGTTTGTCCTTGAAACAGAGGTAAGTGGGAGTGAGGGAAGTATAGAACACTGTGAGAGAGAGCTTGTGCTTAAATCAAGACTTTAGGAAATATTGCAGTCACGGCATTAATTAAAACCTAGAATTTGGAAAGTATGTTCAACCTTGTCTTTCAGGCTGTAAAGACTTGCTCTGTGAGTTGAGCTGATAGCAAGCAGCCTGTGAGGAGTGTGAGGCACCATTGTAATCCTGCTTGAAATGTAGGTAAAAGGTTGACAGAGTATGGATTATTTGCGTTACTAATAATCAAGGTTTCCTTTTGCTTAAAGACAGACTCATGAACAATCTATGCAAACAAATGCTAAGGTGTTCTGCAAGATATGCATCTTTTTTGCATTATGTTGTTGGTTTTGATAGCGAGTGGCCTCTTTCATGCAGGTTAATGTAAAGGTGAAAACTTATTTTATCTCAGTAACTGTTCCCTGACACATAATATAGGAGTAAAGTAAGTACAGAAACTGTGAAATTCTTATGTTGCTGGACTGGGGTGCTTTATCTTACACAAGGCTAACTTCAGGTAGCTTATTTGTGGAGTACTCTGCATATTTCAACACTCTCTTATTAAAACAGAGTGTGCTTTTGAAGATAAAAGCTGTGACCTGATTGCTGTGACATTTAGATGGCCTGAACCGTGGTCTTGCCTTTTATGCTTAATGCATTACCTGAATTAGATGCTGTAGATACCATAGCTGGCAAGCATGCAAATAATCTGGTGTTGCAAACTTCCATCTAAGAAATAATTAATCAAAAATGGTCATAAAATGCTCAAGTGGCATGGCTTGGACAGATCTTTGTCTTGGCAGAAGGTTAGATTTTTACATTCTTTCCTAGGAAGAATTAAAACTTTTAGTTAGCTATTGTTTACTTTGTCTCACAAAACCCCAGGCCTGATTGAAATGAGACAAAGAAAGAAATAATGGGGAAATTTCACCCTTAAGAGAGTTTATCATGGTCCTGAGTCATGACGGTGTGTTTCCTATGCTCTACAAACTGCTGCTGAACAGACAGAGCATGACAACTGTTGCTCCATTTCTGTATTTCATATTCTACCTGTTGCTGAACCATGCTAAACAAACCTATTTTTATGCAGAAAATTAGCTGTAAGCTACCCTCACCTAAGCTTAAAGTTTCCAGTCCCTCTATAGAATTCTGAAGGAGTATGATGAATTTTAAAGTACTCTTCCATGTTTTGTTGAATGGAAGGATGTGATAAACTCGAAGAGTACCTTCCAGTTTTCTGCCTTAAACTCTTGCAGTCATTATAAAAGGTATATGTAGGCTGTGTGCCTTCCTGACTTGAGAACTCTGTGGTGACGGTGTGATGACAGTGAGGAAGAGGACAGGGTGGTATTACTTCCTGGAACTTTAGGTTCCCAGCAAAGTAAAACATAAAAGTTGATATCTTAAATAGCTTTAAAAATACAATTCTGTTTTTTTAACTACTTCTTTTGAAGATTTGTGATGTTTGGAATTTTATGGTGGAAGCCCAAGCATAGGATAGTTGAGACCTTAATCCCGCTACCTTTGTTAGCTCAAGCCATGGGTGGAAAAGAGTAAGTTTCTATGAGAAAGGCAACAGTATGAGTTTATGTCTATAGAGATACCCAGTGTAGATGAAATTGTTTAGGAACAGCAGCAGAAGCAGCACGATGTGTGGTACCTGGTTTGCTGTTGTTGGACTTCTATTCAGGAAAGAATACAAAATGACAAGATTAGTGGGTAGTAAGAAGCAACGTAATATACTTGAGGAGAAGACAGTCTGCAGTGCTTGAAGCTCGGTGCCACATCCTGCATCCCCTTGAGACTGAGGAGAGCAAACCTGCTCTTACACTTGCAAATTCCAAAGTTGGATGGAAACTCTTAACTGGTTTTGGGTAATATGTACATATCTCTCTCAAGTACATTTATGTTAGCCATTGTGACTGATTACTCATTCAGGTATTTAATAGAGTTTATATACCTCAATAGGCATAAGGTGACTTGACTGGTCATATTGAGCACAGTTATATTGTCTGTGGTATGCAGGAAATGAAATTCATGCTTTCGTCCGGCTAGTCTTCAGTCACTAAATAATCTCGGGCATTAGTGTTCAGCAGAGAAAAAAAAATTGCTTTCCTCGTAATAGGAGAAATCAAACTGGCAATATTGTTTTTGAACAATGCTAGTGAGTGGACCTGGGCTGCCTCTGTCATCTTCTGCAAGTTTTGCTTGCAAAGAAATAAAACCAAAGGGCAATTTTTTCATGTTTATGTCTGAATAGTATCTAAATACAGTAATTTTTCCTATTTTGCTAGAAGGGGAAAAAAAGTTAGCTGCAGCCTGTGGCTGCACTGTGGCTTACGCTCTTTTTTTTTCTTTTTTTTCCATACAGCAATTTCAGTACAAGGTCACCACGTATCCATTATCAGCCATGTGGAATAGCAATTAACAGATGAACAAAGGCAAGGGCTTACTATAGGATTCTCTGTTTAAAAAGTTACCTAGCACAATAAAGGGTTATCATACTTGTAAATACCGGTGAAATGCAGTCTGTGCACCTCCCAATAGTATTGACATGCTTTAAATTCCTCCATTGCACGGATAAGGCTGACATTATCACCAGGGTTTGAAGAGTGAAGGAGCAGAAAACTGCCCATGGAGAGTATTGTAAATAAGTGTGAAACCCTCATGAGTGTAGGGTCTGAAGCACAAAGTCCAAGTGAAAATATTTCCCAAAGTTGACGTATCATGGTATGGTGTGTGCCTGTGTGTTCAAGCTTTGTATACCAAACCCATGGCTTGTTACTCTTGAGATTTAAAGGCTCTAATACAGCACGGAAGTCTTAAGGGAGACTTCAGCATTGCTGCATGTTTGTTTTCTTTCAGTAGTGCTCCAATCTTGCTTATGTTTTGGTGGCAGAAAAGTTCTGTTAATCAAATTTGGCTGCATCTCACCTCTTGCTTTCCTCCCCTTCCCCCCCCACCACAGACAACACATCCTTCTCCAAACACACACACACATACATGCCCACGTATACGCTATGGTGGCATTGATGTGATGATCTTCAGCGTAGCTTCAGTGTAGGCAAAATAGCAAGTCCAAAGAGACCACAGAATCACTCAGTAACTGAGGTTGGAAGGGACCTATAGATGTCGTCTAGTCCAGGCCCTGAAAGGAGGGTCAGCTACAGCAGACTGCCAAGGACCTTGTCCAGTTGGGTCTTGAATACCTCCAAGGATGGAGACTGTGAAGCTTCCCTGTGCAGCCTGTTTCGGTGTTCAACCACTGGAGATCTCCTTTCAGGAACCGCACCTGCAACTGTATAATTGGGTTTAGGTGTTCTCTGGCAATAAACTGTAAAGGACATTCCGTAAAATCAGGCTTTGAGGCAAGAACTGCAATATCTTTGTCTGTTGAAGCAGAACTTGTAGTACAGAATCTTCAGAGAGACCTTTTGGGGGATTGTCATTTGTTTCCCATGCTTCTCTTACCTGAAAGAAAACAGATCATTGTTATATGCTCTATGCTACAAGCAAAGAATGACCCATACCAAAGGCCTAAAAGACAGTCTAAAACTCTAATGTGACTTACAGTAATGTGTAATAAGTAATGATGATTTTTTTAAACACAAGTAAGACTGGATATCAAACATGGTTATAAACAGTATTGCTTTAGTCAAAGCATGGGTGATGTTTGTTGCAAAGTGGTAGTATATATGATGTTAATATGTGAAGTATTTGGTCTCATTGCTAGGAGAGCTGCAATTAGAAAAGTTTAGCATCTCTTTTTCAATTGACAATTCAGATATGGCCAAGTGTGAGAGTATGCATAAGAGTGATATTTTTGCATTGAAAAAGTGCTTCATATGATTGCTACTTCATTTGTTTCTACAGCATAAAACACTGCTATATATGTGTGAGTCTGTATAGATCTTATAGTATTATTGACTTGTTTTGGTAAATTCTATTTGATAATCTGTCTGATAGACTACAGGCTGTGGTTGTTAAACTTCATTATGCTAATAAAATGTAACAAATTCCAGGATTTAAAGAAAATGTTGAGAAATACAGTGACTTGAAATTCAGAAATAATTTTATAAATTTAGAAAGTCTGAATTGTTAGATGTGCAAACATGAAAGTTCAATTGATCTGATGAGATTTTTAATATTATAATTTGTGTCGCTATATATAATTCTATACATAAACATATGTATATGTACACAGAGCTATATATACCTGTATTTTAGAGCTACCTGCCTGTAATGGTTTCTATGTTGCCCTCCAGCTTTTTTTTTTTTTTTCCTAATAATTCATTGATGGAGGATGTCTTTTACATAGGTAAAATAATTTGCAGAAGAGATATAAAACAGGTCTCTAGCTTTTGCTTTACATGGAGGTGTGTGCTGGTCAGAGTGGAAATTTATTCCTGATTTCTTAAAATGAATATGGAAAGGAAAGAACGCATGTAGCTAATTTTCCAAGTTTGAACAAAAGAGATGTAGACAATTCACATTTATATGCCTCAGATAAAACTTTTTTCTTCTCAAGCAGTGTATTTTACAGATCAGTGGAGTATATTTTCACTTTCTCTAGGACAGTTACGTATTAGTAATACGAGTTCTTTAAGCTCAAGGGAATATATTGGAATATATGAGCCTAGGTGAGCCAAAATAACTTTTCTTCTAGGTTATTCTCGCAAGTCTTCCTTTTAATAATGACCAAAAAATGTCACTCCTGAAAAAGTTGTGGGGTTTGAGTGCTGGGGTGTGGGTGGGTTTTTTGTTTGTCGGGTTTGGTTTGTTGTTTTGGTTTTTTGGGTGTGGTGGGGTTTTGGGTTTTTTGTTTGTTTGGGTTTTTTTGCAAAAGACTGATCTAGAATGCTAAGCCTTTTCAAATTTAGGCTTTATCTCAAATCAAGTATCATCTGTCTGTCTCATGTCTTAATTTTGGCTTGACCAGGTGTGATTTGTCCTCCCAATGAAATCTAAAGATGGCATAGAAGTCAAAAAAAGCACTTTTTGATATGCTAATTTGGCAGAAACTTGATCGTGTATTCATGTGTAATTACTAAATTGTTATCTCTGGACAATTTAGTAATATGCCTGTCAATACCACTGATTTGAAACCAGGTCCCAACCCCATGAGGACCATCCTTTGTGCAAAGAATATTCATAAATCTAATAACTCATGTTTTGACTTGGGAATAGATGCATGTCTAGCTTAAGCGTGAATTACAAGCTAAACTTCTTTCTGGATTGTTATGTTATTCTTCAGTATAACATTCCAGACCTGATTAAATTGCAAGGATGCTTTTAATTCTGAAGGAGCTGCTGGAGGGCTGATGAGTAAGAAGCAGTGAAATTTTCTGTTATTTCTCAGAGGTGAATTAAAGAGTATCTTGGTGTTTTAGAAATGGTTCAGTTGATGGCATGGATGCATTCTGTAACTGAATTGTCTCAGTATTTCATGACCGTGCCAGGCACAGATACAGCACAGATGCAGTGGTCTTTCTCAAGGATAAGAGCTATTTTTAGTTAGGGAAATGGGAATATCCAAATAGCCAGAGGTTTATTTTAGTGCTTTCTGCATCATAACTATAGAAAGAGCTTAATGAGGAATATTCTTGTTTCTCTAAGATCTACAGCTTTGTTCAGTTATAGTTAAGGCAACATGAAGGGGGCTGTGTCATTTCAGCCGCTTGGGATTCATTTGCAGAAAATACAGCAGCTTGTGCTGGCTTTCATCCAGCTTTGCTGCTGGCGAAACATGTCTCTTCGCTCTCTTTGTACTCTCAGCTACATAACCAAAATCCTGTTTAGCCAGTTTTTCAAACTGGTGCTCAAACTCTGTGCTTCCCTCTTGCCACCTTTTCTCGAAGAACTGTTTTAGGTTTCGTGGAGGTAAATATACAGAGCAGCTTGTTTGATTCTTCCTCTTCTCTCTGTTCAGTTTTTAATCTCAGCATTGGATTATTGAACATGTTCCTTTAAGTGTGGAATGATTCATCAGAGCTCTAGTAGAGAGACTGATCTGGTGGAATAAGCAATAAAGGGTGGAGGGTGATGCCAATACACTGTGGTTCTTGCAGTCGAAATGAGGGCTGGTTGCAAGATGCAAACAGTGGTAATTAACGCTCTGTATAACTATTGCTATGAAATTAATAGACTAACAAGGGAGACATAGGGTGTGTGAGCTTGGTGGAGAAGTCTCAAGGTGGGGCAGCTTGGCATGCTAAAGTGGGGGAGTGCTATGGAGGGCAGCAGGAAGATGAATGACAGGAGGTAAATAGCTGAGATGGTTTTTATTGGTGGAGTGCAGGAGATGTGGATGGAATTTACGAAATGACAGAGTTGTGGACAGGTTGTTCAACATGTGAGACAGAAAAACGTAATGTAAATCCGGCACTGGTCTTAACTTGTCCTTAGCTTGCTACATTTGGGTGTATGCCAGTTCGAGGTTGTTTTTTGAGATGCAGCCTGAAATTCATAGTGAGAAAAAGGAGGTTGAAGATGGCTTTTCCAGAGGAACACTGAATTGCTAACTTATATTTCAATGTGGCTTTATAAACACATCTGCGCTTGTTGCTTTAACTCCTTTTGATACATGTGATAGGCTGTATCTATTACCTGAAAGACTTAAGGGTCCAGTGTAATATATAGTAATGAGAGCTTGTCCACAGCTATGCTTTTCATACTTAACCTTTCCAGAATTTGGAGACCTTTCACGTAGATGAAAGAAGCCAGTTCAGGCTAATCTCAAATATCTGTTGTTCCTCTGTGGTGGTGTTGGGCTTGCTATTTTGCCCCATGCTCTTCTCCTAGGTGAATCTTCCCATTTACACTCTGCTGCCCCATTCCTCTCCTCGGTTAACGCATGCGATAGCTGAGCTGCTTTGGATAGGGAGGATTGCTGATGTCTCCTGACTATTCTTCCCACACTCCTTTTGCCCTCTTCTGGAGCAGTACACCCCAAACTTTGAAAAAGGCTGGTTTTAAAATAGAAGTTTCTAAATAAGCACTCGGCAAGGCCTGCCAACCTTGTGGCATTTTATCTAAGGCACTTTAAGCTGCTAGCCTCTAGTAAGAAAAGTAGAGAATTGTTTTGACATGTCGATTGTTCTATTGGAAAGGAGTTTGCAATGTTGAATATTATCACTGAAATTTAATAAATATGCAGTGCAAATACTTTGGCTCAGGTAAAAATAAAAACAAATGCTGCCTCTCATGCTGTCTTTGAACTTCAGTACAGTTCCAGTATTGGGCGTATCAGTGTCCTTATGTAGTATTTCACTCTTCTTGATGTCTTTCTTACCAGGGGCTTCTGAAAATAATTGTGCTGTGTGTCTTTTCAGCCATGTGTTGTATGGGAAACACCATCTGAAAAAAAAGTGAATATTTTAGTGCAACAGTTTTGATTTTTACCAACTTGCCTTACACCATCTTGCCTGAGCATTTCTTTCCTTGTCCAAACATCTTTCTCCTTTTGTTTTCTAACTTGGTGAAGGCCTTCTGAATTACAGTTCTTATGTTTTATTTGTAAAGCAGAAGGCTGCATACATTTGCTGCTTCCCTCAAATTGTGTATGCTGGATTTTTTTCTTGTATCGCTCCCTAGTTGCACTCTTTTTATCTGGGCTCTTGTGCATCTTCAGAAGCACAGGGTACAAAGTTGAAGGGTTGGGGAGTGTTTTATTACTGTTCAGCAGTAAGGCTCTGCTTCCTTTTGGCAACAATCCCTGTACACCTTCTGCTGGCTAATTCCTATCGCCATTTCCAATCCCTTTTTACAAATATTTATTCTTTACTGTGCCCAGAAGTTAAAACAGAAAGTAATAAGGTGCTGCATTTAGTAAGAATGCAATTCTGATCATGTCTGTTATTGTAGTGAGAATATTTGTTGCTGGCCTATGGCAGTGGCAGCCCCCAGAACTGTATTTCTGAAGTGGTTCCTTTTGAGTCCTCTGGAATTTTCTTCTTTTTCTGGTGTTTGCACATCAGCTGAGGTATTTTGAGCACTCTCAGATCTCAGTTTTCTGACTTTAAATCATCCTTAAACAATGACTTGCTTTGTAGCCTCACGTTCTTCAAGACTTGTGGCCAGAACAAAACCTGGACTAGCGACCAGGAGGAAAGTGGCTTTCTGAATCTGCAAGAGTTTGGGTTGTTTGTGTTTTGTGGGTTTTTTTTTGGTTTGGTGGGGTTTTTTTGGGTTTTTGGGGGGTGGTGGTGCATGTGTGTTTTTGTGTTTTGGTAGTGTGCAAAGAATTGCATTGTAAAGGATTTTGGGTGGGGGGCATATTTCACCCTTCTTAAAGTTTCAAATATCTTCTGTTTGGTATTAAATAACTTCATTTTATAGATAAATTTATATTTGTAACTGTGTATATGTCTGCAAATTAAGCAGTTTACACAAGATGCTGATGGAAGTGCCACTCCTCACCCAGCTTTGCCCCCTCAGTTCTCTGTCTTGATACATAGTAGCCACTAGTACAGCATTTAATGGTAGTGGAGCATTGGTTAGCTGTCCAAGCCTAGAAAAAGGCCTGAACTGGCTTTAAGCAGTTATTTTTAAATAAAGCCTGGGTAGTCATGCCTCTGCTCTTAATAAATTATGTTCAATACATGATTTCTCCGTCATGGAGCCTTACCTTTGGGACACAGATGCTGCAACACTTGTTCACACAGTGAATACTATGTAGCTGTGGGATCAGATCATTAGGACATCACCTTTCCTGAGCATGAACTGTAACTATGTAAAGTGTCACATGTGTTGATGATAAAACAAACAAACCCTCTTTTCCCTCCCATACACAGTTTAAAAGACGGCATAAAGATATCGTTGGAGTTTCAAGTCAACTTGTAATTTGCTTTTGGGGGTGGTTGTTTTGGAGTTGCAAGCTATTGCTGAAAGTCATGGGTGGCTACTGCATCATGATGTTAATTATTGCTTTGTTTGTGAGGTGATGCTTTCCTGGGAGGGAGTAGCATCAAGAGAGAAGCTTAGAATAATTATATTCATCCCCTTGAAACTTAGCTAACAAGCTACTACTTACTGATTTGATACATGTCGGTACTATAATGCAGTAGATGACTATTATGAGCAAGGAATTTAACACAGGTTTGGAGTAATAAAAGGCTAGAAACTGTTGTATAAGGACGGAAAAGAACATTGAAAAAGGCAGATGGAGCCCTTTCCTCTTGAGAATTAACCTATTGGGGGTAATCCATCTTACAGGTAGGGAATAATTTTATCTAGTGTTTGTAACACTGTATCTCTACCAAGCACTTTGATTGGCTTGGATGTGACTTGATTATATTTGATTATACTTGATTTGATAGTATTATTGAAGGTATTAGATCACAATTTGTTTTGGCTTTTCTTAGCATATAACTTCTGAAACTTTAGTAAATCCTGATAGGTAGTTGCTTTCTTTTTGAAGTTCAAATTAAAAAAAAAAAATTAAGGACACAACTGAAGTCGAAGATGCCATAGGTGAAGAAAGGCTATTGCAAAATCAGTATTGTGATTGATCTTGAAAGTCTTTTTCTTCTTTCAAATATTTCATAGCTTTTATTATAATTAGTTCAGATTTTGATCATTATCATTATAATAATAATATAATAATAATTCACAATAATAATTCTGCCATATTGTCCTAACTCTTCTTTTTGCCATGCTGCTGGGTTCTTATTTTCTGTTCCACAAATGCATATAGTTTCTTTGCCTACCTTTGTCAGGAGCCCACATCTGTTCTCAATCACATTTTGTCAGAAGCTATTACAAAGTGCTGAATTATTCTATCTTCTTAAAAAAAAAAAAAAAAAAGTGTTGTAATAATGGTAACTGCTCATTTTACAGATTTGTCTGTATCGGTCAGTACAATGAAGTTTATCACTTTATTTTTCAGTTTAGTCAGCTGGTATCGAGTGATTTGAAAGTACTTGGAAGGAGCTCTTACACACTTTGCAGTGATGGCCAGTTACTCATTCGACAAGTCCTCCACCCAGAAACATCTAAGAAGGTATGAGATCAGAACTCCTGCAGAAGGGCAGTACTGTATTTTAAGGACATCAAAGAAAATAGCTTGTATGAGTTTGAGATGAGCAACACAGTTTAACCTTGGGAACTATAATGTTCCAAGAATATTTAAGATGGTCTCCGCCTGTCTCAACCCTGAGTAGCAGAGAAGTATTTCTTGGCACATGGTCTTGGAAGTCAGCTACAGTACTCAGATGAACATAATGAAGAGGAAAATTGAGAAAGACAGGATAGAAACAGGAACAAAACAAGTACTTCAAATTCTGCGTCTCAAGAGATGGAAGCAAAAGTACAGGTCTAACCTCAGCAGAGGCAACGGAGAACTATTGCTTTGTTTAGGCTGGAGTTAAACCATAGGTTCTGTGCAGAGCCATGGGTTTCTACCAAGATCTAAAATTGGTAGGATCCAAGTGTCAATGTCCTGTAGAGAGTAAACATACAGGCAGTGACTTGCCGTGGAGAACGGCGGTGGTTCCCCATCCGTGTTTATTCAGCGGGAAGTAGCGCTATAGCTTATTTGCTACTATCACATGAAGCAGCAGTTTCTACTCCTGCAAGGGCTTAGAGCAGGCTGTCTTGCACAGAGAGAAGAACCTTGCCTTTGTGCAGGGTGGTGGCTCTTGAGTTAGCCTGCTTGGCAGGGTCTGCAGGAACCCCACAGGAGTGGGAGCTGCTGACATGGAAAGAGTTGACTGATCAGTTATATTTTTATTCTCTATATAAGGCTATTGGCTCATGCTGAGTTTCTACAAATATTCATTTGGCATTTGTGTTATATTAAAATATAACACTGTGACATTTTATGAAAAGCACATGCTTGTGTAGGGATGAAGCAAGTAAGGAAACATTTCACATTCAAACATGACAGTACTTTTTTCTTTTCTTCTTCCCTCCCGCCCCTTCATGCCATCCTGCAATATGGGTCGTGGGTAATTCTTTGTACTTCCATCTTGAAACAAATGGACTAAAACAGAAGAAACATTGTAATGTTGTGGAAGAAGTAATTGTCCATATCAGATCAAGGAATGGATCTGATCAATTGTTAAGTCACTTAATACTGCATTTCTTTCTGTCTTGTCTTTTTTTTTTTCCTTCAATACTTTTTCATTTGTGAAAGTTTATCTCTCCTTGCACGTTAAATGTTAGTAGGCCTCAGACCTTAGCTCTTGCTTTTCCTAACATTCTGAGAAGCATTACCTTGTGACTTTTCTCAATTCTTTATTTACAAAGGTAGGTGCTGTTTGGCTAGACCAAAGTCAAATTTTATATAGTAAAACAGATGAAGAGTGTGAGACAAAGTAGTGAATTAGACAAGAATTACTTGTTTTATTCCTTGAAAAACTAAGCCAATGTCTGAGTGAAGGGCTGCTTAAACACTTGTTTAATAATGTTATATAATTAGAGTTCTTATCCAATACACAACAGTAATGAATAAATGTCTTTAAGTTGCTGGAAGATATTTTGTACACTGTAACAATATTTATTTAAACTGTGTTGTTATGTTTTGGTACAATATTGCTTTTCAGTGTAGCCACAAAAGAGAAAATACAGTATCCTGAAAAGCAGTATTTATAAAACAGCAAAAGCTTTTTTTTTTTTATTTTTGTTTTTTTTTCCCTTTTCTTCCCTAGCTGCCTCCTCTAACTGTTTTGCACAGGTCTGCCTCTCAGAACTTATTTGGGTTTGCCCATCTAGAGATCCAATTCTGTAAGACTGTGGAATTTGAACTGTGTTACAAAGAAACTAAACTGGTCTATCATAGACAAGCTGATGACATGCAACTATGTGATTTTTGAGACTGCCTCATTCAGTCCAAAAATATTAATTGGAATTTAAAGGAATGGTGTATACAAAACAAACTTTTTGTCTTCCTTGTAGAACTTCCTGCTGTCAGACTGCTTCTATTCCTTTTATGATCTGCGCAAAGAATTTCACACTTGCTACCCTAGTTCAGCCGCCGTGAAAGATCAGACTATCAAGACCATGGCAGAATGTATCCTTTTGCTGTAGCTTTTACGCCAGAATCAATTATGCTGCTTTAGGTTTTACCTCTGTGATAGTTACAGGTTTTATTCTTCTAAACTAAGATGTGGGTTTTAAAAACTCGCAGGTAAAATGGAAGGAACGTTTGCTAAAGTGTGTGTTTGGGAGGGGGACTCTGCTTGTAATATTTCTTTGGATTTTTTTCCCAATTTGAGGCTAACAACGAGTTCTGACCGTATTTAGTAAATCCACTAAAGAAAAACATCACTTGCATTGATACTTGATCTTAAAGGAAAGGCTTAGCTATCAGTGGGCCTTTTCAGCACCAGTTGGTCTGCAGGCTTCTACTGCTTGCAGAGTAATAGTTCTCTTGTATGATCCTGACTGAACTGAGTTTAATACAAAAACTAATTTAAAAAACAAAGCAAACAAACAAACCCCCCCAAAAACCAACACCCTACATCTAAATTTTAGGAGGATTGTTGTGGCCCAGCTGATTGTGGTTAAAGTTCAGTTATGTTTGAAGTGATAGCTACTTATTCCGTTGTTTTTTGTGTTTGTTTTTTTTTAAAAAAAAAAACTTTTAACACTGAAATGATGTAAGCTATCAATAGCTTTCAGACTGTTGACCATTTAAGTGAATATTAACCAGTTTGAGCAGAGTAACAAATGTCTAATGGTCACGTGTTCCCGCTAAGACCAGTAAATTTGATTACTAGTTCTGTGTTAATATCAGGAAAGCCTTATGACTTGTTTACAAATGATTATGCAAGTCTGTTGTTTTCTATAATCACCTGTTTAGATCTAGGCTTAGGGACAGATGAAACAGAGGAGGACTTTGGCGTGTGGCAAGTGAAAACCATGGTGGCTATCATTTTCAGCATGCTCTCTGAAAGTTGTAGTAAGTGAACTATTTATACAAAATGCCCAAATCTTTCTTTTCTGTAAGAATTGACAGTGGTCCTGTCATTCTTAAGTAATCTCTGACCTTGGTTGTATTGAAACCTCCTGTTTTGTTGCAGATCACATATTTACTGAGCCTGAAACTGTGAAATACAAGTACGAAACAGGTCCTTGGTAAGTGCCCTTGTCACGATTGTTTACAACCAAAGATGAGCTTTATCTACAGCAGGGAAAGCTTGTGAATGTTTCCCCGTGATCACTGTGAAAGTAGATTGGTTCCTGGGAACAGTAGCAGTGTATTCTGTAGTCTAGCTGGTATGTTGAATGCTGTACTTTAGTCCATCTCTTTAAAGTCCCTGCAAGTTAAACGCTCTTTGTTCTCTAGCTTCTGTTTTGCATGGCAGCAAGGCTGCCTTATCTTACCCAGTGGTGAAGAAATATTTGTGAACTTTCCCTAAGTCAACAGGGGCGATGGCTAGTGCACCCTACATATATGCAGCTGAACCACATGGTGCTTCTGAAGAGTGGTCTAATATGCTGTATTGCATGTTGAGTTTAAGGAGAGAAAAAACAGAATGTTTCTTTGTTTTCAAATACATTGCAGTAACTGGAGGGTGAAACATCTTAAGCATAAGTAATATGTATTCATATTTAGCACTGCCTTGTAACCATCTATGTTGGATTGTTAGATCTTTCAAATAAAATTAATCCAGTTCCTTATTACCTCACTGTGTGCCAGTCTTTCTATTTATTATTTTTAAGGAACTGCAATGCAGTGACAAGGTAGTGCATCTTGGGTGTTGTATATATAAAAGGATTATCCCAGTTATCTTTCCTTTCTTTATTGAAATAAGTAATGGAATCAGAGGAGTCCAACAGCGAATATACTCCTGATTTACAAGCTAAATTAATTGCAAACTGAAATTTGGTAAGACGATGGAAAACCTAGGTTAAAGCTTACTGCCTTTTTTTCTTTTTTCTTTCTATGCAGTAGTAAATCTGAAACAGTGGACAGTGAGACAGTAATACGTGCCAGAGGTTTGCCATGGCAGTCTTCAGACCAAGATATTGCTCGATTTTTCAAAGGACTTAACATTGCCAAGTAAGATAATAAGAATTTGTCTTACTTTGTCACTTTGTCTTTAATAGCAAGATCTTTTGATATTTGTTTAACACACATCCCCACACCCCCCACTAGAGTCCTTGCTTCTACTTTCTTTCCCCATGCTGGCCCCTTCCCACCCCATGGTTATCATAACTGAACAGTTTTACCATTTGAGCTTGCAAGAAAAGAGACTTATCAATTGAAAACCAACATACATTCATTTATTGCTGTTACCTAAAGGAAGAAACTCCTACTGTGTTAATCAAGGCAAAGTTCAAGATATAACAAAAGCTTTAATTTTGTGCCAGCTCTTCAGTATTCTGCTATACTTCCTAAACAGGCCAGATCCAGAAACCTCCAAGTGCTGTTTGGAAAAAAATTTTGTACGACTGATGTGTGTACACTTCTGTCTATATATGTGTGCATATATAGAGAGAGTGATTTTAATTTAGCATACCTGTCAATAAATATTCGAGATTCTCAACACTGAGAAAATACATTTTTTTACTTAGATGTATGAGGAAATTCAAATCTGCATCTCTGAGATGATAGGAAGGGCTTGCAAATTTATGTCTGCATGGAAGTTGAGAAAGTGGTGAACAGCATGAAATCCAAGATCTCACTGAAACAGATTCTGCAGTATTATTGTGTTACATTAAAAATGAAATTAACTTGTGGATAGTAGCAATTTCTTTTTCAGTCAGTAAACTCTGTGTTACAACTCTGATTTCTCTACTATTCTTAAACAGTTGTTTTTTTAAATGTATTAAGGATTCAAACTAAGTTTATGTCTGTTGGTTTTACCTTCCAGAGGTGGTGTGGCTCTTTGTCTGAATGCTCAAGGAAGAAGAAATGGGGAGGCATTAGTTCGGTTTGTCAATTCTGAACAGAGAGATCTCGCACTGGAAAGACATAAGCATCACATGGGTAGCAGATACATTGAGGTAAAAAGTAGTGACTTGAAACATATCTTTGAAGAGCAACCTGAATATTTTGGACTACAGTTTTAAATGAGAACAAACTGCACTTCTGTTTTGCTCAAAGTACCAAAATACAATTCTCTTACATGTGGAAGAGCATGTATGGTTTAGAGTCAAGTGTTGTAATTTTCATGTGTAGTGGTTTTTTTTTTATCTTTTTCTCTTTAAGGTTTACAAAGCAACTGGGGAAGAATTCTTAAAAATTGCAGGAGGTAAGTGATGCTGGAGTTCAGTGTAATTACTTAAGTTCCTAGGAGTGTTATTCTAGTTCTGATTTTTTTTTTTTATTCCCCCCCCCCCCCCACTTCCTTGGCTGAGGGCACAAATGGATAATGAAGTAGCTTTTCCTGTTTTGCCTTCCAAGAATACTTGACCCTGTCAAGTTCTGGTTTCACGTGGTTGAATGTGAGCTGTGAGCATTTGGGCTGAGAGGTTCACAGGCAGGTCTTGCTGTTTGGGATGAGCCTTTGCTGTGGAGGCATCCATGTACCTTGTATAAGTTCACACTAATCTCATCTTTGTTCCAATTTAATTAAAATATGAAACGCTTTCAGGGTAAGGGAGTTTCACTTCAAAATAGATTACTGGGAGTTAGTAGTGTCTCAGATCTTCTGTGGGTTTGTTGCTAGCTACTTAGCTCCTATATTGCTCCTCAATGCTTTGCCACTCTTGTGTCCTATGGAATTGACTGACCAGCATGACCATGTGTTGTTGGCTGACCGTATGTTGTTCTCTTTCTGCCAGGCACCTCCAATGAAGTGGCCCAGTTCTTATCGAAGGAAAATCAAGTTATCATCCGGATGAGAGGCCTTCCATTCACTGCTACTCAAGAGGATGTCTTGGGGTTCCTGGGGCCAGAGTGCCCAGTCACAGGAGGGAAGGAGGGACTTCTCTTTGTCAAGTACCCAGATGGCAGACCCACAGGAGATGCGTTTGTGTTATTTTCCTGTGAAGAATATGCACAGAATGCACTTAAAAAGCACAAAGAAATACTTGGAAAACGTTACATTGAACTCTTCAGGAGCACAGCAGCAGAAGTCCAACAGGTTGTAACTACTGGCTGTGAGACTTAACAGTTAAAACATTTCTTCTAAAACTTGCACGCAAATATGTTGTAGACAACCATGAAGGTCTATTATACTAAAGTGAAGTTCTAGAAAGGGCAGTATATGCTTCCTGATTGGCATGGGAAATTATGCAGTATTGCTTTTTGGGTTTTACTTGTCAGTTTTGTTTTTTTAACATCCCTCAGATTGTAAAGTAAAAATCATTGGATATTTTTCCTCTACTTAAAGGTTGACTGAAATCACAAAAATAATTCTAAAAATATACTAGATTGATAGTATTGATGTAGTGCTTCTTGAAAAGCTGCAGCAGTCTTTGAATTCTAGTCTCCATGTACAGAATTCCTAACATTAAATCCAAATCTGGATGCATTAGAACAGCTTTTCCTACAACTGCTTTGTTGGAAACTAAGAATTACCAGGATGTATCTGACTTTTGGTGAAAGAAAGTGAAATATTTGTTTTCCTAAGATAATTTTCACTTTTTCGCTGTCCTTCACCAGTTCCTATTATCACCTTCTTAAACTGGTAAAAGCATTTTATATTGGCACCAACAACGTGAGCCTGTGAAAAACATCACATATTGCATTTTTCTGCCTGATACAGAATATTTCTAGGCTGATAATGCCAAAGGGAACCATTATGAGATTTGATCTGGTCTTTGCATAACCACTGGCTATAAAAACTTAATACGGTTACTGTTTCAACCTATGTGACATGAGAAGTCTTTTCTATAGAAGGGATGGGGAAAGGGAAAGAATATCCACACTTGTAAACCTGCCATTTACCCTTAGTACTGTGATATGGAGATTAGAAAAGTCAAGAATCTGGTATGTGTATTGTGAAGACTATGTGAAATGGCATGGTAAGATTTTTTTTTTTTCTTTATTTTTTTTTTTCCTTTTCCCCTATCTTCAGAGAGAATGTGGCTAAATCTTCTAAGGAACAAAAACACTATGTCACAGTGACCAAGTCTCTCTCTCTCACTTTTGTTAGATAAAACTTCTATTCTACCAATATGTCATTACTTCTTCCTCTATGACAGCTGTCTAGGGTGACACCCTAATTTTTTCGCTGCTTGAGCAAGAGGTGATTTTTTTTTTTAGGGAATTACAGGCTGCTTGTTCAAGTAATTACAAGAGGTAAAGCCAGCTCTCGTCTACTTATTGCGATTACTTTGTATTAACACTATTCTGTATAAAACTGAGGGAGAAGATTTCTGGCCTGAAGTGTGCTACAAGTAGATTCTTGAAGAAAGGATTCTGTTGAGACAAACTCCTTAGGCTGAATCATTATGGACAAAACTAAAGCTTTGTAACCTCTTTTTTGGTATCTTTTTCAGTCGAATGTGTTTATTTCTGATGATCATCTCTAAATATGTTTTGCAGCAGTAGGCCCCAACAGCAAGTTATGTTACCTTTGTCATTTGAGAATGAGTCAAGAGAAAACAATGTTGAGATCAAGGTCTCCTATGGTTCTTATTCTTGATCCTATTTTTTTTTAATTGTTTTTCTTTTCTTTTTTTTTTTCCTTCCCCCCCTCACAGAAACCCTGTACTTGGAGATGAACACTCAGGTTTAAAAAAAAAAAAAAACAAAAACAAAAAAAACCCCTCACTTACCCAATCAGGTTTTATGAATGAATTGGAGCTAGTGTTTTTACTTATTAGTTATTTCAGGTCTCAGTTCTTTTAAAACAACTGGTTTTAATTCACCCTAATTTAAGTAAGAAGTGTATGTGACAATCCTGGTTTATTAACACAGATGTGTTTTTCAGATGTTCCTTTTTGGGATATTCTAAAATGAACTGTAATCTACTTTTAACTTTTTTATAAAGAGATTAGAAAGGTCTGTTATTAGCGTCTAGCAAATTAAATTTGTTAGACTTCCCCTCTCCCCTTCAGAATTTGAAACTTTCAAATGCCCAACAAGAAATTATGCAGAATAATTTGGTTTAAGAAGGTTTTATTTTCTCTGGTGTTGGAAATGGGTTTATTTAAATGTGTGAGATAGTATTGTGAGAATTGATTTCTTCTCAGCCAGATCATGCGTAAATCTCTATCAATGTGCTTTTTTGCCAACAGGTACTTAATCGATATATGTCAACACCTCTTATTCCCACTCTCCCAACTCCCATCATTCCTGTCATACCCCCACCATACACCATTGCCACGGGTAGCATACGTGACTGTGTCCGGCTTAGAGGCCTTCCATACACTGCTGGTATTGATGACATCCTGGAATTTATGGGAGACGCCACAGCTGATATCAAGCCCCACGGAGTTCACATGGTCCTTAATCAACAGGTAAAAGCATTTTGCATGGGAGGGCTAACTTTCCAGTTATTGAATAGGGTTAGAAGTCAGGGTAGCTTACCTGTTCTTGGCTCTGCTTTAGGTCTTCTATAACCTTGAAAAAAGACGATGTTCTGTTTGCCTGTCTTTTCGTTCTTCCCCTTTTACATACACAGTTGTTTTGCTTTCTATGTATGTATGTGTAAGACTGGGGAGGGGGAAGCTTGTTCTTTTAATGATAGCTTTATCCTGGAGGCTGTCTTAAATAGTCACTTGTGTTTCAGTCAAGTGCTGGAAGTACACAGGACAGAAATCGCCTATGTTAGATGGCATAGCTGCTCTGTCAGCTGCAGGGTTTCTGCTCAATGCTAGCTGTGTTGCTTGAGTGGTATTTGTGGAAAAATTAGGTTTTCCTAACTTCTAACTTGATTAGAGACTTCTCAGGCTTTAAAGGAAGTTGATAATTAAAAATTGTGTTTTGGATATATTTTAGTGACATACTTATAGGGATATTTTTTCCTTGTTGTCTTGTGTTAAAAATAAACTCTATTAGCCACAGAAATATTGGGGTATTAAAGAAAACAAATGAGAGCTCCACTATATTTGTTCTGCTTTTTTGTTAAAGTTTTTGATATTTTATACACACAGCAATGTCTGTCAGGTTGCAGAAAATCAGACCTGGAAATCAATTTCTAATGTAGCTATGGACTTTACTAAAGCATGGCTGGAACTTTATACTGTTCTACTATTACCTAAAAAGTAGTTACAGGGAAGGCAAAGCCAGAAGCTAAAGCTTCACAGCAAAAGAATAAGAGACAATGTTAATAAACTGCATCAAGGAAAAGGGGGGAAAAAAATCACGATAAGAAATTAGTTAAGCACCCAAATAGGTTCGCAGAGCTGCTGTGGAATCTCCACCCCTGGAGATGCCCACATTTCAAGTGGAGAAGGCCTTGAGTGGCCTGATGTAATGTGAAAGTTAGCCCTGCTTTGAACAGTGTTTGGATTAGAGGCCTCCAAACTTTGTTTCCATGCTACATTATTCTCTATTTCTTTCTGCAGAAGATGGAAGTAGTGTTGTAGTAACTGGGCATTGGTTACATGAGTCTTGCCTTTCTGCTCCTAAAAATAATTGTTATTAGTCATTGGTGCCAGATGGGAAAGAACAATACAGGCTTTCGGTAGACATTTGATCTCAGTACTTTCTGCATTTCTTTGTGCTCTGGGTATTTTAATAACAGATTGACTTATGATTGTTTCCCCACCTCCCCTAGGGACGACCATCAGGTGATGCTTTTATCCAAATGAAATCTGCTGACAAAGCCTTTTTGGTGGCTCAAAAATGTCACAAAAAAATGATGAAGGACCGTTATGTGGAAGTATTCCAGTGTTCAGGAGAGGAGATGAACTTTGTTTTAATGGGTGGCACTTTAAATCGTAGTGGCTTATCCCCACCGCCATGTAAGTTACCATGTAAGTTTCCAATTCTTCTGCTCTCTGCTGCTAAAGGCTGATATGTGGTAGGTGCTGAAGCTTTGTGGCCTTTCACCTTTTGACTTGGGTTTTGCCATAATCAATAATCATCCATCTGTGTACATGCTGAGATTGGAATTGTTCCCTTTGGGCAATAATGGGATTGATCAGAGGCATTTTTATTGTATTTTTCGGTGGTGAGTAGAGGGCAGCAAGGCCTTGCCAGTGAAATTGTTGCACACTTTGCTTTTTATGGGGGTACTGTTCTTCTGAGCTCTGCAGTAGACTTGCCTGTAGTGAAACCTACTTGGAATTAAAGGGATTTTTTAAAAGGGGGAGAAATTCTATATTCTAGCTGCCAATGAGTGCTCTTGCTATCTTGCCTTAGAGCATTTAGAAGGTACTCTATGGGCTTATTTTTGAAGGAAAACACCCACTGGGATGATATGCTAACAGACCATAGGGTGGTGAAGTTGGATGGATTTTTTTTTTTTATTTTATTTAAGGTTGCAGTGAACCTTATTGTGGAACTATAATGGAACTTTTCTGTTCTAATTAGTCTCTAATTGGTCTCATTACCAAATCACAAAGCAGATACTGATATGTATTTGCAAAATAGTAAAAAGCTGCCAAATATAATGTATAAAAACAATTTGACTGCACACCAAGCGAAGCTTAATGTTCCTATACAAATCAAGTATTTGTTCATCAAAATGCATCAGACTAGTGATCTAGTGGGATATTTTTTTCCATTTGCTATATCCTAAAAAATATTGTTGGAAGTTGCAGGAGGCTTATAAATGAAGACTCACGGTCAGCAGTTGTGGATGCCCCCATGTAGCTAATATAATGATACTTTTGTCCCACAGAGTACAACTTCTGTTAGAAAGAACAGAGGGTGTGTTGGTGTGCACGCCTGCTTTCTCTATGCACATGGCTTCATGCTTTCTTTGAATGACTCTGAAGTTCCCTACTTTCCATTTGTGTAGGGACAAGGCTGCTCGGCTCTAGAGTTGAGCTCTTAGGAATTGCTCGTTTCTAATGCCGCAGTTGTCGTTCATGGTGTTGTAGCAGGGGTGTCCAGGGGAAAGGCTAGAGAGCAGTCTTTCCACAAATGTTCATTAATCATGCCTGGATGGTATTAATGACATTGGGATGAATAATTCCCTTCCTATAGCAGAGATCTCCATTCTCATTGGGTTTTGTTGCTGTGTTCTGGTTTGGTTTTAGGTCTTTCTCCACCAGCTTATGCTGCTTTCCAAACAGCAGCTGTGATCCCAGCAGAAGCAGCGCTTTACCAGCCACAAGCCCTCTTGCCAACCACCAGGACTCCCCAGGCCTCTGCGGCTGCTTCTCCAACTGTTACCTACTACCCAGCTCAGGCTGCTCAGCTTTATATGAATTACACAGCTTACTATCCCAGGTAACCCCTAGACTTAGCTGCTTCTCTTGACATTTCATCTCAGTGGAGCAGGCAACTGTGTGGTCACCTGTGAGCAGCTCTTAAATTTGTACTTCTTGTGTAGATAATCCTGGGAACTTGACGTTCATCAGCAGAGGTAGTAGCCATTTTAGCTGATTCTCTGTGGCCTTGTAATGAAGTTTGGCTTTTCTGTAGGTTCTGTTTGAATCTCACGATAATATTGGTGTAATATCTAACAGTGTTTTTGGCACTGGGGCAATGTTATCAAGACGATTCTATTTCTTGGCCAAATGAGAAGCTGTGTCAATGCGTGCCTCTACCCTCATCCCTTAGTTTGTTCTTGTACTTACAATACTGTTTCCATACTGAAAGACTCATCATAGGTGTGTACTAGGTTAGATTTGTTATATCAGTGAGACCAAAGAACACTTCGTATGTGTAAGCAAAGCAGAAGATCTCCACCTTTTCCCTTACTATAGATGGTATTAACGTGGCTGACTGAAGTCTGGCACTTGGGTCCATGGGGAATAGCTGGTTCATTGATAGTTCCTAGGCTTGTGACACTGACTAGCCTGAGTATCTCGTAAAATGCTAGATGGGCCCTGACCAGAGATGCTGCTTTACTCACTGTTTTGTGGCTCAGAAGTACCAGATTTGGGCCCTTGCCTGCTTTTCATACTATGATTTCATGGCCCCCCTCCCCTTTTATTTTTTAATTTATTATTTTATTTAACAATCTTAGAACAAGTAATCTGCAGCTACTATTTTTCTCCTCCCTTGTGAAAGAACAAATGCCGCTCATTATGTCCTCAACTACAAATGTTAGCTAATTTTCTTTCCCTCCCTTCTCTAAAAATAAATTATCAGATACTGAAGAGAAATTAAGAAAGTCCATGGAGCAGTCCACATCAGGGCTGCTTGGTTTTCTGTGCTTTTTGGGCTTATTCTCAAATTTAAATTTTCAGTTTTATCTTTGCCTATTCAGAGTACTAAAAACAGTTACTGGTTTTCATAACAATTTTGCCCCTCTTTCTCTTTCAGTCCTCCAGTATCCCCTACCACAGTGGGGTATATCGCAGCTCCTCCAGGAGCTGTAGCCGCTGCTGCCACTGCCACCCACACTCCAATTCTGCCCCAGCCTGGAGCGTTAGTCCGTATGCAGGGCTTGCCATATAACACAGGAATGAAGGAGATACTCAGTTTCTTCCAGGGGTACCAGGTTAGTATGCAGTCCCTCTCCTTGATATTGTATTTGGACCTTCAAGTAATGATCAGTGGGGATCAAACTGAGAAAGTGAGTGCTTTTGGAAATGGCTGAACAAGTGCGCGAACTCAGTGTTGTATATTTAACTGGCAGACCAAAGTGTAATATACAGTTTGCCTTATTCCTTATATAATAAACATATCCTAATTTGAAAGCAGTGATTTAGTGTCTTGGGTTAGGGATTGAGTTTGGAGAGGGAGAAAAAGCAGAACCCCAGTGTGAGTGCAGCTTGCGAAGGGTCTGCCAGAGGAAGGTGAGGGCTGCCAAAAGCTTTCAGTCCTGGCCGCTTTTTGCTGGGAGCCCTAGGCAGGGTCAGTGTTTGACCTTCAAGACTTAAGTGTTAAAGTCTGCTGAGAGCAAATTTCTGGCACAAAAGGCTGTGACCTAAGTGTGGTGACTTGCTTGCAAAAGGAGACAGACGGGGCACCTCTGTCAGACACTCTTTCAAGGACTAATTTTTTTGGTTACAGGCAGGAGCATTTTCCATTAAAACTGCATTACATTGCAACCTAAAGGAAAACTGTATTTTGCAAACTGTTTTATACTGATAGCAAATATTCTACATGCTATAGGTAACGTAGTATGTACTGATTCAATGCGCTATCAGTGAGCAAAAACATAAAACTTCTCTTCCTGAGGGACATTAGGAAAAAAAGCACCATGTACAAACATTTTTTTTCCAGCAGCACTTATTTGAATTCATGGAATGGGTGTTTCCATGTCTTCTGCCTTTCATCTCAGAGGATGTTTTATCTATATCCATATTTTGTCATCACGTGTTTGCTAAAAGGAAAGATAATTGAATATGGTATATTCTGGTGAGTATTTAACTTCTGTGGATAACAGCACTTACACAGATACCAAATCTGCCCTTTTGGTACTACTCAGAAGCCCTGGCTTAAAATCCTCTTGGTGGGTCTCAAACCACTGTTCAAGTGATAGGTGTGAAAAGACGACAATTTTTGCATGTTTGTCCTTCAAAATTCTGTAAGTTGGATAACAGTGGTATTGCTAAAGGGTCACATGCAGTCAGATTCTTCTTAATGCATAGCAGCAGTTAATACAAAATGCTCAGGCATGGTATGTTTTAATTTTTCTTTTTTTTTCTTTTTTTTCTTTTAAGATTCTTAAAGGACAATGGGCTTTAATTTATAGAGCCAGATGTCTGCTATGCAGACTGAGAACAGATGCTTAAATGTATGTGTTCCAAGTCTTGAGTTTTTGGAAGATACAGTGCTCTACCTGTTGTGGCTTCTTTTCAAATGTTACATTTATGGTTGAAAGTAGTTTCGCATACTTGGTTTTCCAGTGGAAAAATTTGAAGGTTAGTTTATAAAAAGTGTGATGAATTTTGACAAACATTAAAAAGAAACTAAATGTCATTGCATTTTAGGGCTTTTTCTTCAACAGATGTTTCCAGAGTTCAAAACAAATTCAATTACTTGTGGCTTTCATGATTTCCAGACAAACAGTAGTAATCATTCATCTGTTGCTTTGCCATTGATATTTTACCTTTTTTTTTTTTTTCCAACTGACTGTGTTTTTTGGTGGATGGACTTTAAAACCTTAAGTGAGGAAGCCTATTTTCTAAATTGAAATTCAGCTAGAAGTGTAAGTGCACCATTGAAAAATGTGACCTGAACCTGTCTGTGCATGGAACAGGTCAGTGACAACGTCTAGTAGCTCTGTTTTCCACTAAATCTTCGGTTTAGTGAATCTGGACTTTAGGTCTGGTATTGAATTTGCCCTTTTCCTTGTTTCTGCATTTGGAGAGCGGTTCATAGTGTTTGTATTGCACAATTAAATATTTCAAATGAATAGGAGTTTTGCCATAAGAGGAAAACTATATTCTTCTGCTACAACCTCCTGTCATCATCGGTTACTGTTATTAAATTGGTCACCTCTTTGATTTCTTTAGAAGATGTTGTCCAAATGAGATCGGGTTCAATATCTTATAAAGGAGCCAAGGAATTGTTTTGAATTGTTCTTGGAATCCCGCATGTGGTAATGCTAGTTTTATACTCGCTCATTCCTTTAGGGGAAAAAAGAGGTGGTGACTTACTCTATTGGGACAATATTATGTCTCTGGTAGAACAACTAATCTTTTTTTCTTTTTTCCTCCCCTTTCATGTCTCCTCACATTGTTTTTTCATTTTCTGCTGCTGCCCAAGGATTTATTGCACGATGCTTCTGCTCGTTTATAAAGTGAGCCCCTAATAATCGTCAGTAGTTTGGGCATGGTTTTGATCTCTGTATAACTAATTGATGTTGGTATTCAATGGGCTTCAATGTTGGTATTCTGGGAACCAGATTGGAGACACTGAGATTGAAGGGTGATTTTTGTCTTTGTATGTTCTTGTCTGAAAGGAACAGGTTTTAAGTTCTTCCTTGATCCTCTTCTCTTTTCTTCCTTCAGTCTTCATGGGCTCTGTATATTGCATGTATGCACATGTTGCTACTTAAGCGAAAGCACCTTTCATACCAGACCTGCCTCTTAAAAGATAGACTTTGCTTATCATGGGCTCCAACAAGCTGGTCTCAACATCAGTACATGCTTCTAATAATAAATAATGTGAAAATCTGCAGATCAGCATTTTAATTTTCAGCGCTAGCCTCTTGTTTAGTGGTTCATCAGCTTGATTTCTTTTTGTAGTTCTGCTTTCTTGTTTTTATTGTTGAAAATTCCTTCCAGTTTGCATGTGTTTAATGTGTCTTGCATTAAACAGTCTTGAAAAACTTGTGAAGAATTTTAATAGTAAATCTTGGAGATGGTAATTTTCCCCATCACCTTTCTGTATAATATTCTAGCGTACTGTAATCTTCAAAAGAGCTACTCTCTGATTCAGTCTGTAATTCATGTTAAACTGCTTTTTAATTGTACTGTAACACAACAGGGCCATTGATTTAACTCCCATCGTGTACTGGGTACATAGCTAAAGGACACTTAAAAAAAAAAAACAGCAACACCAACAAAAAACAACCAAAATCACAACAACAAAAAACCCCACTGTAGAATTCAGATAGGACAATGAGATGACAGTAGTTGTTCTGACAGGTGCTAAAACACCAGCTGTTCGGCAGATGCTGGTCTTTGGGCATTATGTTGAAGTAAGGGATCTATGGATGTTTACAGGAAACTTCCCTTATAATTTTAAAAATATGTGATTGTGATTTGAAAAATGTGTGATTCTCGAATTAAGAAAAATAATTCCTATTTCAGATCCAATGGGGAAAAGTTTGAGGAAGAAGTAGTGCAAAAATAGTAATTGCATGCAGCAGACTTCTCAGTGTTACTTTAGGCCATCACTCTGTACAGTTGTAGAAACAGTGAGAGAAATTAAGTAAATAAGGAACAGGTGTAGTAGTTGGGTGATGGACTTACATGAAGTTGTGCACATCGGAGCAAAATTTTTCACTAAAAGGTATTTTACTGGCTAAATTAATAAGAAGTATTTCTAGTCTCCAAATAATGACCTTTTTTTTCTTCTTACAAGAATGCAGGTTTATCGCTAACATTGGCAGAGTTGCTATTCTGACAAGAACCGTTAGTTTTATGTACAAGTAGGTGCGATTGAACTGTGCCCGTGGTCTTAGCTGACAAAAAGCTAATTCACAACTGTCATCTTAATTAGGGTTCAGCATGCATTTAGCAGTACCTGCCCAGTTTCTTGGAGGCTGGCATGATTGTAAAGTGAACTCATGTCTACCTGAAAAAGACCGTGTGTGGATTAGTCCTTAGGAAGCAGACTTGCTATTTAGGCAAGTTGTGTATAAGCATAGTAGGATGTTTCACTCAGAACTAGTAAAAAAAAATAAACTAGGAGAAGACTAAGATTTAGGAGCTATGGTCACCATCTCAGCTTTATTTACGGTCTCCTGAATTTGCTAAAAAAGGCTAGGATAGAAATGTAGGGACTTCTCTGTGTACATGTTTCTATGTAAGAGAACCTTAAAATAAATACTATTATTTAAACCCATGCTGGGCTTAGGTGCCTTTTATCTGCAGCTAAAAAGAGCTTTTGCAGTATATTAATCCTCCAAGTCTTCAGAGACACAGAATTCAAGGCTCATTGTTGAGAGGGGAGGAGGGTGACTTGTGCTTAAAACAGTAATAAGGAAATGAAGGGAAGTGGATGGATGGCTAAATTCCAAGGGCATTAACAACATTTCTCTCTTGTATCAGGACAGCAGGCTTCATTGTTACTGACTTTTTAGGGATTAGGTTTTTTTCTCTGAAATGCATGCTTGAACAAAGAAGTATTCTCTATTTCCTATGGGTTCCTTTTGAAATCTGATGCTTCGTAGTCTGAGAGGGATACCCCATCGTTTGTCTGCCAGTTCAAGGCATAGCACCTTCTGACAAGGGAAGGGAAGGGGAAGAGGATGTGGTAGAGGAAGAATTCCCACTTACTGGTATTTGAAATAATTTGAAGACATCATTATATGCTCACCCCGTACATTTGGAATATAGTATGTTGTTTGTTTTGCTTTATTCCTGATTTTATCTTCCACCTGGAAATGTCGCCTGTGTGGAGAAAGCGTCTGTGAGGCTGGGTCTAGTAAATTAGTGGTTACTGTTCCTGTGTCTCCCATGCTTTTGGAGCAAGAGACTAAAGTGGCACCATCTTCAAGCTGTATTTTTGGGAACAGGCATTACGTGTTTCACTATCTGTTCCACAAAACATTCAGGTGGTAGCTGTTCCACAGAGCATTCGGGTGGTTGCTGGTGCTTGTATCAGCACTCTTAAGGTATACTTTATTCGCAAGGCCAATTCAGGGTATTTCTCCTGACTCTTGTGCCAAAGGTTGCAGTTACCTATTCATCAAATCAGATTCTATGTCCCAGACTTATTATATCTAGACTTTTTTCCAAAGTCTGAGAGACGGATTTCTTCCCTTTGGAAACTGTTCTGTGATAGTTTGTTGGTAGTTTAGGCTATAATTGCAGCTGCAATGCTGAAGTGGCCATTCTGCCTAAGATGTTTTCCTTTCCAGGTGGGAACTGTTTTTATCTTTCATTTTCCCTTGTTTTTTTCCCAGTTGGGCATGTCTAACTATACTTTCCATTTTTAATTCTGTTTTTAGCAATGGATTGGTTTTTTTCTTTCCCCTAGGTTGCTTTGCATATGCTGTTTTAGACTGATCTTTGAATGTCCACTGTAGGAATTGCAAAAATGAAATGGAAATCAATGTCTCGCTGTTTAGTGACCCATTTAAATCTGTGCACAGTCTGCAAGGGGACAAGGACAGTCCCATAATTCCCCTCAACACAGTAGGTATTTCTGAAAGAAATAAACCAGCTTGAAGGAAAAAAACAACAACAACAACAACAACAACAAAACAACAAAAACCCAAACCAAAAAAGAACAACAGCAAAACAAAACATGTACAAGGAGAGAGTGTAGTATACTACCTCTTTATTAAACGGTCTGTGTCTGATTCCTATCATCTTAAAAAGCTTTGCACTGATGTAAGTATAGCAGATAGTCTTTCTGGGAGATGCTACCATACTGGAGGTACTGGTTGGTCAGAAATAGTCACCTCCTTTAGGAGAGAGGAGTTAGTGTTATTTAATAGACACCTGTCATTTATTATTATTATATAGCTATTGTAATATGTTATTTAATATACATTAGTCAAAATATCTCTGCCATTTCAAATGTTAATACCTAGAAAGGTATTTACCTTACATTTGTGACGTAAACTGCTGATTCTGTAAAGAAGCAACATGTCCTTCAGGAAACATCATTTTGCCATTAACAACAGACATGTCTTAAGCTATAAAAGTCCCCACTGTCGCAGGGGATGTAACAAAGAAGAATGTAGGGAATGGGAAACACCATTCTTCACTATTCAATGCAATCACTGTTCCAATTAGTTGTGAGGTTTTGTTCAGTATATATGCATATTCTTCCTGCCATCTTGCAGCCTGCTGCAGAGCTAATTGTTGACCTCAGAATCTTATTTAATAACCATTTGCAAAGGTTCTGTTTTGCTTCCTTCTCCTAGGTTATGTTCTAGATGCAAACCTTATCCCAGGCCTGGTTTCCATATTTAGTTTTCAACTTTCTTGATCCTAGCTCTCATCTCTGATCACAGGAAGTCGGTATAGCACCAGAGTGTATGCTGAGAACCATATTTTGATGTCCTTAATACTTGAGCCTGACTTTTCTAATGGAGATCTTCATTTAACAATGATATTCTGTGCGATCTTTAATAGACTAAGCTAGGCTTCTTGATGGCTGCTTCAAGGGAAAAAGAGAAATTGCTTTATTGTCTGAATTTGTTTCTGCCTTCTCCTTCAGTCGTTCTAGGAAATAGGTCTCCCCTGTTCATCATCTGTGAGCCTGTGAGAGTATCCAATTTAACAGGATGAGATGAAGGAAGGCTTTGATAGAGATTGTATTCCACGGATTAAGTAATGGCTTAAAAAGCAGGATTTGCTACTGCATCATTCCAGTAGACCACTATATTTTAATGCTACTGTTGACATACTAAGTGGTGAGAAAGAATCACAGAATCTTTTAGGTTGGAAGGGAAGTCCAAGCCCCCAAGAGCTGTGAGCTCAAAGGTGGGAGAGGGAACAAGGCAGCAGCTCTGAGGAAAGAGGCTGTGTTCCAGTTCAGCGAAGTAAGGAAGGTGGGAATGAGATGATAGTGGGATAAGAGAAGGGTCGTGGAGGCACTAACAGCAAGGTCTGCATTTAATTTTATTTCACTTAAATTTAAGGGGAGCTATTACAGTATTTGGTAACTTCTTTGCAGTTGCTTGTGTGTTAAGGGTGGGTATTTGAAAATACAACATGAAATTTCGTATTATCTCAGTACCGTCATGCTGTCTCAGGTCTCAATAACATTTATACAGGAAACAAGCTGCTGGA
>VYXH01008676.1:156-23135 GCA_013397275.1 Burhinus bistriatus | reverse complement strand
GGGGGGGCGGGGGTAAATCACTAGGTGGTATTTTTCAAATCTAAGTGGGAGCAGAATTTGGGCTACTGCATTGCAGGTGAAGCCAGCAAAACTATGACTATGTTTCCATTTCAAGCACAATGAGTTCTTGGCTTTACACTGTTTATCCTGCATGGTTGGATGTTTGTGTGTTGTTCTTAAGGGTTTCTGAAATGCATACAGAATCACAAGTATTCATGATCATGTACTTCCTTGGGCAAGTTAGGTTAGTCAATTTCATTCACAGGGAATAAGAATTCCCCTGCTTTATTTCCTAGCTCAGTTTGCAGTACTACTTTTTGAAATCTGTAAGTTTGAAGAATTTACTGTTCCATAACTTCTGTTTTAATTAACTGCTGTCTCTTACCTATCTTTCTTGTAATTAAAAGTTGCTTCTATAGCTAGGTTTTTTCTTTGGTGGTTTTTTTTTTTTTTTCTTTTTCTTTCTTTCTTTCTTTAGGCCTGGGCATAAGCTCTGACACCTTTGACATTTCTGTGCAGGGATGTTTCCCTGCNGCTAATTGTTGACCTCAGAATCTTATTTAATAACCATTTGCAAAGGTTCTGTTTTGCTTCCTTCTCCTAGGTTATGTTCTAGATGCAAACCTTATCCCAGGCCTGGTTTCCATATTTAGTTTTCAACTTTCTTGATCCTAGCTCTCATCTCTGATCACAGGAAGTCGGTATAGCACCAGAGTGTATGCTGAGAACCATATTTTGATGTCCTTAATACTTGAGCCTGACTTTTCTAATGGAGATCTTCATTTAACAATGATATTCTGTGCGATCTTTAATAGACTAAGCTAGGCTTCTTGATGGCTGCTTCAAGGGAAAAAGAGAAATTGCTTTATTGTCTGAATTTGTTTCTGCCTTCTCCTTCAGTCGTTCTAGGAAATAGGTCTCCCCTGTTCATCATCTGTGAGCCTGTGAGAGTATCCAATTTAACAGGATGAGATGAAGGAAGGCTTTGATAGAGATTGTATTCCACGGATTAAGTAATGGCTTAAAAAGCAGGATTTGCTACTGCATCATTCCAGTAGACCACTATATTTTAATGCTACTGTTGACATACTAAGTGGTGAGAAAGAATCACAGAATCTTTTAGGTTGGAAGGGAAGTCCAAGCCCCCAAGAGCTGTGAGCTCAAAGGTGGGAGAGGGAACAAGGCAGCAGCTCTGAGGAAAGAGGCTGTGTTCCAGTTCAGCGAAGTAAGGAAGGTGGGAATGAGATGATAGTGGGATAAGAGAAGGGTCGTGGAGGCACTAACAGCAAGGTCTGCATTTAATTTTATTTCACTTAAATTTAAGGGGAGCTATTACAGTATTTGGTAACTTCTTTGCAGTTGCTTGTGTGTTAAGGGTGGGTATTTGAAAATACAACATGAAATTTCGTATTATCTCAGTACCGTCATGCTGTCTCAGGTCTCAATANTCTTTTTCTTTCTTTCTTTCTTTAGGCCTGGGCATAAGCTCTGACACCTTTGACATTTCTGTGCAGGGATGTTTCCCTGCTTTCATGTTTTCCTCCTTGTTTATGCATTTCAAGTGTAACCTTTTAAACACTGTCCCTCACAAGAGACTATAGACCTTTACCTACTGTACATCTACTGATAATCTAAAGTATGTACTATCTTGAGACATTCCTTCCAAAGAGTAAACTTACATTTTGTAGATTTGTTTCAAGGGCAGGTCTGGGAACTGATAAATCTAATATTTGCACGGTCTGGTTGCCCTGGCAGAGACTATCTAGAAAATACTTCTTATGTTTGTCTTTTACTTAATGGCATGGGTCTAGATGTGAAGGTGGCTAGAATTCAGTAGTAAAAATTCTGGAAGGTTCTTTTCTTTCATGTTTTCTGGGCTCTTGGTTATTGTTCTCTGTGGAAGGTGTATACTGTGATGGCTGGTTTTTTTCTTTTCAATTTCACTTTGGATGGATACAACACGTCCTATATGCCCAAATGTAATACCTTTTTCTCCCTAAGCTGGCAGGAGACTTTTTGTATTATAGAAATATCAAAGGAAGGCAGCATAGTATGTCTACATTGTGTGCATTTGGCAATCCTCTAAAACATTAGTGCAAAACAGCCATTTTAGGCAGAGATAGGAAACTCTTCTTGCCACTGAAAGGATATTCTGTAACTTGGGTTATGCTAAACATTTTGTCTTACAGGAGCTACTCCAGTAGTCTTCGTAGCATGTGCAAGTATGCTAGTCTTTTTCCAGGATACATAATTTTGGAAAGATTATGAGATAGATACAAAACAATGTTTCGTATTCCCCAAGATCTGTTTACTGACTATAGATTTCATATTTCTACCAGGCCCTCCAATAGTATGCATGATTACTATTTAGATTCAGGATCTCAAGTATTTCTTAGATCTGATACACATGTGGGGGTTTTGTTTTAATTTATTGGTGTGACTGTACTGTACAGTCACTATTTTTATTTTAATATTCTTCTACAAACCTATCATGATGCAATGACACTATATTTCTTTTTCCTATATGGAAATATACCGTACTAGTATAAATGCTATTTTATCTTTTAAGTGCATTCATGCTGGGACATTGTTTTTCTTTAGCTACACTGGTGTGTAGTCTATAATACAAGTATTACATGCAGCTGAAGTGCTTATTACTCTGCCCTAGAGAAGCTGCAGTTTATTTCCATGACTGCATAAAAGATCTGAATGAGATCTGTACGCTACTTCTAATCCCCCACTTCAGTATGCATGCTAGAAGATGCTCAGCTGTCCCAGTGACAGTCATTACTGGAAGCATGATTATGCAAACTTAAGCGTTTTCTTACCTGATGCTGCTGTCTCATGAGTAGAAGGAAAAACAGAGCACTTCATGGTCTGAACTATTTCACTTCCTTGATAAGGAACAGTTCAAATACACAGTTTAGAATATTCCCCCTATGCATTTACTTCTACAACCAGTAATTCAGTTAATGCTTTTTTTTTTTTAATCTTACATAAAAATAGTATCTGTCAAATTCACTGTCTCCTGCCAGTTATTATAGCTGATGCTTTTAATTATGGTTGCAAATGATCGTCTGTGTGGCTTGCTGTACCAGAACTGTTCCTTCTTTTTGCTGATTATCATATATCACACTTGTACTGTAGTATGCACCTGATGACTACAATGGCCTTATTCAGCTGAGCGATCAAGCAAGGAGTGTGTTACAAGCACCGAAAGAGTGGGTCTGTTTGTAACTCTTTGTAACTTCTGAAGAAGGTAAGATGTGACTGGCAGAAACTGGGTCTCCAGTGGTGAATGGGAAGGGAAAGAAGGGCTTGGTCATACAGAGTTTTTTGCGTATGGCTTTTCCCCCCTCTTAGCTTGCATTGGGATCCTTGCTTTAACCTTGCTGCTTTTGTCCTATTAAAAAAATCAACTAACGTAAAGAAATAGGCCAATTGTGATGTGTAGTTGGTGGGATAACAGTGGGAGGAGATAGTGTGATTGCCTGGTTCTGCTCAGATGGTATGTTAAACTTCCAGAAGGCTTTATTAGTGTTTGTTTCTCATGTGAAGCTTTCAGTCCAATATTTTATTTTTAGCATAGCAGTAGAAGATGATTTTTTTTCTTGATATGGCTACAAAACGCACACACATCTACGTGCAAAAACTCCCAAACCTCTAGCTTCTCTTTCCTGTATCACGTAGCTATCTAGAGATTAATTTCTCTTTTTCTTGATCTCCCTAATGCAATGTGAACTATTACTTTTTTTTTTTGTTTAGAAGGGGTTTCTTTGGTATAGTGACTTTCTAATGCAACTAACTAAATTTGTTAATGGTAAACTTCCCTGCGTTTTCAGCACTAACACAAAATTCTGAAAGAAATTTTGTTGTGACCTATGTGGAGTTTGTGACATCCCAATACTACTGCATTCCATTCAAAATGCTACTGATTAGTTACTACGTTATTTTTCTCCTTAAACAAAAACCAAACAAAACTTTCAATACAAAAAATGGCAATCAAATACTGTGCCTTGAGAGAAGTACTTTCAGAGATAAAGCTACCTTCACATAATCAACATCAACTTGGTTGTTTTCAAATTAGTTGGTTTCTCATGATACTGTTAGATCTGCTAAGGAGAAGATAGATTAGAGGCTGCATGGTCTGGTGGTGTACAGAAGAGCACCCATTATTATTCTGAGCATTTCCATATTTATGTGACCTTGGACAATCTGTTTGGCCCTCTTGTTTTACCCAGATTAACTGGAAACCCAGATCAGCAATAGGGTTCTACTATGTATGAAATGGAAACAGTCTTTGAGTAGAAAATAATTCATGGAGTAGCTCATCCTGAGTTCTAAGCAGTCCAAAGTACTATCACACAGTTACCACTTCCTTTAGAACAAAACACCCAGAAAAAAAGACTTTTATGGATTTGAATCTGTATTTTAAAAAAAATATATGTACATAAAGAAAATCTATCTTTAAATTTATAAAAATAAGACTCTAAAACTAGTGTGTCTTAAAATGAAACCAAAGGGTTTTATTTAACCCTTTTAATTATCTTGCTTGCAGAATGTGTAGACTTCTCTGCTAACTTTATATGCAACTCTTATAATGTGAATTTCCAGATCCTTACCTTGGTATTACACCAAGGCTGCTATTTAAACTACTTTTTAAAGCTCTCATCTCTGCTCAGATGTCTAACTGTGCTCCGTGTGAGTTTTCAACTGACTCTAAACTACAATATTAAACTTATATTCAGGACTGATGTTCTAAATGACTTGATCCCATAGATTAACAGCAGAGCTGGTTTAGAGCAGACCATCTTTTAGCTCAGATTCGCTGCTCAACCCAAACTGTGTACAGCTTTCTCTTTGGGCACAGAGTTATTCTGAAATAAAGATTACTTCCAAACATGAAGTGGGCTTCAGATGTGATGTTTTATTTGTCTTTGAATTTCTTTCTGCATGCTGTTTCTTGACTAACTTCAGTTCTGTGAGAAGAAATGACATGAAGTCTGTACTAAGTGTCTTATATAAGCTTTTAGTTTCTAAAGTGTGCTGTTGCTTATATCTTAAGAATACTTTTATTGCATACTTAGTGTTTGGGTGAGTGAAGCTCTGGCACGTACTTGCTTTATTTTCATATGTTTGGTTGTAAAGCTGATCAGAAACTGCTGCTGGTAATAACTGAGAAGTCTGATACAGTTTTTCTCACAGTATACCAGGCACACACAAATTCTACAAAAAGTGAAACTCTTAAATATTTTAACGTTATAAAATCATGAGGACAAATGTCACATGAACTTAACTTGAATTGGGTTAATACTCATAAAACTGGTTGGTTTTCCAGCATAGACCCTGTGGGTTTTTTTCTGGCACCAAATTCTCCAGCAAACTAATCTTGCGTGCTGAGCTTTTGATCCTTCAACCTTTGGTTTTGAAACTTTAGAGATCCATTTCTATCCAACAAATACGGCTTCTGAACTTAGCTTGGAAGGACTGCCAGCATGTTGTGAGAAGTGGCTGGGGTGCTGTAGGGCAGACAGAGATGTCTGCTTTAAACTCAGCATTTTGAAGCTGCCTTTTAAGAATTCACAAGGGCAAATGCACTCCAAAGTAAATCAGCTGCAACCACTAAATAATCTCATTTGCTATCCTGCTTTTTTTTCTTAGCCTCGTTAAAAATACAAAAAAGGCTTCTTGAATTCAGTTGGACTGCACCAAATTTTACTTCATTTTACTAAACAATCTGTCTTGCACTGTATAACTGTGTTAAGTTCAGCTTGTCCTCCCACCACAAAATTCTTATACAGCTATATAATTTTTTTTTTTTAAACTTTGCATGTGAGTATTCAGATGCCTTATAGCCTTTGTCACTTGGCCAGTAGTCCACATAGTACAAGAATTATTCACTGAATGCCTGGACTTTCTTGCTCCATTTACCCTTTATTAACATCTAAGTCTTTCTTTTCTTGTCAACCTTTGATGTGAATTACTTCTTTAGCAAAATCTTTGCATGGAATTACATCTGCATCATTCTGTTCAGCACAACAGCAGAATAAGAGCTGCTGCTGTTCTCCAAGCTGAGCTTTTAATCTTTGGTCTCTTCTCCTTCCTATTCTCACATCCAGAATCTTTTCGCCACAGATGCAGGAGTGGAGTGAACCAGATGCACAGCATTAAAAACTGCATTTCCAGGTGTGGTCTCTGTCTTAATAGTTTTTTTTTTTTTTCTTTTGTTGTCTTGTACCATTGCAGCTTCACGCAGATTCCATCCTCGTGCTTTACAACTTTAGTGGCCAGCCCAGTGGAGAGGCATTGGTGACTTTTCCAAGCCTGGATCTAGCTAAGAAAGCGGTGGCTGAGAAAAACGGACAGCTCCTGGGAAGCCGCTATGTAGAACTGTACCTGGTCTAACTAAACACTCTTTGGGGGATGGGGAAAGAATGTTGCACTAAACACCGTGCCTTTTGCAAAATACAAAGTCTTCCCTTGCCACCAAGGCAGCAGCAAATGTGCCTTTTCAGCATAATATGTTGGAACGTAGCGTGGTACGTGTCCTGTATTTAATTTGAAAAATGGCGTATCCTATGCCAAAGATAAAGTGAAACCAAAAATTATGCAGTTAATTTGCTTAATTTCTAATGTACTTGTTTAAAAATAAGCAAACCCAGTCCTGGCATCTAGTTAATTCCGAAGACAATCTAATAGCACTTCCGCTATCGCAGCCATGGGAGAAACCTGTTCAGTAGCATTTGAAGTGGAAAGTGAAGCTCGAGTCATTCAGATTCTTCTATGTTTAGTTTTTAAGAGTTTACACTTGGCAAAGTGTCTGAGTTTTGTAGAGTTTAAATATCTTTAGAAAGGTCTTTTGGAATGCATAGCTTTCCCAGTTCAAAGCTTAGATCGTATTGATTTGTTTTGTTTTGTTCTTGACTGGAAAATACCAGGATGCTGGACCCCAAATGCAATTGTGCTTTCTCATGTTTTCATTATATATTGTTTTGCAAAAGCCATATTCGTCTGTCTTACCAATGTACTGCTGCCAATGTGTAAAGCAAAAAAAATAAAAACAATGGTAAAACCAGGAAAATCCTCCCTGCCCATCCATAACTCCCTGCTCCCAGCCCCAATCTCTACAGGACAAAAATGGCACATAAACCTGAGTACTAATAAGTTATATTTTTTTATTTAAGCATAATAGCTTTCAGATACTGTATTAAAGATTTTGCTCTAGTTTATGTGCATGCAATTTGTTTACATCTTTAAACTACTTTATTTGTATATTATGAAACAACAAGATATGTTGAAATCTAAATCCTCTAGTGCATGCTTTTTTCTTTTTCTCTGTGTGTGTATATACATAAGCTAGAAGTACTTCTTTTACGTCATGTAGCATGTGTTTAAAAAAGACATCTGCTGTAGAAGCACTAAATGACTTTGTTTTTACTGTGCCTTACTTAAAAACCATTCCAAGTGCAATACCAGCAGAGCAAAATGTAATGAATCCTGTTGTGACACGTTCATGGATGTCTGAATTGATCTTTTTTGTTAGTGTACAATTTGAGTTGTACTTAAAAGAATTGAATGATGTATGCTTCTTTATATTGTAACAAATAAAAAGAGATGCTTACCATGCATATTGGCTTTTGAAAGTAACTTATGCTTTGTTTTAATGTATTTTTGTGGGGCATCGTTTTCTGATAAATAACCTTTTACTCATTTTTCTCTTTCTCTTAGATTTAGGTAAGCATACCTTGCGAGAGTCATGTGATTTTTTTTCTTTTCTTTCTTTTTGCATGTGCTGGTAAGCCAGAAATATGCATGATACATATTTTGCTTGTAGTGGAACACATTTTAGGCATTGCAATGTAACTGTTTACATGCTTAGTTCCCTCCTTCTGGTGCCAGAGGAAACACAGTCTTGAACTTGAAATTGTGTTCACGTTTGGATTTAATTTGCCTAATGGGTCACTCCCTTTTCTGTGCAAGGCAAAATGCTACTTTTGTGTTACGATGGAGCCAGGCAACCTTTCTGTAGTAAAAACAGAGACGGGAAAAAAAACCCCAAACATTTGTTTCTCTAGTCAGAAGCATCCCATGCCAGATGCCATTTTGTCATTAAAAGCTCCCATCTGAAGTTTTATCACAATCAGGTGCGACTGGAGCGAAAGCTTTTGTGTTATTTTAAAGTGGAACTGCTAAAATTAATGTTTCCAAGATTTGTCTTGGTGAAGTCTACCGAAAATCTTACTTTTAAAGTAATACTAGAGAGGACTGAACCATTATAATTAACATTCTCATTGTACCTTTGAAGAGAACGCTTCTCCCTTTTAAAACTTTGGGGAGTCTCTGCCCTGAGCCGTACAGTACTTCTGCGTGTGGCCACCTGTCCACGCTGTTGCATTCGGCCATGGTCCAGCTGGTCACCTTTGGTTATGGCTTTGCAATCACTTGAAACATCTTATTTTTCTCTTAATAGCCTGCATGGAACTTGTGGGTTTCTGTTAGCCAAAATGATGCTTAATCGACTAAAAGCACAAATAGTATTTTTACACCTTCCCTCGTTGTTTATACATGATTTGTGCCTTCCTTGGCAGGCTGGAATGGAGCACCTCAAGTAGCGCATCAGCCATGTTTTAGATGTATACCTTCCCCTTGCTCGTTAAGGCCTCTATGGCTTGACCAAGGGCGACCGCAGCTTAAAACCTTTCAGCGCGGTCCCATGCTAACATCAACGGAACTGGGTAGCGGACTCGGCCATGTGCAAAGGCTGTGCCTATTAAAGAAGAAGACTCCGACCGTGTTCTGGGGCTGGGGGCTGAGGGGGAAGGCCGGCCCTGCTGCACCTGCCGGGTGGCCCCCGCCCTCTCGTGCTGCCCGCCCCCGCCGCTCCCCTCAGCCGTGCCGGCCTCGCCCGGGCACGCGGCGCCAGCTTGAGGTGAAAACCGAAGCAGGCCTTCATCTGCCGCCTGGCGTTTTACCCTTTTCCGCCGGAAAAAGGAGATGGGCCCGTGGCAGAGTGGTTTCCCTGAGGGGTCGGTTCCGGGGCTGGGGGAAGGGGGGGCGAAGGAGCCTCCACAGGCAGCTGTGGCCCTGGAGGGCCTGTCTCCTCACTGTGTCGGGGAGCGTAGGCCTCCTGCTGCCACGTCCCAGGACCCCACATCTGATGGCAAACAGCTTTTTTACCCAGTCACTGGGTTTGCAGTTGGCGTTTGAAGTTTTCCTGCAACAGGCTAATTAAGCCCCCTCTTTCCAGCCGGGTGGACGTGACCCAGCCGGCTGGCTGCCCCCGAGGGTTTATATGGCTCAGCTGTGAGAGGGGGAGTCTGCTCTGAGGCCAGGAGGAGGGATTGTGTTGAGGCAAACATCTTCTGAATGTTGGAGATACCAGGTACGGCTGGTAACTACTGGAAGTTAAGGTGTGCTTACATTTATGTGTTTACCTTGGCTGCGCTTCTGGAAGCAGGGTGTACCAGAAATAATGTCAGTTTGGAGCTGCTTACCTGCAGTTTGGCAGTAGAGGCTTTATAGCTGATGAGCTAGATTTCAAATCCAAGAGGTCTCCTTTACAGATGGAACATAAACACTTGCATCACCCATCTTTGAATGAGGGCTTACGTCACTGGAGAAGCCTGGGAACTTGGGTTAATATTTTTTTATTCTATTTGATGTATGTGTTTATTCCTTGCAATTGAATTTTTAGACCATGCATGTTGCAGAAGCCTTATTGAGGGGGTTGCTGTCTTTACATACACGTGGTTTAATGGAATAAGAAATAGAGGAAGTACTAAGCTTTAACTGTTTCACCAAAGAAGTGAAGTTTGGGAAAGAACTGTGATTTGACTGTTACTGTTGTTAAAGAAAGGGTCCCTACGCTCTATCATCGGCCACAAAACTTGTTTCTCAAAAAGAACCTTATTCTGTGCTCAGAATCAACAAAATGCCTTACCTGTATTTGTATTGCCATATTATATAATTGAAGAACAGAATTAGTATTGTTTGTATTTTGTCTCTTAGTTTCAGGCTTCTGGTAGTGCTAGTTTGGAGATGATACCTTTAGTCATGTATTTCCGCTCCCATTCTCTTGATACCGATAGTTTTACCTAGAAATTATTTATATCTTGGTCATCCCGTGGTGTGTTCTCTCCCCCTTTTAGAAAGAAGGTAGCCTATTCTTATTACTTTTGTTTAAGATGAGGTGACACTGAAGAGTCTGAAATGGCTGTTGTCTATTTTAATAGTTGCATCTGTGTTTCCAGATCAGGTGTTTTGTGTTGGCATTTCTTCATCTGCAGAGCACACACAAACACACTAGACAGACTCACAAGTTTTGCTTGCTTATGTCAACTAAGTTATTTTCAACAAACTTGTATTAGTGAAACTCAATTCCTGTTTCTTTTTTAAAAGAAAAAAGGCCTTTCAACACCTTCATTTTTGAAATAGTATTTGTTTCATTTCAGTCAGTTAACATGAATCACAAGACTTGCTCTTTAACCAGTTGCGTCCTGTTTTGTATAGACCTGTATTTGACAAAGGCCATGGTAATGAATTTTGAGTCTACCACTTATGATATCTTCTAAAAGCTGATTGCATCTAAAGATAGCCTGAAATATTCTAAAGCAGAAAACTCCTGACATATGCCAAGGTTTGCCAGTAGTTAGTTTAAAACTTTGCCTTTTTAAATCTACTTGTTTTATGGATTTTTAAAAAGCAAACCCAAAATAAACTAGAGGCATGATTTTTTATTTTTTTTCTTTTTGTATAATCAGGTGAGGGCCACTATATTATTTAGCTGGATATGCAGTTGGACAATGTAAATATTCAAATAAAGATGATGGTGTGTTTATCTGGACTTGCCAATTGTTGTTTCTTATGTTGGTGTGTTATTATATTCCTTTTTCATTTTATTTTATATACTTAATGATTTCTTTAAAAAATATCTAGCTATTTGATGGTGGTTTCTGTCTGCTTGCTGATAACAAAAAGTAGAGTTTAAATAAAATGCCTTCCCTTCTGTAAACATTACTAAAATACTGTTATAATTGTGTCTATTTAATGTTAGCTGTGTCTTTGAGAGAATATCTTTTGCTGTGGGTTTTGGGGTTAATCTTTATTTAGTGGCATGAGTACGAGTTTTTAGATTTGTGAGGAGCATCAGTGGATTTTTAGTTTGGTATTTGAATTTTGTTAAACTGTTGGTTTGGTGTCTACTGTCTACGCTAACCTTTCCTACCAGTAGATGTCCCCTTTCGATCAGGGTTTGCAAGCAGTGTACTTGGGGGACTGTGGTTTTCCTTGTTAGCAACTGCAGTAGAAGTTTCTGCGAACAAATGTCAGTAAATAATCTGATGTCCGTTAGTGTTAAAATCGGAGGTCATTATGTTTCCTATGAAACAGTTGATTTTTTTTTTAAATTTATTTTGTTCTTGTTTTTCTATTTTAAATGTTTTTTGTGTAGAGTGGTGTGTTCATTGATATTTGATAGGGTTGTTTTGAAATGTACAAATTTATTTCAAATTGTGACAATTACAGTAGTATCTGACTCTGTTTAGTTGGAAAAATAAACTTTTAAAAATTGCTCTACAAAAGAAATCATTAAAGTATCTAACAGAAATCCAGTGGAAATGATTGGACAAAAGGGGTGTTTTAAGTGTGACCCAAATATGAACATACTATTTTAGAACATAAGAAACTATGAGACCAAGAAATGAAAGCAAAATGACTCTTTAGTCTTGTGACTTTAAGAAAGAAAGAAAAGTATACCAATAGCATAAAGTTTAAGGGTTTACGACCGATTAAATTTGGTAGGAAAAAACATGATTGCAGCCGAAGTTGGACATGTGTTTGATTGCGATGGCTCTCTACTCCCAACTGGTAGATCTGAGTGTGGTGTTTATGCTTTGCTGACTGATTTACTTGCTCTTGACCTTGTGGTTGGTTCTTGGTTTCCTTGTGCGGTATAATGGCCCTTGTTGGCAGCATTTCTCTTTGAGAGGTGGTGACTTTCTCAAGCTGTTTGTTCAGCTCCTTGTTGCTGGGGGTTGTAAACTACTGTTGGCAGAGAGCAAATTTGCTGCTCTTGTTGTTTTGAATCCTGTTTTCAGCCTACTCCAGGTCCACGCTGCTGGATATTCTGGTACGGTGGCCAGATATACTGGGACACCATTACTTGCCCTCCTCCTGATGCTGCCTTTGCAGAGCAGGCTGTGCATATGGCTCAGAGGGAGCTGGAGCTCAGCACGAGGAGAATTGGACTTGACGTTTACTTTGCCCCCCCATCTAAGGCCCATGTCTGATGTTTGAATCACCCTGTATGTGTCCATTTCCTCTCATCAAGAAAAAGTAAAATTGGTGATATAGGCTTGTTTTCATTTTTAGCCTTTCCCCCATCTCTCAGGTCATATCATGTTGAGCACCACAAACTGACAGTCTTCAGAAATTCTCTTTGTAGATCTCATGCATGTTAATCACTGGGACTGTAGTGTGTATGTAGTATAGAAAGAGGTATCATAAAAATGGGGAGGGGTTTTTAACTTTTAGTATTAGATCTTCTTGTGTTGCTCTAGCACTTGCCACATTTTGGGACTGCCTCATTTGTTCAAGAGAGAATTCTGTGAAATCAGGAATGATTTGGGGGGGGGAGGGGAGGGGATTTGTATATCAATAGTTCTGCTATTAAATTAACCAAACACACACTCTCTCCCACAACCCTTAACCTTCAAACGCGTGAGTTGTCTTTGTAGACTTTTGTTGCTTTGAAGCATTCCCTGTATTGAGTGTCATGATGTTTCCCACACAGTTCAAGTAAGTGAGGTATTTTTAACTCATTTAAAATATGAAAGTAGCGAAAGAACTATAAGGCAAAAATCATTAGCTCTGGAAGTGGGAGGTGTTTATAAGGGAAACTTGGGTTTCATTAAGAAATGATAAGCTCATTTGCAAGGTATGTTTTTAAGTGAAAACATAAACCTCTAATTTTTTACATTAGAAATTCTAGTTTTAAAATTCTGGGTTTTTTTCCTCCCCCCCCCCTTCCTGTAAGTGTAATGAATTTGTTTTACTCAGGCTTCTGACCCTGCACTAAGAATGTTGAGGTAGCAGAAAGTACAAAGGAAGAGTTAGGAACAAGGGAGAGTTCAGAGAAAAGTTAGCAAGGTTGAGGCAATACCAATAGAATAAAAAAATTAGATTTACGAGAATGAAACCCACCTTGTGTCAAAAGCCTGGGAATGTTCAGTGCCTTTTACTGCTTGTAGACATTCAAGGAGATTCTTCCCTTGTTGAGCAATAAGTAAAAATGTGAACAACAACATATTACATTGCTTTTGTTTTCAGAGAGCTGCTTTTAAAATAGACCTGATGAATGTGTAATTGTTCTAGTTTATATCAATTTTTTGTACTGGTCCCAACCTTCTCGCTTGGCTATTACAGCATTGTAACTTTAGGAATTTTTTGTTGTTGTTGCTGGTTTTTTGTTTTTAATCATCACCTGTTATCAGCACTTAATTTTCTGCTTGCTGAGGGTGGGGGGAAAGCTAGTGTGCTACTCCCTTGAGTCACTTGTGTGTGTATATATTCCCTTTTAAAATAACTTAGGATGCTTGAAATTAATGCAAGTGTAGCTTTTAAAATATGCATTTATGTGCAGTAAACTTCAACATCTTTAGTCTGGGTGCTTTTAAAAGAATAATATTAAAAAGTATGCAAGAGCAAAATGAAGGAAACATTGTTATATTTTTTCTTACCACCATACACAAGAACGGACCAGAGGTGGAAGGAAACCACATCAGAAGGAGAGGAAGAGTGAAATGTGTGATGATATTTTGGGGAGGGGGAAACTTACAGGAATTTTCTTCCAGAAGCTCTGAAAAACTGTTGGTAGGTTTGTTGGAAAAATATCTCTGATGTGTGCAATGGAATAGCAGTAGAATTTAGCTTTCTTTGTTGCATTGAAAGCTAGCACTTGTGGGCTTGTCCAGAAGAGTAAGATCTTTTCCAGATGTTTTCTGTACTATTTTGCTGTTAGGGATCTGTCTTCCTAGGTCCAGGTGTGTACTACCTTCATCATGAATGGCAGATACACAAAGATCTGTGGTGGGAGAAAAGTAAAGGTGTGCTGTAACTGAACAGCAGAAAAGCAGGCAAGGAATAGGTGCTATCTCGTCTCTCATCAGGGCATGAGAGGTTAAGTGAGGGAAGGACAGTCTTGAGTCTCATCTTGAGCGTAACATTTGTTGCTACAACTTAATCCAATGAATTCTTATTTAAACATGATCTGAAAATGTGGGTCTCGTTCCCATTGTGTGTGTGTGTCTTTTGATGCAATGCAGTCCTTGTGCAATCGTGAATTTTACTGTGAAAATCCATGCAAACTACACTGAATATTAATTGTAGTAATAGCATTAATTTTAAATGTCCTTGAAAAGGTCAGGGCTACCTTTTCTGAAAAGCAATGCATAAACTTAAAAATACAATAAATTTTGCTTCATCTTTACTGACACTGGAGTAATCTTATGCCTGATGAATACAAGTTGTAAGATCACTTGCAATACTGTATATGTTGTGTGTGGTATTTACATCTTAAATCCTTCTGAAATGACTTATCAGAAGTCAAGTATATCCTATTCATAGAATCATAGAATGGTTAGAGTTGGAAGGAATTTTGAAGACCATTTGGTTCCAACCCCCCTGCCATGGGCCAGGACGCATCCCACTAGACCTGGTCGCTCAAAGCCCCATCCAGCCTGGCCTTGAACACCTCCAGGGACAGGGCATCCGCAACTTCTCTGGGCAACCTGGTCCAGTGTCTCACCACCCTCACAGTCAAGAATTTCTTCCTAACATCTAATCTAAATCTCCCCTCTTTCAGTTTAAAATAGTTACCCCTTGTCCCATGGCTCCACTCCCTGATAAAGAGTCCCTCCCCAGCTTTCCTGTAGCCCTTTTAGGTACTGGAAGGGGCTCTAAGGTCTCCCTGGAGCCATCTCTTCTCCAGGCTAAACAACCCCAACTCTCTCAGCCTGTTTTCACAGCAGAGGTGCTCCAGCCCTCTGAGCATCTTTTGTGGCCCTCCCCTGGACTCACTCCAACAGGTCCATGTCTTTCCTGTGCTGAGGACTCCAGAGCTGGATGCAGTACTCCAGGTGGGGTCTCACCAGAGCACAGTAGAGGTGCAGAATCACGTCCCTCGCCCTGCTGGCCACGCTGCTGGGGTTGCAGCCCAGGATGCAATTGGCTTTCTGGGCTGCAAGGGCACATTGACGGCTCATGTTGAGCTTCTCATCAACAACCACTCTTAAGTCCTTCTCCTCAGGGCTACTCTCCATCTATTCTCCGCCCAGCCTATATTTGTGCTTGGGATTGCCCTGACCCGCGTGAAGGACCTTGCACAGGCCCAGGTTTCAAGCCTGTCCAGGTGCCTCTGGATGGCATCTCTTCCCCCCAGTGTGTCAACCGTACCACACAGTTTGATGTCGTTGGCAACCTTGCTGAGGGTGCACTCAATCATACTGTCCATGTTGCCAACAAAGGTATTAAACAGTGCCAGTCCCACTACTGACCCCTGAGGAAGGACACTTGTCACTGTTTACCACCTGGACATTGAGCTTTTGACCTCAACTCTTTGAGTGCGGCCATCCACCCATTCCTTATCCACCAAGTAGTCCATCCGTCAAATCCATGTCTCTCCGATTTAGAGACAAGGATGTTGTGCGGGACAGTGTCAAATGCTTCCTAATGGGATTTGGAGCGCAGGTTAGATGATGATCTGCGGGCTGTAAGTAGATACATCCTAAACAAGCAGTAAAAAGTTGGAATTACACCTGTTAGTGCTCATGTGAATAATAGACCATTTTTCCTGCTTGTGAGGAGAAAAAGGCTTATTAGGATGGCAGCTTCCCTATTTTCAATAAAATGTGACTTCTGCTTGTCTCCTAAATTTAATATTTTTGCACAGCTAAAAGATATTGGTGACTGAGAGATAACAGCATGTCAGTGTTTGTATTAGAGTAACCTGACCTTACTTTTTAAAAGTAAATAAAAGATTTGGAATTTCAGAATTTTCAGGTTGCGGGGACAATTTTGTAGCTGGTTTGGAAAAGAAGGTAAATTATAATGCCGTGGGCCTAGACACTGATAACAGCATCACAGAGAGTTAGTGTGCTAACAGGGGAAATTGTAAGTGCAGTGAAGGCAATATTGAAGGGGTTTGGCTTTGGTGGTTTGTTTTTGGGTTTTGTTTTGGTTTTTTTTTTTTTCTTTTCTGTTCATTGGCACCAGGAGATAATGCAAGTGTTGTTTTTCAAATATAGGCACTCTGAGGAAACAGCGCGATGGTGTTGTAGTGTAGTAACTTGCAACTGAAGTGGGCCTGAAGAGCTTCCAACTACAGGGCGAGTTCAATTTTTGATATTGTGGCTTTTAAAGGGTTTGTAATGACTATTTTGGCTGGTGGCATAGAGATTAACATCACTCTTCTAAGGATTTAGAAGGTGGTATGATTTTCTGACCTGTTTTGAACAGGAAAAGCAGGTTGGAAATACGCTGAAGAGGCAGTCTGCAGTATTAGCCAATACTGTGGATAAGCTGGAGGCAAAGGGCATTACTGCTGGCAGACTATTCTTGGGATAATTCTGCATAGGCCAGAAATGGAGCATTGAAGGTGAGGGGAAAAATCAGTCAAAGCGCTTTGTAGATTTAACTAAACCAGCTGTGAGCTGGGTAGCTGTGGAACTGCCAGCAACGCAGCCTCAGCGGCACTGAGTGTAGTTACGTCAAAAAGCTGGACAAGTAGGGGATGCGGTTAACAGCACAAAGGTCGTTCTGCTCATGTTGCTAGTCACATGAGCTGCAGTCACAACTGATTATAAAATGATGGGATAGATTTTTTGAGACAATTAAGATAAATGAAAGTGGGGGAAAGGTTGCTGGATACAATCACAGTTTGTTCATTGCACATCTGTCACTGAGTATAAATGAAGGTTTAGCCTTTAGATATAGAATAGGAAATTGGTTTTGAAATCAGAAGGAAGAGCCAAGGAACAGCTTTTCTTATGCCAGACCTCAGTTTTCATCTCTGTAAAACTAGGCTTATTTAGCAAGAGGGAACATGTAATATTTGTATTGATGTCACTGTAAAAAGCACATAACTTTGAGGTGTAATTATGAAGCTGGTGATGAAGTAGCACCCTTGGATCTTAGAACCCCTGAATTTGTAACTCTGGCATTTGAGTCAGATATTCTTCAGAAAAGCTATTACAGAATTAAGGAGTAACTTTTGAATTCTATTTAGCAAGCACAGCATGTCTCTTCAGAAATTCTTCTCGTTCCTATGTATTGTTGTCGATTTCAGAAATGCTCAGTTTCATATTAGCTATAGATATAAAATTTGTGAAGTATACAGGAAAGATTTGGTTGCTGTTGAACAGACTATGCCACTAAAAATTGAACTCTGCAAACTCTTTGCGTAAGAGGACTTGCATTTTTTCCTGAGTGCTCAAAACCACTGCCCTCCCTGCCCCCACTTGAATGTTCTTCTCTATTGTTCAGTGTACCCAGGAAAAATAAGACTCTGTGGTTTATCATTCATTTTGATTTTTTACCCACATAAGCCATAGGGTGTTTTTTGAAATTTCTTATTAAAAACACTCCATCTGTAGTCCCCCAGATCAACAGTGGGACATTGGTACCTAAGAGATCAGGTTTTCGGTACCTTTCTTCATGCAAGTAACACACAGTGCTTTGCAGGTCCGTGTTGTTTAGATAGTATTGTCAGTGAGTAGCTGTGCTGTGCAGAATGGTAATTCGTATGACAGTCTGCTCCACTGGAAGATATAGTGTTGGAGAAACTACCAGTTATCCCCTCTTCTCTCTTAAAATGGGTTCTGCTGATATGCCTTAGAAATTATGTAACGTTTCATGCTTGCTGCCCTTCAATCACTGCAAATTTGTTAGATTTACAACAAAATGTTTTTCATGAAAGACAAAATCTAAGATCTGAATCTCAACCTCACTGCTTCTTCACTAATGGCAAGGTTTGCAAATAGATGACCATGAATGATATGGAAAATAACCCAAAATACTCCCTGTCACTGTGGTGGCTTTCCAGTGGTAAAAAGAGTAAAGCATGGTAGGTTAGGGTTTTTTTTAAAAAATATGAAAATGCAAGTAGCAATTTATACCCAGGCTGATATAATGAAATTAGCGTGAAAGGAAAGCTTTTGTCCTACCTTTTGATGCTCATAAGTAGCTCCTCAAATTATGTTTCCAGAATGCCTTTCTGGCACAGCCTAGACTGTGTCTCAGATCTAAGGGTCTTGCGTTTCTCTGGCCTGTTCTTTGTATAGTCCCTCTTCAGAATGTACCCCACTTCTGTATGGTGGACACTTTGTAAGCTCTGCACAGCAAGCATTCTATCTCGAATTACCTGTTGTGTGATTTTCTTGAACCTTTCTCTGAATGGATTGCACAAGTAGAGTAGGCCAGCAATCTGCCCAAAGCAACAGCCATCACTGCCCAGTTTTCCTCTGATATTCCCTAAATCCAGACTTTGTTTGTGAAAGGAGCTCATCTAGTTTTGGCTATATTTGGGTATATTTGAAACATGATGTTACCATTTAGTTTAAAATTATCTTTGTTTACATGCTCTATTTTCACATAGTATCTCAACACTGAATAAGATCGGTAAATTGTATTTTTATTTTTTTTAATCCATCCTTCCCCCCCAGTTATTCAGGCTTTCATTTAGAAGCACAAAGAAATAACTTTTAAAAAAATGCTTTTTTCTAGGTGAATACGGTAAATGCAGTCCATTTCAGACCAATAGTCAAACCGCACATACAGCCTTTTGACTGAAATGTATTAAAGTATTGAAGATAATGTTCTCTTGATAATGCTTCATGATGGGAAAGCATTCCTCCCTCTCAAAAAGTGCCTCTGCATTTATCTTACTGCAGCATTTCCTAAAAGATTGCTAATGTGGAGCTTTATAAATAATCCTTTCTGCACTGCTATAAGAGTAATTTAATGGACGTTTCTGGGAGGACATGCTGATGGGAAGATATTTATAGGAAGTATCAAGGGGTGCCTGACAAATTGAGGTGTTTGGTTTGGCTTTCAAGTCAGAGCAGAGAGGAGGGTGTTGATGTCGGTGAATATACAGTTTGCTGCTGTGCAGTGCGAGCACACTTTGTGCCTACTGTTCCCAGCCCACCCACCATGTTCAGAGAAGAGCTCAGCTCTCCAGCTCTTGTAAACATTGCTCCAGCTGTGTGAAGCCAGTGGACTGGCTACAGTAAAAGAACTGGCTACAGTTGCTGGAAGGCCAACCAAGGCCAGCCTTAATTATGCAGACTTTTTAGGGAAAATATTTTAAATGTTCCCAATGCTGAGCAGACAAAGATTTCCTCTTAACCCTACTATAGCAGGAAGCCCTTTTCCTGAAGGACAATTTTTTTCCTTTTGGAATGGCTTCTCTTCCTGAAAGCCCTCAGTGAATCACAGTCCTACCTGGCCGTGCCTCTGAATCCAGCCCCTTTTGTCAAGTATCTTACAAAGGGAGATTTCTCCGTGCAAAATTCTGCAATACTTTTTAGACAAATAATAAGGCTGTAGAGGTTTGTTGGTTTTCCCCCTNGAGACATGCACAGTGGTAAATTTTGGGATACACGGAATCTGTTCTGTAAGGTTTAATGCTGCCTTTCATAAATATACCTTCCTGTGTCCTTTCTTTAGTTGTGCATTTGTTTTGTGGAAACAACCAGTTGTGTAATACTATCTGTCAGGTAGTACCTTTCATGGCAGGCGGAGACTGAAGACTCTCTGAGCAGCTGTTTAGCCTGGCTGGTGTTTGAGGCAATTGTTTCATGTGGTTTGGATGGTTCTGTACTGTTGTAGGAACAAGAGAAGGACACTGAATGAATTGTTTATATGTAAATTATTGATTACTTTTAAATTAATGAAACTGAGAAGAGAAGGATGCGTTAAAAATTTCTAGGGTTCATCAACCACCATCTGTTACTTAAGTGAATTTGTTGTTGCGGCATAAATAAGGCATCAGGTGAACATGAGTATCTTTCAGTAACAGCAGAACTTTGAAGCTGAAAAGGAAGACTGTAAATATGAAATAATAGGAACAGAATGAAATGAGATAACACAAACAGCTCTAACTAAAGAGGTGGCAGGAAGCAATGCTGCCATTGCAGATTTATATTACAGGCAATATAAGCACTTGAATAGCACTATCCTGGCTCCCTCCCCACGTGTTTGCTGCTTAGCAGCTTTCTTCCTTCATGAGTACAGTGAGAGCTGGGGACACGTTATGAGTACATCATCTGAACCTGTCTAATCCTGGGCTTTGAATTAGGGTTCCTAACTCGGAGGATCTGTATCACTCATCCTTCTGTTTTCCTTGCAAGTGGAATCTGATACGGATTCACTAAGTGGCGTGGAGGGGGAAAGAAGCAATTATCCTTCCATCAGCACCTTAAATTTCCTCTGGTTTGGGACTGACTTTAAATGGTGAGTCTGTCTAGGGGTAGGAATTGATAAAGCTGCGAATAGTTGAAAGTTTGAGTTATGAGAAAGATTGGTGGTGGAAGAACTCATCATCAATATGTGGTATGTTGACAAATACTGAGGCTAAAAGGTGCACATTGTAACTGACAAGACTCTAAAATGTTTTGTATATGTGGCCTGAAATGTCAACCAAAACATATCTCGAGTTCTGGGAACTGGGGATCACAGTACTAAACAGAGATTTTATGTTATCTCTGTGGGACACAGTGGGAAATAACTTGATGGAATTCAAATGATGATTGCTTAAGAAAACACTTACCTTAGTGGCCTGCACAAACTCAGATAATTATGTAACACCTACTTGAAAGCCATGTGTATTTCAGCTAGCTATGGTGTTTCTTAATTTCTTGACTTTCTATGGTTAATATTAAACACTTTCTGCATTCTGGCTGAGTGGAAGTTGTCTCCTTGGTGACCAACATGATTTTTTTGCATTTATTTGAAATATCTCATAATGGAAAGCAGGTTAAAACCAAAATTATAGCACAAATTGTCTATGATACAGTGATACTGAAAAATAAGTACATCCTAAGACATCTTCATCCATTTTACCAAAGCTTATTTAATGGTGTGATGTTCTGCCCACTGTGAGCCTTGGGGTTCAAGTATGTACCCAATAAGTGATTGCCCAGCAGAGAGCCTCTGGTATGGCCAGCAGTTACTAGAAGTATTTTTGCGTCTCTGGCACATGTGCTGTCAGCTCTTCCCCAGGGCCGTGCCTTTTGAATTGGGAACCCACTCTGTTACTATTTCAGCTGAGTGGGTGAAATACTGGGTAGCTGGGTCACTTGCTAAAGCGTCCTGAAGTCTCAGTTTATAGATTCACCACGTGTTAGGATAAGGAATGCATTGCTGTTACCCAGATTACTTTAACTAGCCTGAGTTAAGCGTGATTTAGATTGTGATACAGTGTTTAATCATAATGCTCAGAGCAAGCAGGTTTTTGTTTTTCTAATAAAAGATATAGGTGTAGAAATAAATAAACAGCCCACCCCATGTTTAGTCTAGTTGTATTTATACTATGTTAGAAAGCTCTCCTTTTGTGCAGTAAACAGCTTTGTTCTTTCTCCTTCTGATAAGAGCTACTTAAGGGTTTAGCCTTTGTGTCTTCCACCTTTTTGGTGGGGCATCTTTAGCTTTTACGGCCATTATTCCCTTTCAAGTCTTCTAGAGGATTTATTATCTACTTTAATCTCTCCTGCTGCCCCCCTTTTCCCAGATCCTCTTCTTTTCTTGAGTAGGAGGCAGTTGGGCCACCCTCTTAGTTGGGATAAATGCTGTTTTGCTTCCATACGTATGTAAATGTTTCCACATATTAAACATCAGTTCTTTTGCTAAACTTAGTTTTTGCCTCAATGAGGTGTTAAATTCTCTCCTTTCCCGTTGATGAATACTGCTCGCGGCTGCAGAACACAGTTTCACTGGGGCCCTGTATTGTGTATGAGTCCGTACACTGAAAACAGCGTGCTGTAGTTATGTGTAGCTTCTTACTGGCTCTTGATAGGGACCAGACACTACCCACCCTCAGGGGTAGCAGATTTCCAACCTTTTCCTCTTTGTAGGCTTCCTAGCATTTTCTGCTTTTAAAAGCAAGTCTCCCCTGAGCTCTTCTGCTTTGCTGTCCTTAGCCCTACGATTAAGTGTATATGACTGCCATATTAGCAGTGCTACCAGAAATTCAGACTTTGCTTTCAGTTGGAAACATTGTGTCTTGGCTAGCTGTCATTCCATTAGCCTCTTCTGGGAACGGCTATTTACTATCACTGTTTATGGTCAGAAAAAGGTATAATATAGTCCAGTCCTTAGTTAATTAGCAGTGGAAGCAGCAGTGGCTTCACTGTAGCTTAGTACAGAGGGACACTGTAGAAGTTGTGAACCTCCTGATTAGCTCTGGTTCAGTGCAGTCAGGCCAAAGCTGTTTTCCTCAGTGACCTTTCTGCATAAGAGGTTTCATCTCCTGTTCCTGCTTGCTTATGTTTATTTTGTGGGAGTCTTACTGAGAATAAAGTGACTCAAAATATACAAACGGGGAGAAATAATTCAAACTGCATGTGGTCCTAAACCTCCCTCTCAGTTGCAAATAGAAAGCTAAAGCTGGTGTGCCATTAACTTCTCACTTTATGCCCAATATCTGTGCTTTTGGGAAGCTTGCAAATTATAAACTGGATTCAGGTATGCGTTCATGAGTGCTCACACCTCATTTGCTAAACAAAAGAGACTCCAGAGAAGTGTCCTGAAAACTTGGTGAAAAGATGAGTTGTGTCTAATAGTTTGTGAACTTTCTGAGTACCCCTGAATTTTCTTGGGGGAATTAGAACAGCAGGCATGAAGATGGGGTCTCTACATTGATTAAATGTTGTAGCAACACTACCCTTGTCCTCAAGCTGCAGGGTTTTTTTTTTTTTTTTTTTTTT
>VYXH01008675.1:139629-189176 GCA_013397275.1 Burhinus bistriatus | reverse complement strand
CTTATAGAATATTTCATCAGTGATGAAAACTCTCTCTGAATGATTTGGACTGATTAGGATCTTCTAGTTTGCATTGCCCCCTCTTGCTCAGGGTGCCTTCACTTATCTTGGAATGTGACAAGGGGAGAGAAAAAACATTCCTGAGTCAATACTAAGTACCTTTCTAGGCTGGGTCTTGTTCATTACAAAGTGTTTGTTTTGGGAGAGCTTTGAAATCAAACTCCGTCAAGCTTCTACTTTCCTTTCTGGTATGAGTGGCCCCCTAAGTATAAGCCAGAGCACTAAAAGCCTGTGCCTCTTTAACAAGAGGCAAGCAGAACAAAAGAACTGGTCTGCAGTGCCAGAAAACCTGGACTTTATTCCTTCCATCCACTGAGCAGCCTTTCCCTATCAGATATCTACCTGGAGGGCAAACTGTTGCACAAAGATGTGAATTTTTTTCTCCCATCTACAAAACAATTTGGAGCTTTAGAGAATGCCATATCTGAAATAAGCATGTCCAGCCTCCTCAGTAAAATGACCTCCCTCTCCCACAGACCTGCCAAGTATGCTGCGTTTTGCTACATACCAATAACTGCAAGGTGGTGAAAAGCAGGGCAATGTGTCATAGGCTGGCTGTCAAAGTGCAAAGGAGGTTTTCAATTTGAAAGACTAATTGTGAGAAAGGGCTGAAAAGGGGAGACTTTACTCGGATGTTATTCTCACAAGTTTATAAAGACTTCTCCTATGCCTCCTTTCAGTTTTAGAAATTTTGTATCTACAGATCAAGCACACATGTCCTTTAACAGAGTCACGCAAGGCAGTGCATCACTTGCTCTGGAATATAAATGCATAGGCCTTTTACCTCCAGCTTCATCCTATTTTGATATGGAAGTTTTAATCTGGCAACTAAGCTTTGAGTGTTTGTACCTCTAGTTTGCTTATGAATGTGCAGTCCAAACAACTCCTGCTGTGAGATGCCCTTCTGAAAAGACTCAGTATTTAGTTTAAATCAGGCTTGCTTACCCCACAGCTTGCTTCTATCAGTGAAGGTGAGGCAGGAGTTGTTTTGGGTGAATACAGGATTACTTAGACTCTCTGTACGAATGCATCAATGAATCCAGCTCCGAAAGGTCACTTTGTTGCAAAAGCGATCTCTGATATAGGGGATTAAAAAAAAAAGGAAAAAAAAAGTTGTTTGAGCTTTTTGTAGTCAAAACTCTCCTTTGGATGTCTGGGTAGAAGTTGGCTGCCCTAACTTTTTTTCAGAGTGTGCTTATACAGCTGGGCTGTCGCGGGTTATGTTGCAAAGACTGGTGAAATGGGATCCCCTTTCTTGGCACCAAACAGTACTTGCCCCTGCCAAGTCCTTCTCCTGGGCCCAACCAGCCTGCAGCCAGCTCCGGCACTTAGATAGCATTTTCTTGATACCCCCCACCGTGGCCAAAGGTGAACCCTAAAAGTCTAGTCCGCTGATAACCTCATTTGTTAGCAGAAATTAATCCCATGGTCAGGGATTTCCTGGGGAAGTCCCTGGAGTGAGCAGCCCCGTGATCTTGCTGCTGTGAGATTCAGCATGCAGGAGCCATGTCCTGCATCAGGCTGTGTAGGAAGCCTACAGTCTATTTCCCAGAAACAGATTAACCCAGTGATGTTCAAGATCATATTTGTACTGCTAGAACTTAGGCCATGAAACTTCATTGTACTGCACCCCTCATTAAAATGGTCATGTCTTTTTAGTATTTCAAAGCATGTTTTACCACTCTAAAAATTACACTTTTGGAAACATTCCTAGACAGTAGAACTGAATTTTCCCTTCTTAGTTACAACCAGGCCGTAGCTTGAGCTTGAAATTCCTGCATTTCTTAAAGGATCTCTAGCATCATTTTGCTAAGCACTTAAAGAACAGTTGCCTCAAACACAGAAGGGGCAAGAGGTTTACTGCATTCTTTGTGAGCTGTTTAAATTCCATATAAGGTTGAGGTCAGTTTGCTAAAGACAAGTGAAAGATTTTATTACTGATTGAAGGTGTGTGGAGTCAGAGTAGAAAATATCTTTCTTAACAAATGGTTAATTAAAAAGCAAATGTCTGATGACCTGAGCAGAAAGCTGTCCCATCCCACTCATCATTTTCCACTATACCATGGTCACAGATACGTGCTCTGTATTCAGAGAAACTGTGCCTGGTTGCAGGTCTTCCCCTTGGCCCTTATTAAANCGTGTGTGCCGGGTTTCCCCTTTGCCCTTAAAAAAAAAAAAAAAAAAAAAAAAAAAAAAAGAATTAAAAAAAACCCCCAACAACAAAACCCAAAGCTGTGACATCAGGGAACTGAATCCTCGTTGCTGTTGTACACTTCGTAGTGCTGTCCTTAGTTAAGTGGCCATTTGAACAGGCACTTTTCCCTTGTGCTGGGAGGTGAGGATCTGGATGATAGCTTTAAGTACATATTCTTGATAGCAGCAGACTGTTGGCTGTGTGTTGGCTCCATCCCATATATCCTTCCCAACATATTGTCCCAAGCAAGACAAGAATGAGTTAGCAGAATGTGCTGCATGCAACCCTGTACCCAGTGTGCTTGTGAGCTTCGGAGTATTTTTGTAGAGGAAGGGCAGCATAGAATCAGGATCTGCTGTCAGGCAAGTCACTTGATTTATTCTTCTAGGAATGAAGCCCTTTCTTTGAGTTCTGACATACCTCAAATTCAAAGAAAATGACAAGATAATGAGATGTCCTTTTTTCTCAATTGTCAGTTGTTGAGATTTGGTGCTGTGCACAGCTCACTTATATATCTTGTTCTATGCTAAGCAACACCTTCAAAAATTACCAGCGGGGACCAGTGATTTAGGAACTATTTTCCTCAGCCCGTGGTGAGTGTGGATTACTTCTCCAAGCAATAGCAGAGGATAAACATCACAAGGAAAGGGGAGTGGGTAATAGTGGCATAAGGTTATCAGCTGGAGGCAAGCCTTACCTATAGAAGAAAAATTACCAAGATAGGCAGCATTGTTGCTGATTAGGAATTGAACCACACTACTAAAAGCAAGTGGGCTGGTTAAAACGATGTGGCTCTGCAGTAAGGTATGAGTGGTGGTGGTGTCTCTTCTTGGTGTAGTGAGCTGGCTGCTGTACATCTACAGCACCAGCTTCAGAGGTCTCTCGCTGAGGAAAGAGGGGAACCTAGAATGTCATACCTAACATGTGACACATCTGGAAAGTAAGACATGAGCAGAAATGGACCTAAAACAGATCCAAATTTCCCAAATACTTCTTTGCAGAGCCTTGATTTAGCTTATAGGTAGAAGGCCAGTTGTTAACAATTTATTAAAATATTAAACAAGTGAAGAAAGTCAGTGCATATTTGCTGTGCACAGTGGTGCCTGTAAATCCTGACAGGCATATGCTTTTGTTTACTTTGTTCACTAGTTCAATTACTCTGTGCATAGATCGAAACTCCAATAAACAAAGGGCTAAATCAAAAATGCAATTATGCTGCTTAGAGAAATTACAAGATGTCTTTCAAATATAATCTGCAAGACATGCTCTGCATCAAAGAGAACTTTAAATGCTATCAGGAAGGTCTAATTCAAACTACATCAATACTATATTGTGGAATTTGAGAAGGATAAATGGGGAGGCTTTTGGAAATCATGCAAGCAACTTGAATTGCTGACACTTATAGAGGAGGTAAAGGATGTGTATTCTAATTTCCTGGGAAAAAGAATCTTAGGTGAAAACTGTTGAGTGAAACTGCACAGCGAAAAATTATTAGCCCCATTGCTACCAATTCTTCATGCTTGGTTAGCCTCCTCTAGGTCTTCCTTGAACTGATACTCTTCCTGTCCTTCAAATCCTAGGGTAAGATAATTGAGTTATTTTAATGTCTATGTAGGGTACTGCTCTTTTCAAATATCTATTCCAGTTGATTCTTGTAAATTCTTGTAAATCATAGAAAGCCTATTGTAGACAGAGCATCATCTGTAAAAGCCTGTTCTTGGGCCCTGAGGCTGTTCCAAGACTACCATTATAAACCATGGTGAATTGAAAAAGTAACAGTGAAACAAGAGACTAGCCTTTCTTTTTGTGCAGTATACCTGAGACTGTCCTTATGAATTGGGAACAGAGCAACTGGGGTTGCATCATAGTTCATCTGTGAATCACAGAACAGATTTTTCTTAAGGTGTGTCAGTGTTAGATTAGCAGCTTCTGTTTGTGTATAGCTCATGACAAGTCTCTATTTGAATGATTACTAATCTGCTATACTTCTAAATCCTATCACTAGGGGTGTAACAGGTCTATCCTCTTTGCAGAAGGCATATGCAATAATTTAGCATGGTAATAGACTTGTAAATTAAACCTCTCATTCCAGAGAAAATTCTATACTTTTTCTTTGGTTATTCATGGTTTGTTTTGGATTGTATATTGAGGTATATTTGTAAATTCAGATAGTAATGACCCTGGAACTTCTTCAAGGCTATTTAACAGGATAAATGAACTCTTTCATTCTCTTTTGTAATTAAGCTGGTCTGTCACTTCTTCCCTTTTTTCTTCAGGTAGAGCTTCAATTTCTTCTCAAATGCATTATTTTATATGAAATGTAAACAAAGCAGAGGGCGTGCTAACCATCTGAAACTGGGGCCAGCAAAGCAGATCTGAATTCCCTTCCAGAGATTTCTTGTTTAGTTTGGGGAAGTTGATTTAAAAAACAAACAAAACAAAAAAAAACAAAACAAAACAAAACAAACAACAACACCAAACCAAAAAAAAAAAAAAAAAAAAACAAAACACTAACAATACAAANACAAGATCAACTCTAAAGTCCAGATGATGAAAGCTAGTAAGTCTATTCTTAAAAAAAAAACAAAACAAAAAAAAAAAAAAAAAAAAAAAAAAAAAAAAAAAAAAAACCAAAAAAAAAAAAAAAAAAAAAAAACACAAAACCCTAAACATACAAACAAACAAAAAAACCCGAACCCCACAGTTTGTAACATGCCTGTGTTGTCTTTAAGTATTTTCAAACTGATTAGTCAAAATTTGCAAAATGCTGTTTCATCCTTGTGTTAGAATTGCAAAGTATTGTTATGATCTGTACATAAGGAATCAAATTGAGCTGCTTCATGGATCACCACTGATTCCTCACAGGCTCTTTCTGTCCTGGAGAATCTCTCTTTTGATCTAGTCTTTGCTTTGGAAAAAGTTCTTAGATTATCTTTCACATTTTTCCTAACTTTATATGGATTAGGTTTCCTTTCAGCGCTATAGTCTGACCATACAAATTCATTTAAAAAATAAAAATTACTATATTAAGTTCCAGTTTGAGGCAAGAACATTCATTTTTCTAGAGGAAACATCTCTAGTCACGTTTTTAGGAAAGAAGAGTATCAAGTCTTGTCTTTCTCCTCTCTCCAGAATGGTTTGCTTGTAAGGATACTGTGTCTACATAGCTGAATGATTAAGCAAAAAATCCTAGGTATTATTCACACATTCCTTTTCCTGCTTGGGACTTGAGCCAGTGGCTTTACAGCCTATAGTCAGTGTGCTCTGTGTCGTATTACAGCCAAGTTAAAGGTGTTCTGGCCAGTAAGCAGTTACCATTCCTGCTGATGGCCTGGCTGATCTGGGCTCAGCTATGAGCCCAGAGGGGAAGCTGGGGCTGAGGTTATCAGGAGAAGGGTGTTCCCCTTTCGTTTCAGCTCCACGGGCAGGAAGGGCAGACGAGGGAATTTGTTGCTCTGCCCTCTAAATTGGCTTGTTTTAGATTTGAATATGGGGTTTGGAAGTAGACCCAAGGAAAGGGTTGGGAAATGGTTTGTAGTTAGGATTTTTCTTTTTCCTGCCCTAGCTAGTGAACCTTTCGAATGGCCTTCTTGGTATGTCTTTTCAAGTTATGGCTGAATGTGGAAGTAAGAAAGGGTTTCATGAGCAAAGCGGCCATGAGGGAACTGAGCTGACAGCTTTGCTAGACCACTGCCATAGAATATGGTAGAGAATAGAATATTCTGTGCAGAGTATTAGAACAGAACATAGAATATATTCTGTATCACTGGTGTAGAATAGTATAAAGCTGCTGATTTCCATGACTAAACTCTAAGTTCAGCCAATGATAGGTGCTATTCTGCTTTTCCTTTACTTCTGTGAAAGGAACCCTTGGTACAGCTGAATAGGTTAGTATAGCATGTAACCAGAGGGACAATGTGGAGTGACTTCCAGCTTCACAGTCAATTTTGACTCTTACAGGGTTTTTTTTATTATCTCTGTATATCTCTGAAGCATGGCATAACATTGTTACCCTGTACTGTGTGGGTCATTAGAGAGGAACTACATGTAATTTATTTATCAGCACAAACAGCATCAAGACATTGATCTCTATAATATGTAGACAGTAAACAATAATGGGAAAGGAAACACATGGAAGCAGTACATGTTACTTGAATAAAGACAATGACCTGTAAGATTGTCTGTAAATGGTACCAGAATTTTTGGTGTCTTGTATGATTTTTTTTTTTTTTTTTTCTGGGCCTCCCTTGTGGGTGCACCTTAGAAATGTATCTGGGGGTTTTTCTGAACCATTTTCTGTGGACCATTACAGATCTCCAGATATTCCCAGTTCACACCCATTTCCTGGCCATTTTTTGAGTGCACAAGTTGCTATTGTTTTCTGGGCATCTGAGTTCAGTAGTTCAAGCAATTAGCCTGCTTTGTCCCAGGAAGAGCATAAATCTTCAGGAACTCACTGGGAGTTCCACTTCACTGCAGTGACAAACATAAAAGTGGACAAACTCAGTGGCAATGAGTGACATTTGTAACAGTTTTCTGTCAAATAGTTCTCCAAGATATTTGAAATGTCTAAATTACATAGCCCCTTGTTATTTTGCTCTCAGTCAGCTTGTTTGGGGATTCCTTTTTAGGCTGATGGTGGATGATGTTATGAGAGACTGATTTTCCACAGTATCCCTGAAAGTACTGATGAAAGAAGCTACTGGGCTGATTTTTCTATCTGTTGCACTGCTTTTTTGCTCTGTCTGTACTTATCTTTTGAGGAGTTCATTTACAATGATACTGCTGAAGCAGGTCGTAGTCACAGATGCACAGAAAAATTCATGACCTGGTAGAAATTTTCAACTGTTCTGTGACTTTCCATTAGGTTTGCTGGGTAGATGCAGAAAACTTCGTAAGTACTTATCTATTTTCCACCTAGAGACTGCATGAATGTATCCTACATCTTCTTTAGCTCTCCTACAGTTCATTAATTTGCATGAATGGGGTTAGAGAAAACTTCTGCATAGTGCTAAATGCTGTACAAATCCAGACTGAAGAGATGGCTCCATAATTGTTCCAGCTTTCTGGGGATGGCCGTAGAGAAAATGTATTGCATCATTTGTTGCTTCTGCAGATTAAAGAGCATGCCCCTGGAATACACAGGGAGCTACAGAACAGTTTTTCAGTGTTCAACCGTGGAGTAAAGCAGAATGTGAAAGGTGAATATAAAAGTAGAGGCACTGTAGAAAATTTAGGAAATTTGTTAACCTAGATGAGTAAACAAGTTTGAGTTCCTTAGGTCCAATATCTGTCAGCACAAAAGATACGTAGACCACTTTCAACAATGTACAAACCATGTCTCTGCTCCAGCTGTATGTTTTGAAAACATCAAATAGCACAATCTTACCACGTGCCAGGGATACTTAGTGGACATAGTCAGCACAGTTGGCCCTATGCCTTGACGTTTGCTGTCTGGGGAGAAATGTGAGAGAGACATAGACGGTACCTCCATTCTAACTACCCCTGTGATTACAGCCCTTGGGGAGTTAGCACCATCAGGCTGCTCTCAGGGCTGCTAAGGCTGATGTAAAACTTGTCTTAGGGTTGGGAATTTGTTCTTGGCTCCCTGCCACACCCATCCTATTGCCCTTCCCAATAAAGCGAGTGGAGGCAGAACACAGCAATGAACATCAGCCTGTTGGGTGAACACCAGTTGTTTGAGAAACTTCTGTTTCTCAGGCTTCAGAAGCAGCAGTATGTCAGGCAAACTTTTCCCTTTTGATTTACCTTCCTAATTACCTCCTTCAGTCTTGTTTCTGCTGCAGCACTTACTGATAGCAAAGCAGAAGTGAAGAATACCATGAGAATGCTAGTGTTTGCATGCTACTATCACTAAACCTCTGTTTGATTCTTTCATTTGTAATTGAAACAGTATTTGGAGCAGAAACTCACATATGCTGAGGCAGCACCAACTATAATGTGGGATTTTGATTTCTGAACTGGCACATGTAGGCATCAGTGTGCAACAAGCATTGGAGTATAATTATGAAATAAAAACTCTTCAGAAACCATACAAAAAAAAAACCTCAATTTTTTTTAGAAACTTCAAGGTTTTTTAAAACCTCAGGTCAGCCACATTCAGTTAGCTTTCGTCTTTCAGGACTTTTTACTTCTGTGTGCTCCCAAGTTCTGACTAGGAGGTGCAGAGCCATAATCAGGCATTGCTAGTCTAAAAGAAAACAGGAAACAGGGGAAATGCGAGGAAATGTGAGGCTAAAGACCTCCTCTTGAAGTTTCTGCCTTTATACTAACTACTACTGAACCTCTGCTTGGGAGTTTGTTTCAGTAATGTATCAAGCAGGAGCAGTCACATATGCCAGCTCTCAAGCTAGAAAGCAAAAATGGAGAACATGGATAGGAAGGTAGCATTCTTCCTTTTAAAAGGGAATTAGTCTTGTCCTCTATATCCTCCAGGGAAGGCAAGTCACAAGAGGAGGCCATATGCAGAGATGTCATTGAAGCATTGCCAGCATTCCTTTCTCTCAGCTCACTGATTTAAAAAGCTAGTGATGTCGGAGAGCTGGGATTCCAGACAGAATTGTTGATCTTACCTCACTGTGAGAAGCTGCATGGGTTAGCTTTTCCTTACAAGACATTGTCCAGCCTTTCTTATGTGAAGGATTTATCATATTTCATTTGGGCTAATTATGCTGCCTCCCTTTACTGCTCTCATGAATTAATACCACTATGCCTGACTCTATCCATTCTGAAAATAGCTATCGATACAGCTCACAGCTATTTATATCTGCTAGTGTCAACATGAAACAGGCACATGTTCCCAGAAGAAATTATGACTTTTTACAGCTTCTGCCTCAGCAAAGTTAAAAAGGCTCAAAACACAGACATAGCTTAGACAAAGTTTGAAATGTTCTCCATTTTTGCCTTCCCCCTGAAGAAGATGGAGAAAGTTGCATGTCGTGAAAGATTTTAAAGTCTTATAGAATCCGCCAGAATTTGACCCCTTTCTTTTCAGATTTGAAAACGGGATTTTTTCAAGTCATGTTGTGTTTAATGTATCCTCAGTGTTCAGCAACAGATTAGCTTCATGTCCAGGAATGCAATAAGAAATGCTTATCATTCTGGTGTAGTAACTTCCTTCCCTAGAAGTAAGTCTTCCATGTTCTTTGTCATTTTGGTTCCTGAACTGCTGTTGTAATAATGCTAAGAAAACCTGAACAGGATTGTGTAACTCAGAGAGCAATTTGTGCTCAAGAGTAGCCACAATTTATATGTCAGAGCATTATGAAGTAAAGAAACATACTCATGGAGTGATTAGAAAACAAGCATGATGTTCTGAGGAGGATGTCTCAAACACTGCTGAGCAGAAAATTGACATTGCATACCTGCATCTGCTGACAGGTAGCTGAAGTGGCAATATATTTTTTTTTCATGTGTTTGTGACCCTCTATTTATAATTTGAAGTATGAAGACACATTTATATCTAGGGATCTTGGCTTGTGTCCAGTAGTGCTGTCCCCACAATGCTTTGTTGAAAAGCTGGAGACAGAAGAGGATGAATGATACTTATTAATATATTGAAACACTTTGTTGAATATCAATTTTTTTAGATTGTGTGTTCTGTTGACCTCTAGTGCAGAATGCTAGTTTTGAAATAAGAACTATAAGGCATTTCATTTCAACAGTTCAATATTATTAACATTTCATCCAAAAAAATTCAGTGCAATGCTTTTTATTTTGCTGTATGTGTTGGATTTTGACAGAATTTTTTATGCTGATGAAATGTGACTCACAGTGATTCTGCACTGGAGTGTCATGCAAAAGCAACACATTAGGTTTTTAAATATCTGCAAAAGAGTCAGTTCCACGGCTGATGGAACAAGGGAAAGAGTGAGGGAATCAATTCTTCTAACTGCCTGTTCCAGAAAAGCATGAAAGTCAGTGGGAGCAGAAGCCTCCACAGGCTCCTAGCAGCCTTAGCCACATGTAAGAGACCATGTGGAGTAGGTGCTTCATGTCTTTCAGAGCAGTGCCATATGAACAAGCTCTCTGAGATGGGGAACAGGTGACAGGATCAATGAGACTCTCATATTCTGGGCTTAAGTGACTTTTGGGGAACGTCCCTCTCTTCAAAAGTTTCAGGAGCAAATTTTAATGCCTAGGGACAAGTTAGAAGCAAGAGGAACTTGTCATGGAGCTTTTGGCATTTATGAATTGCAGACAGTGACAATCCTTAAACAAACAATTACAAAGGAAATACGTATTCCTAAATCTCACAGTGTGGGGAGCTAAACCCAGTTAGCACAGCTCCAGATGAGGACTGGTGAACAGGACCATGTTAAAGACTAAAGAGCTATAGCATCAGTTGTACTTGGGTTTTTTTCTTCTTTTGTGATCATGCATGCAGCTCTGACTAATCGAAGACAAGAGGGACTTGCACTCTGTGTTGTACTTAACAGGAAACGAAGTTGTACGCATGCATGAAAACCAGCCGGAAAGTGTTCAGACAGGAATTTGAGTAGTTGATGAGGTCAAAAGTGGGAGCCAGTTATGGTAGATTTGGTGATCCTCCAGTGTCAGAGATAGTTTTGAGACTCCCTTCCAAATAGAAGATGACCTGGGGCTATGAAATTTCTGTCACTTTGGTTCTATTGTGCTAGAAACAGTCCTTGAAGGTCTTTAGAGACAGGCAAAATAAAGCTATATAAAATGTTATTTTCAGGCTGGAAACGAGATCCAGAAAGAATTTGCGGAGCTGTATGTGAGTTTCCTTGTTGTCACCTTTCGAAAAATGCCAGAGGGTTTAGGATCCTTATACTGTATGACAGGAAGAAGTATCTGATCTTCTTTCAGTATGTTTAGTATTTCTTCCTTCTGCTCTTCAAAAAACAAATGAAAACCTCACAGAATCATCAGGCATACACAAGAAAATTATGATCTTTAAGTATGGATTTAGGTAAGTATACCTCTCTGTACAATATGTATGAGATTAAAATCTGCTCACTGTCACTTTTCAAGTAATTTATGGAAGGTTTCAGCTCATGCTATGCAGTAGAGGAACTCTGCTGGAAATAATGAAACACCAGTAAACCACTAGCTCTAACTATTCTTGTGATACTTCAATTACAAATTCTGAATTTAAAGCTAGTTAGAGATAAGGGAACGCTAAGCAATGGTGGAAGGACTGAAACACATGTTGTAAAAGCTCCTGAGATCCCTCGGTGGAAAACCTTAATTGTATCTGTTTGGAAGCTAGTCTGAAATCTCCATCATGACAGCCTATGGAGAGAGAGCATGTCTCTACCCTTCACAGTCCTCTTCCATAGGGATTTGGATTGTAAATAGTATGCTGCTCGTACCCAGTGCCACCATCAGTGTCACCTCGGTCAGTTACAGGAGTTGCTTTTCTAAACACAGAGGTTAGCACTGATTAGATGCAGTAAGACAAACTTTGATTCAACATGATAGTTGTTAAAATAAATACAGCTTTTTCAGGTATTCTGACAAGGCTTTTTTGAGGTTTTTGTATTTGGGGGTTTGTGGGGTTTGGTTTTTTCACTTCTGGGTTGTGTGTTTGTTTTTACATGAGGGAAGACACTAGAAACAGTATGTTTACATTTTGAATACCATTCGCAAAAGTTCTTAAGGAGGCCAGAATGGTGGAGCAGCTGCCAGCAAGATAGTTTTCAGCTGAGTCTGTTTGTGAGTTCTAGAGCAGTAAGGGTACCTGGCAGAGAGTAAGAGAATGAACCTCATGTGGTAGGTGGTGGTAGTATCAATTGGAGGATAAAATGCTATAGTCATAAGGAGCAGTGACAGCACAATTCCGTGGATAGCTCATTTAGTGAATTCTGCCCTGTACTATGATCAGTATATGACAGCAAACTCCTCCCTGATTTGGAGTGTTGCTTCATTGATTGAGCATTGTGAAGCTACTCTAAACATACATGCTAGTTGCTGCTGTTCCTATTATTCCTTTTTATTAGTATTATTTTGTTACTGTTCTTAGAGCTGATTTGAGGCCCACTTCTATAGGGTTCAGAGAAGTTCTTGGGAAATTGATAACTCTCACATCCTCAGTTGCTATGTAAGGCTTAGCTCTGCGATCAAGCTGCAGCAAGTTAACAAGTTGTCCTGCAGCTGTTGACTTGGTCAACATCAAACACAGCCAATGTATGATGTTTAAGTTAAATTATATAGTCATGTGTACTTTAGACTAAGACCAGATACTACAGTCACCGTGGTTCAGCTGATGAGTAGAAAATTATGGAGTTGATGTAGTTTGATCATGTATCTGAGTAAGGGCAGCAACCGACTTAGTCAGGGAGGCCCTGACTTCCCTGATTCTCAACAGTTTTTAATTTTTTCATCTAAGTCTAGAGGACTGCTTCTGCTGAGGTCTTTTTTTAATATCTGTTGAGCAAATATTTTAGGTACTGGTGTTGATTTATTTCATGGCATGACATTCATGGTGCTCTTTAAATGCTGAGCAGAGCTAGACAGGAAGGAAGACTGTAAGAGTTGTGGAAAAAAGTTGTAATTCCTGCAGGTGAATGAAGATAACCAGGAAAGTATACCTGTTTTTTTTAATCTCAACCAAATGGGGCACTGCGTCCTGCAGTATGCTACAAAGCCACAATTGTTTCATACAGTAGAAATTAAGACTGATTCAGACACTTCAGGTTAAAAATTTAAACGCTGAAGCCTGTAATTACAAAAATCACAGTCAGCAACACCAGTGATTATTTAATAGTAGCAGACTCCAGAGTAATGGTGCAAGGACTGCAGAAAACGATGAATGTGGTGACAGTAAGTTTTTGGAAGGAAAGGCAGCCACATCTACAGCCTGCAGAATAGGATGTTAAATAAGGATCCATAAAATCATTTAATGAAAATTTGGCCTTAATACAGTTTGAGGATCTTGTTTATTTACACTGCTTCAAGCAAGGCTAATGCTTAGTAAAATGAGCTAATCGCATTGCTCAGAGGTAAGAATAAATATGGATAAGGGACTTTAAGCTTCCCTTTCACACCTTTGAAAGTTACCTTTTTTTCCTTTTTCTTTTAGTGAGTAGACTTTTGTTATTCCACACCTTCTACACAAGTTCCTGTTAGTACAAGAACAGCTCAGTCGATAGCAAACCAGGCGGTTGTAAAGTTGAGCTAGCTAGTGATCATGTACTCCTGTGCATGTGATCACTGCTGTGACTGTAGTGGGTAAGGTATTTAAGTATGTTGCTTCTTGTCCTTCTGGCACATTATCTCTGCCCGACTTGATTTCTTGTGCATGTTGGGCGGTGGTAAGGCGAACTATGTTTTGTTCAGAGTAGCAAAATGGCAAGAGTTCACACTCGTAGAGAAAATTTAAATTGGCATGTATTTCCAGACATGTTCAAAGGAAATAAAGTCCAGTGCTGCTTTATTGCTTTTGAAGTCTAACCACAGTGTTTCTGTCTGTGACCTCAGTGAAGAGTGGGCAAACAGACGAAACCTTGTAGCAACTTCTACTAAAAAAAAAAAAAAATTAAAACAAGAAATATAACAAACTGAAACATTCCTATCAGATCTCTGCCCAAGAATTTTTAAAAGGTAGTCTCCACTGGTGTTTCACCTGCAATGTTCACGGACAAACTTTTGTTGTTTCTGAGAGAGGTAAGAACAGCAATATGTGGTTCTGATGTGATAAAGCATCCCTTATTTATGAGCTCATTCAGTTGATTACTTTGTTTACTATCCTTCATGCCTGGGATGACAAACATCAGAATTCCCATGACTGAAAACTCCCAAACAATTCAGTGCAGGAAATAAATTGAGATCTTGGATAATGCACTTGCATGCTGTGAGTATGTCAGAGGTCCTCTCTCTGACATGGAAATGTACAATCTGCGTGTTTCTGGGATGCCAATTTTGTGTCTAGGTTCCATTGACAATCAGTGGAAGTATTTCTTCGGTATGTAATAAAACTGTATTGAGAGATTCATAGTGACTGGTAAGCAATAAAGAGCACAGTTGAAACATAGACCATTTCCCCCTATTGTACCAGATCTGTCGGCTTGCTCAGTTTGAGCATGGGTCATGCATTACAGGATGATTTTCAGTAAGACTCAACCACTAGAGTAATATAAGACCCGGCTCCTAGAATAGTGTGAGTGCACAAGAATCTCAGATTTGGCTGGCAGAGGGTAAGATTGTTTGTTTAAATTACTGTGTATGGTGAAAAGCTTGGAAGTGTCATGTAAATTCAAAATCCAGAAAGAAACCCAACATCAATTTATTCTTTCTATGAAATCGTAGGAATTGGGATATTAGAATATTCACCTCTTTGGGAGAAGTTTGACTCATGATTTAGGAGGATCAGCAATATCCCCATAATCTCACGCAATTAATTCTTCTCCATATATCCAGCCAACTCTTATTTAGGATGCCTATAGCATAGATTCACACAAACACCCAGACAATGTGAAACATAGAAATTAAGTTAAACAAATCTGTCATGAGACTGATGTAGAAGGGAGGGGTTGCATGTGCATAGCTAGTCCATAATGTAGAAAATCAGAACTGAGTTCACTTTCTTCCATTCCTTAGAAAGCCTTAGAATGTATGACCATCACTGGATCAGTCCTTCAGGTATGTGAAGTCATTCAAAAACAGGTAAGAGGAAGAAATATACTCTGTAAATCTTGCCTTGATTTGTTTTCGCAAGGTCACTAGTTGTATATTACTTTCTTTACAGTTAGCTGCAGAGGAATCAATTACAAAGGAGAGAACCCTTTACTTCAGGGCTCTAGAAGCACTGAGCAGAGAGGGTCTGCCTCAAGGTGCTTATACAAACACTGGTAAACTTTAACTTATATCATAGTCAAAAGAACTGGCCTGATGCAGTCTGTAAGCATGCTCTCAAGTAAGGAAGGGAGTCCAGGTCTTCAGCAGCCCAGTTCAGGGCCAGATACAATAGAAGCCATACCATATACTGGGTCTTTCTCCATGTACAGAAACACTCAGGAATTAAATATGCTTTCTAAAACACATCACGGACTATGTTAGCCTTCACTTAAGATTTTTGGGTGACAAACCTTTTAAATATATTGAGGGCCAAGTAAACCATAGGCCACTTGCTAATGGGAGACACTAATTACAAAACAGATTGCATTCATAACTCACAAATTATTTGTCTAGAACCTGTATTTTCGTTAACTACTTGCATTGAAATAAGTACTTTCCTTTGAAATATTCAGGTATTCTTGGTATTTTGTAAGCTCATTATGGGAAACAGATGATGTTTGGATGAAGATGACATAACCCTTACAGAAGATTTCGGCAGATGAGTTTTAGGTTTTGTGGAAGCAAGCTAAGAAGCTGAGTTGGCAAGTAAAATGAGTGTCAGTCTTCCAGTTCACAGGCCTGTGTGAATGGTGTTTGCTAATGCCTAATTGTAGTGGCTTCATGTTGCACATCCCCTTTTTCCTATCTCAGTTCAGGCTGGCTCTGGGTTTTAAAGTTTGAAAAAGTACAGGTGCTTTGCAGAGGAAAATTTATTGCTCTCAATAGAGGAGCACTATGGGATCCTCCTTGATTTCTAACAGCTACATTCTTTCAGGCTTGGTAATGTGTTTAGTGATAATGAAAGTAAGTAGCTCATTGTGTTGGTATGAACCAGGTGTAATGTAAATAGGCATTGTGCAAACATATTCAGACTACCAAAGTAAATTATTTCAGGTTGATCCTGGCCTTCTATAAGCACAGATTGATAACCAAAGGGAAGATTCTTGTCTAAAAGCTTACTGTTGTTATGTATAGCCCTGGCATCTGGAGATCTTCCCAGAGAGCAAAATGCATGACTGCTTGCAGGGCAGGATCCCTGCCATACTGCTTTGAGAGAGCCTATGGCAAATACTAATCAATTGATTAAACCCTTGAAGACAACTGTGTTTAGAACTAAGCTCATCAGGCTGAAGATCTAGCAAACCTTTAGAGCAGAGCAGCTTCCAAATGATGCACATACAGTGCCCCCTTCCTAGACCTAGAGTTCCTCTGTAGTATGGAAAAAGCATCGGAGGAGATTAAAACACTGCCTGTCAATTAATGCATTTGTGACCAGCAGGAAGAGCTTTCTGGAGCGAACCACTAGCATGTTGGTACCTACGTGTTAGTTACCTGAAAGCCATACTGTTTAAAAACATGATTGAATTGATACCAAGTCTTTAGAATTAATGTTAGCCCCAAGCAGAGAAGCATGTTGGAACACTGGTTTCCACTTCCCTTTGGTCTCATCACTAACCCATCCTCTTGTTATCAGGGCCTGAATGTGCGGAATCCCTGGAACTGTAATAATAAAGACCTGGTGAGCATGTAGAACTGGGTGAAGGGGAATTACTGGAAATCTGAGACCCCTTCCTGCATTTGCAGCACAAACGCCTCTTATAATTGATATGTGTATTTATTTAGTGTTACTAGTTATAAATCTTCAGTAAATAATGCCTCGACAGGTCAGACATTTAAGGCACAATGAGTCATTCCCCAACATTAAATGAGAACCCTTGATCCCAAAGTTTTTGATTGAGGCAAATAATGTTTTAAATGTGTATCTCAAGCTGCTTGTTAAAACAAATGCCTGTGGTATGACTGGGCTGGAAGGATGAAAGAGAAAATTCACGGGGCTTTCAGAGTGGAACATACATTGCCTACTCCAACTTCAGGTTTTATTGCAAGGGCTCTGGTTTTACCCAAATTGACAGCAACTTGGCAGAAATTTTCCTCAGCACGTTCTTTTTATGTAGATTTACCAGCAGTAAACTCAGAAATGGGACAAATGAAACTTGTCAGTGAGCCTGTGGTGTAAGTTTCCCTCTGTGCCTAACCCACAAAATACTATTAGTCAGCTATTGCCCCAGCCAGAAAGTGTTGGCTCCTTACCTGAAAGGTTGTGGTAGCTCATGTTTAGCTTGGGAGACTCCAAGTTCAATACACAGAGTGCCAGCCAAAATGACTACTCTGTCAGAAACAAAAGGCCTATCAGAGTGGCCTCCTGCCTCTGAGGAAAAGGTGGATGTGTCCAGGGAAAGAAGGACACAATAGACTTATACCTGTCTTTTCCCCATAGTGTCTACCCTCCAGCTTCTATCAAGATAACTTGGATACCACCTCAGTGGAGAATCTGTCAGGTGCTTCCTTTAATTCATGGTATGTCTGCTACCATGACATTTTAAGCTCCATATTTCAGCATAGCATCATAGAATAGTTTGAGTTGGAAGGGACCTTTAAAGGTCATCTAGTCCAACCTCCCTGCAATGAGCAAGGACATTTTCAACTAGATCAGGTTGCTCAGAGCCCCATCCAACCTGACTTTGAATGCTTCCAGGGATGGGGCACCTACCACCTCTCCACCTCTCTGGGCAAGCTGTTCCAGTGTTTTACCACCCTCACTGTAAAAAAATTTCTTCTTTATGTCTAGTCTAAATCTACCTTCTTTTAGTTTAAAACCATTACCCCTTGTCCTATCACAACAGACCCTGCTAAAAAGTTTGTACCCATCTTTCTTATGAGCCCCCTTTAAGTACTGGAAGGCGGCTATAACATCTCCCTGAAGCCTCCTCTTCTTCAGGCTGAACAACCCCAACTCTCTCAGCCTGTCTCATAGGAGAGGTGCTCCAGTCCTGTGATCATCTTTGTGGCCCTACTCTGGACCTGCTCCAACAGATCCGTGTCTTTCCTGTGCTGAGGGCTCCAGAGCCGGATGCAGTACTCCAGGTGGAGTCTCACTGGAGCGGAGCAGAGGGGCAGAATCACCTCCCTCGACCTGCTGGCCACGCTTCTTCTCATGCAGCCAAGTATATGGTTGTCTTTCTGGGCTGCAAGTGCACATTGTCGGCTCATGTCCAGCTTTTCATCCACCAGCATCCCCAAGTCTTTCTCCTCAGGGCTGCTCTCAATCTCTTCCCCCCCCCAGCCTGTATTGATACTGGGGGTTGCCTGACCCAGATGCAGGACCCTGTATTTGGTCTTGTTGAACCTCATGAGGTTCACATGGGCCTACTTCCTGAGCTTGTCTAGGTCCCTTTGGATGGCTAGCATGTCCCTAAGAAATTAAATCCACTTTCTGGAATGATCAATATTACTAGAGCAAAAGTAGTTTGATAAATTTAACAGGTTGTATTACACAAAAGACTCCTCTACAAGTATTTACTTAGAATAGGGACTGGCTGTTGATTAAGAGGTGGCATAATCAGAAATTTAGTTAATAGCCTTTTGTGCAACTGTGCATATGTGAAATTTTTGAGTGAAAAATCAATCCTCTCAACTGATTCAGATATGACATGCATATATTTTACAAGCATCAAAATTTTTACAATCAAAATGTTCTTGAAAGAAAAGAACTTGGGGTGTGAGTTCTTACAAAGACCTGTTTTGCTGTAATTGAAAACCACTTTGGCTGCAACTCAGCAGATTTCTGTTGGCTGATACTTCTTTCTCTTTTTTGTCCCCTAGGACAGTTTTTCTCCTCCTCCCCGTTCCCCCCCTTTAGCACTCTTTGGCAGTATTTTGGTCACCTAAGGAGTATTTGGTTCCTTACCACATACATGGTGGCCACAGAGGGGATTAAAACTTTAAGCTCTTGCTGGACAGTTTAAAGGAAAACTGCACACATAATTCTAATGGCCTCCTTTGTGGGTAGATGGATGGTTACACTGTTGTAGGGGTTTCAGTCTCCAGGACTAAAAGCCTCCCTGCATTTCATATCCAGAGGTGATAGAGTCGCAGATTGTTATTCACTGTGGACAAAAGGAAATGCTTTTAACACTAGACTGTGTCTGTGTGTTAGTGACTGCTCTCAGTGCTGCTCACAAAAGTAATTTCACACTACAGGTAGAGTCCTGTGATGTGTATATGTGCCATATAAATTGAGGCTGCTTAGGTTATCCACCCTTCAGGTTAGCAAACGGAGACTCCATTAAATTTTGCAAATACTGGAAAGATTATAGTGTTATATCCAGCCAGAGCAGTGGAAGAGGCAGGATATCATTACATGTAAGGGATCTTTTCTCTATGCAGGCATTGTAGTTTAGATCTGCAATAACCAGAAGTGCTTGGAATTATTATGAAGTGATAGGAAGAAGTTTTCATCAGCACCACCTAAATCACTGCTGTGTCCACAAGTTCTAAAATTTATTGATGCATGCTACTGAATCCTGTAATTCCCCTTGCAATTTGCTAGTATCTGTGTCTTTATTGCTCTCTAACAGTAATCAGACGGATGTTCAGCCGAAAAACTACCCAATTATTTCACCTGTAAGTAAGAAGATAACTATACACATGTGACTAAGCTGCCTGTGTCCTTTCCTTTCAAACCAGGTAGTGTGGAATTTACAGCTCCATTTCCAGGCACTTTGATTTTATTCTTGTGGCTGCCCGTATTAGAGAGCCTAAAGCAGTGTGAACATAGATACTGCCAAGAAATATAAACAGTTCTGTTTTCTCTCTTTGACTTTGACATCTCCAAGTACCATGTTCACAGTATCTTTGTGTGAAGACTGAGTAAGACACCTTGGTGAAAAAGCAGCAGACTTCATCTAGAAAGATAAAGGTGATAATGTTGGAAGAAGTTAAGAACACCCACCACAAAACATTATGGCCCAGATCCCAAAGCACCAAGATAACTTTACAGAGCTCAATACACCACCTATTGAAGGACAGCAGAAGTCACAATGTATTTCTGCAGTTGTTTCTTTGAGATCCAAAATACCTTCTGAGCTATGTTGTACTGGAGACCAGAGAACTGCTTCTTTCTTGCAGAACAGATCAGGAATGGGCTGTATCTGACAGAATCTTCAGCCACTTTTTTTTCTTTTCTTTATTACAAACTGGGCAACCATACAACTATTTGTATCAATCATTGATCAGCTGTTAGAGAGTTTGGGCGATAAGCATCAGTCCTAGTTGATCATTAGCTCAACATGATTCTTTCTGTTTCCTGGGTTTATAAAGGGAATTACAAGTAAATGGCCTAGGAAGTAGCCCTCTGTAAAAGCAGGTAAAGGGATAGTGGATTATAAACAGTGGTGTGTTGGTTTATTTTTTTAAAACCAACAGTTTTTTTAAAAAGCATAATGAAAATTTAAAAAAACCAAACAAAGAAAAAAAAAACCCAACGTTTTTTGCAAGAAACATTGCCCTGACACAATAGGACATGGCAATTGAGATAGAAGTGCCCTGGGCTGGAGAAGTCTGCTTTCTTTTTTCAGCTACAGGAAATACAAAAAGAGACCACAGTTGCCAGTGCAAGAACTAACTCCAGATTTGAAAATCTTCCTGTTGAGAAATACTCGTTTTGTAAGCAAGGAAATGTGTTCTTCATAATTATGATCCCTTGTTCCACCTAAATCTTTCGTACTGAAGTTTAGGAAATCTAAACAACCTTCTACATAAATGGTAATGTCAGATGCTGTTATTTTTTTTTATGCTATGTAAATGTGACATGAGCTGTCTTTCCATTTTTTTTTCAAATAAATCTTTACAATTTCTGTACAATTCCCATATATTGTCTCTCAAGCTACAGAGTACACAGATGTGCACGTCTCCAGTTGTGCAGTTCTAGTGCATCTATTAGTGTAGAATCCAGAAATAATATTTTGCTGAGCCAGCTCCTGTTCTTTTCTTCTTTAGTATCTCTCTCTCTTTTCTTTTTTTTCCCCTCCCTCCCTCTCCTCAAAGCAGCGTGCCATGCAGCACTGGTGGAATTTCCTGAACGCAGAGCAACATTATATTCCATTACTAGTCTTCCACATGTTCCACAGTACATGAAACTATTGTGCTGTTGAAAACCAAATTTCCACCTGTTGCCTTTGAAAATGCTGTCTTGTTTTGCCTCGGAAAGGAGGCAGGGCCCCTACTTGACATTTCTTATGAAATGTGCACAGCCCATGCCTCTGAATTCCCATGTTTGTTGACTTCTGAGTTTCACATTGTAACTGTTGGCATTCAGCTTTGAAGTGATGAAAGACTGAGAAAGCATACAGAGGTGTGATAGAAATGGGAACAGAGAGGTTGCCAAACCCTGCAGCATTTTGTACAGTTATAAAAAGCTGATAGCGTCCTTTTGCTTTTGGCTGTGGTACTTAACTTCAGCTGCCCAATGTGTGTAAGAATGAGCTTGTTTCCATTGAAAACATGTTTGAATTGAACTAAGAGTCTTCTCTGCTCTTATTTTTGTAACAGTCCTTACAAGATGTCTTGCAGGTATCATAGCATATCTTCAGTCAGCATGAACGTCAAGAGAAATTTGAGTGTAAGACACGTGTACAGCAAGATGGATATACTCGTGCTCCTTTTAGAACTGGATTTCTGAAGAGTCAGGCTAAAATTTCCTATGGTCCCTTAGTTAATGAATGTGTATATTAAAATGTTCCAGGCCTCTTCTTTTTCTCTCCTGTATGTTTGAATGGGAACAAAGTGTTTGTTTTGATGTGAAGAGGAGCAGGTAAAACATTTCCTGCCATGTGTCCCACTGCACTGTCTAAACACTGAAATATGAATGTCTTTCATCTGTGAATAACCCTTATGCTATTGATTTGTAGTCATAGTATGGTTTTGACCATGCTAGTCAGATCCTGAGATTTGGACTTCTGTGCTGGTTTGAGGTAAAACAAAACTGATGCTCTGTTCAGTAATTTTACTTTGTAGCTAAGCCTCTTCTAACTAACTGAAGTTTCTGAAATTAACAGCATATTGATGAGACACTCTTTGTTTTCAGAGTGATAAGACCTGATTATTTGTAATTTATGCCAAGGAATGGTATGCAGAGAGGCTTTTGCTTATACTTATTGCTGTAACAACCAAGGTCAGCTAACTTTGTCATTTGCCCCGTTGGAGGGCCGGAAGCAGGAAAGCGTAGAGGGGTCACACCTGTGGGGAGGAGCACACAGGACAGGTGACCCAAAACTGACCAACAGGACATTCCATCCCATCTGCATCGTGCTCAGTATAAAAGCCAAGGTATCAAAGGATAAGCCCTTTTTTTCTTCAATGGTCAGCATCCAAGGAGGACTGTGTCTGTTCATCTGCCTTTGATTCCGATCCACGCATTGCTAAATCCAGATCCGGAATCCAGATCCTGTCCATCGCTGAGTCCAGTCCGGGACTTTCCCCATGCCTGCCAGTGACCCAATCGTCATCCTGGGAGCTTGATATGGTTTTATATATATTGTATATATTTCATTATTTTCTTTTTAAATTATTTTATTAATTTATTAATATTTTCATTGAAGTAGTTTATGGTTTTTTTCTAAACTCATAAGTTTCTTTCTCTCTCTCCCTCCTCTCCTTGGAGAGAGAGGTGGGGGAGAACATCTGTCGTTTGCCTCGGTGGCCAGTCCAGCCCAAACCGTGACAACTACAGAGACTGAAGTGGTTGGAGTGATATGATCTTTCCGTGAGTTATACAGTGCCCCTGCCATTAGATGTAATAGAAGTACCCTTCCATGGTAGGTGTGATGTGTGTTCTGAAAATCAGTGCCAGGAAAGGAGTTGAAAAAGGTAAATGTGAGGACCTACTCAGTGTTTTAGTGGGCAAGATCACTCAGTGTTCCTGATACCATATATATAATTTCTGTTCTTATTAATCGTAAGTACTTTTCAGAATACTGAGAAGCAGATTTTTTCATGTGCTTGATCATATGTACAATATCATGAAGTCCATATCTTCAGACCAGCAGTAAGGTTATGTCTGTACTTCAGTGTTGATTACAGGGTTTAGAATATTGCAACAGCCCCACCAAAGACCAGAACAAGCACATTTTTCCTGAGGGAGTAGACTTCTGAAAGCAGCAGTCAGATTCTTCAGGACATAACTTCTACCCCAGAAGAGGTATAGACTGCTTCTCTGTCTCTAATACAAGACATAATTAGGCATTATTGTACTTAATTATGCACTACTGTATTGGGCAGGAAAGGTATTACATTCTGTACCATGAAGCCTGACAAGGTTTACGTTGACTAGCATTACTATTATTTTGAGCCAAGTAAGGGAGTAATCGCACGCATTTCCACATTGATGCTGTGGTATCTGAAATCAGATTCTGAATCTCTGTTCTTAATCGCTCAATGTTCTAATCTCTTTTTGCTTGTTGATACAGCTTTGGCTTTACTTAAGTAAGCACTGAGATTTTGAGTCCAAGCTCAAGTAGTGCCTGAAGCAATATAAGCCTTATTTCCTGTTCCGTCTTCTTTTCTTGAAACAGACAAAGATTAATCCATGACTGAAGCATTAGTTAGAAGAGAAGGCAAGATGTAACATAAGATTGTTTGTGGTACAGAGTGCATATGTTTTTCGACAACGTGTTATGTAGGGCAGAACAATCATTCAATGATGGAATTCAGAGCTCAATTACGGCCTATGTGGGGCAGTGGTTGATGGTTCAACATTTTTAGCTGTGCACAGGTGCAACCAGGCATCTGTCCTTCAGCATGGATGTAGAAGCTCCTACAAGGACAAGGGACAGGTTAGAGAGAATCCTGCAGGCTGCCAGCTGGAGCACCCTTATATATGGGAAAATCTTCAGTGCTCCTTCTCTTTTAGATTACCATGACTATAATCATTCTTAAAAGGCCAAAGAAAAATGTTTGTACTGATTGTCCAAAATTTCTACCAATAACATTACAGTAATAGAAAAAAATGCAGAACAAAATATTGCTTCTCTGGCACCTCTCGCCATGAGTCTCTGAGTTGTATCTAAGGTGTAGGTATCTTCTACTGAGAACTGAAGGGCCAATTTTAGGATCATCACTGTGTCCCAGAGGCTCCAGCAATACGTGAAAGTGCAGGAGTGAATGACAGAAGGACCAAACACTTAACTTCCTAATGCTGCCTCTTGGCTGTTAATGCCATACAAATCACCACAACACAGTGACAAAGAGCTTTTCTTCTGCTGTCTTTTAGCCGATGCAATCCTTAGACACACAGGTTTTATTTCTTTGCAAAACCAGACTTAAAAATAGCAAGGTGGTCCTCATAATTCTTAATCAAGTGGGTTAGCACTGCAAGAAAGGAGTCCTGTCTCTATAGAGCAGATTATTGGCCCTTGCTATTATAGTAACTGTTCTTGACTTCTTAATGTTGTCCGCTTTCAGCTCAGGAGGCTTCTTGTGAAAATAACTCAGTTCTGCTATGTTATTCATAGGCAAAGCTTCCTGTGTGTCAGGAATTACAGATTTTTTTAAAATATATGAATACGTTGGAATCTGTGACTTCTGCAACAGCTATGACAAAATGCAGGCTAAAGAATAATTTGCACTTGCTCCATCTCCTACTTTTTCACTCTTGATCTTTTGGTGCTGCTCAAACCAGAAATCCCCTAGCACCTAATTATGAATGTTCAAGGAGAGGTTCAGGTTATTTTACTGACAGTGGGCCAAAGTGAAGTCTGTGTTATCCTCTTGCACCAACTGTGAGTATGACATGTAGATGTAGTGCTGAGGGACATGGTTTAGTGGTAACTTGGCAGTGCTGGGTTGACGGTTGGACTTGATGATCTTAAAGGTCTCTTCCAACCAAGGCAAGTCTATGACTCTATGACCCACAGCAAGCAATTTTGTTACTCGGTGTAAAAAGAAGATAATTTAGCCTCATGTTGCCCGTGCTCACTTGAAGTTTTCAAATTTATCCTGCCCTGTCATCTTAAATTCTTTCCAATGAAATGTGACAACACAGCTTAAAAATGTCAAAGGTCGTAGCTTTTTTTAAGAGTATCTGTTTCCATCTCTTAGGAGGTTATTAAAAAAATTAATAATGACCTTGAAATAGATAGAAAGGGAGCACCTGTACAATGAAAAGCAATCTCTTTTTAAAAAAAAAAAATACCATCAACATTTGTGTAATCCAAGATAGAGTGGAAGGGGAAGTTAAGGATGCAAATTCTCCTTCTCTTGGTTTTTCCTACTTTTTTGTAAGAGAGAGTTATATGTATCTGTTGCCATGGCCACGAAGGGAAAAAATGGATTAGAGCAAGGTATCACATTGCAGAAAATCAGTGTTCTTGCTGCAGTTACCCCTGTACACAGACAGAACCTTGGACCAGGGTCATGCCAAGTCTGGCTTCTCACTCAATGGATTATGTATCAGTGCAGCAGCATATGTCCATGCCAGTCTTTAGCAGACTCAGCTGTTAAATCTAGGGATTTGATTCCCACACATTACCAAGAAGCTTAAACCCATGCCATTCATGACTACAAATATATTTAGGAACTTTCTGCTGTCAGAAACACTTGGGAAGGAATATCTGTCTGGTCGTCTGTTGGTTTTATGATAATCAGTTCTGCTAATAATGGGTACTGTCTATTATTGGGCTTCAAGCAGTGAACTGAAAGCATGCCCTATAATGAATAAAAACTTAGTTGGAAAGAATTCTTTTGTTCTTACATGGGTTTGCTGTCATCTCCTGAAATATTATTAATTTCCTTTTGGAAATGGTTACAACAATCAAAGCTTGGTATCCTTGCCAGCCATTTGGTTTAAATAAACAGCTGTATTGATTTACAGAGATGCTGGGCTTTGTGCCAGTTTTTTCTTTGCTCTGCTGCTAGAGTAGGAAAGGATCCCTGACACAGTGTGCCCTTGACTAAGCTGTATCTTGTCTGCTACGTCCTACCGTATTCAGATTCTTTCAGTTTCTTTCTACATGTGAAAGCCGGCTGGCCATTAAGGAATGTAACAATTTATGGTGTGAAAGCTGGAAGTAGCCAGCTAGGTCTTGGCTTGGTTCTTTTCATCCCAAACCCACATGTTTCCCAGCCCCTCTGGGGATCCCAGCATTTCCTTCTGAGCTGCTTTAAGCATGATTCTGCTTCTCCATCTCTGCGTTTTATATTTTAAAAAGAAAATGCCTAGAAAATGGCTTTCTTGGAGACATTTCCTTCCAGAGACTAGACTAGAGCAGAAAATATAATTAGAATGGAAGGCACTGACTGAAGGTTTAATACCTTTGTCCTTAAATAGACTTTCACCACTGGGAGTAGTATAGCTAAGGCAAAATAGGCTGCAAAATCCATTTAAGAAGCTGGCTATTTAGCTATAAGCTGTGGTCTTGAGCTAGCTTTGTACCACCATAGTGACAGTGGTACGAAGCTGGTTCAGATGTGTTTGTGGGAACTGATGCCATAGGAATGATGGCAGCATAGCCCAGAGGCTTCATCCCTGGCAGAGAGGCAGTGTCCTTTCAGTGTATCAAACAAGATGTCCCAAGAAATGACCTGATAATTTCTGAGGCCCCTCAGCACTTTAAAACACATCTGGTGAGTGACTAAGCCAGCTGGTTTTGAACTTAGATGGACATCAGAAAGGTCTGGCACGTGGGAGCTGCTGAGGAACATCTAGATTTTCATTTCTTCTGTTTGTTGTGAGTCAGGATAACTAAGGGCAGAAAGTGGCATCTGTTGAGTCTAGTGGCAACTGCCTCTTTGGGAAACAAGTAACCTGACTTGAGATAAATGCTGTGTTGCAAATGTGATCTTAAATTAGGACTTTCAGTAAATTCAGATTGGCATATAATCAGGTAGGAAAGAGCAACACAGGAATCTTTATTCTAGTGGTTATTACAGCAGTCAGGATCCATCTCAGATTGCTGAGTTTTGTGATTAGTTAATATTGCGCTTGGAACTTTCTTTGCCTTACTCTTTTGGACTTTGATCTTATCAAACACTTTAGGTATGCAGGACCGGCCTGTCTGTAGAGCCTTACAGGATCTCCAGAAGCAGTGTCTAAAGCAGCAGCTCCCTTTGGGGTTCTGTCAGCTGATCCAGAAGCTGATTTTTGGAGGTAGACTATGCTATTTGCTACTCTGCCAGTGGAAACCCTAAGTCCAGTGGACATGGTGATCTGTTTTTAAATTCCTTCTGATACCAAACTGTGACAGAAAAGGGAGTTGCTCTGGAAGCCTTGGAAGTTTTCCAGGGTCAGGGTTAGCATTCCTTGACTTCTGGTTCTTGGGTCACTGCAAATATATCCATACTTGGAAGGGAGCAAGATGTGCCAAAGCAGTGACACAAACCCTCATGCTACCCTCGTTTTTATATAGTTCATCTCTATTAGTTTTATTCTAGAAAACAAGATAGGGATAGTAAGAGCATGGAACAAGTCCTAGGCTGGGGGCTTTGCTGGGGCTTTGTGACTGTCTTCTTTTGCAAGAAACCCCAACAGAAGAGCAATAAAATCATATAGGCAGAAACTTTCCCTGGTTCCCTTTCTCTTTTAGTGGTGAACCTCACAGCTGTAGGTGTCCAATACAGCTTGTCTGCCCTTTCTACTATGTGAATCTCCTGTCCTTTGAATAGAGATCAAGAGATCTAAACATTTTGTACTGAGAAGATATTGTGTGTTACCTAGCTGCTAGTGAACTGAGCTGGAGAGAAAAAAAAAAGCTCACAGATTTTTTTTATTCACTCATGCATTCAATCTGTAGCATAATGATATATCTTACATTATTGTTTCTTATGGACTAGAATCAGAATTGTCCACCTCATCCCATTTCCTGAGACAGTTAAAAAATTACTCTCCTGCAACTTAACAGGTAGAACTGGATTCTTAAGCATTCTCTCCCAGTATTAGCAGGAAGGCTCGGGTATTCTTTTTTTATGCAATAATGTAATATTTGATCAAGTTCATAGAGCTGTTGCAGCATTTTGGTCTTTATCTGATGCCGAAGTTTGCATCTAGCAATGTTTATGCTGTGTTACATCATCATTGGTTATTTGTGGCAACAGTTTATAAAGCGCCATCATGTCAAAACAAAGTGTTCAGTTTCTCCTCTAATCTGGATAAGAGTGATGCCCAGGGACTGGCCAAGGACAAGACTCTCCTATACCAGGCAATATAACAGCTCTTCCTCAGAGGTTTATTGGGACAATGGCCGAAGATGCAGGCAGGGTAAATAATAGAATGGTGACTCACCAGGGCAAGTTTTGGAATTATTAGTATTGTATTTTAGAATTATGCCTTTTTTGCTGCTTTGGTCTTTCATGAATATTGGGTTTATGGCAGACAATTAGATACCAAGCTGCTTTGAGCTTCCATTCTTTATTGCTAGTTCATATTCTGGGTTTCATCTGTAATAATCTTCTCTAGGTGATGTAAATATTTTATTTCCAAGAGGGGTTCTATGACCATTTGCTCATTGTGCTTATAAAGCGCCCTCCCATTTTTAAAGAGGCTCTGTACTTGTTTTAATGAAGGCATAAAAATGTCCCAGCAATATTGCAAATTCACTAACAGCTTGCTTTTATCCTTACTCTTTATGGAAGCAGGAATGGAAATGCCTTTCAAAAGATACTGACATTCCTTGCTTTCCCTAGACTCCAGCAGGGTTCTCCTTTGCCTATAAAAGCTTTTCTGGTCATCAATTGCAGTTTGCCGTAATAATGGCGGAAGAGTGGCCACACTCTTCCAACCTTGAGCCCTACAGTCCTCCCCTTAGTAGTGGATGCCTAGGAGAAAATGGAAAAACAAGGTATAATTGCAGAGATCCTTCCCCAGTCTCCAGTAATCTGTGGTGTAAGGATCATCTTAATCAAAGACAGTGCTTTTGTGTTCAGTAACAATGGATTATTTTTTTTCCTATGAGTTTGTCTAGTTGCTTTTGAACCCTTAAAGGTTTGCTCTCCAGACTGTGTTCCACAGTCCAGAGACAGTTCCACACTGTGTCTCACTGTTTCCGTCTAAGTCATGAACAGTATACAAGACTCCTCCATGATCTTCTGTCTCCAAAGCTTTAGTTTGGATCATGGTGAATTTGCTTTAATCTCCTTGGTCACACCGAGACACTGTTGCTGGGGGAAGGACTACCACAGCCTGTCTGTCTTCTGGCAAACAGCAGACAGATCCAGGCAGCAATTGTTGTATTTTGTGCGTAGGGCTGGATTAAAGACTGACATCAAGCAGGTAGATGACTGGCACCTTTGCAGGGATGCAGCAGTCACAGCATGGCTCTATGCTCCCTTGAACTGTTAAAACAAGCTATGTGCTGTGGCATCATATACACTATGTACTCAGAGTACATGGTACGCTCAGTTGGAGCTGCCCAGCACGCTGGCAAATCTAGCATGTAACAGTGCTCTAGGGCAGGTTTTTCCATTTGTCTAAGGACCACCAAGTTGTTTGGGAAACAACAGAAAGACTGTCTCGCACACCACACACATTGTCACCGTGATAAAAATGAGGCTAAATTTAAACTGTTCTTCTGTAATTTATAGTGCTCTTCATTTTGTCTGGTGCCTCCCTCAAAGAAGTGCATGGCAATGGGCATATGCATATTCTGTTTTGTGGGGTTTTTTCTTCAAGTTATTTTGCAGATTTTCTTCTCCTGTCTACCCCAGGCTACCAGTGGTCAGGGGAGTATGGGTTAAAAAACACTGGTGTAAAAGTGTGCTTCTCTACTAACATGATAAGCAACAGAAAAGTGATACGCTCCTGAGATTTTTTTCAGTGATGTTATTTCCATTCCTCTTCTTTTTTTCAGAATTAACTTCTGCTTTTCTGTCAGTCTCTCTGGTGCTGTCATCCCTGAGTCTCTCTAGCCACCTACAAATTCCATTTTTGAATAGAGTCTGAATACTGAGCAGTTCTCCCATGTGCAGGTATGGGATTTTTTTAGTGCAGCAGTTGCTCATTTACCTGACCTTTGTCACAGGCTTTATATGCTATAAACTATATGAAATGGATCAAAATCTTGACAACTGGTTCTAAAGATCCCGGTTTTCTTGTTTGTCTTCAGCAAAAAAAAAAATCTATTGAGGAAAGTGAATAGCTAGGGAATCCTGACAGTGTAACAGAAAATTATGCCAAAAGTTAAGTGATTATCCTCAAAACCATAAATAACTTGTAAGTTAACTTAAGTACCTCAAAGGGAGTAAGCAAAGTGTTTTTTGCCACCACATTAAGGTGCCCCTATTGCTGTCACTAAATTTAGAGAGAGACGTAACTGATGGGATAATTACAAGCAGCTACTTCGTAGTTTTCCTAAGAGTGAATTCACTTTGGTTAGCTTCAAGACAATCAAGTTGAACAGAGGCTTCCATCAGAGCAGTTTTAGTTATATTTACAAAACTGCTTGAATTCTGTCCCTCTCTTCTGACCCTGTGCATGAAGGAACAGGATGAAATCTGCATTGCTCTCTGTGGTCTTGAGTCCTCTGCACTTGTGTTCTAGGCCTTATTCCATGTCTCTAAGGCTTAAAAATGGAGAACAGCACATTTAAGCAGTCTGCTACTGCTGCAAACTTGAGATGTTTTATTTTTTCAACTCTGGATTCATGCAGTTATTGTTTCAGCATCTTCTGCTACATTTTGGGAAATTGAGAAATTATAGAAATTATTTGGAGAATGAAATCTAGACAATGAGCATTGAAAAAAAAGTGGCCTTGGTAAGTTGATTGTATACATGTAATTTTTGCCTTCTGCTTTGCATGTAGATCTCATAAGGTAGATGACCAGTAGTCCTGATACATGTTACGTATTTCTAAAGAAGCTTTCTTGTTTATCTGATAAAAAGCACATTTCTTACTAGAACAGCAAGGGGCCGCAGGGAGCTGTTTAACATCTTTGACCCTTGGTGAGGTATTACAGAGCAAGCTAAGGTCATTCCAGAGGTTGTGTTTTGACCCTCTGTTCCTTTAGGTCAGCACTGAGTGGAGGGGATTAAGGGATTGTTTTTAGCAGTCCATATGAGGGGTCCACTGCTGGGGATAGCCTTGAAAAGAATGTTTGTCATTCCCACTGCCTGCTGTGGGAAATTCGTAGGATCACTGCATCAAGTGCTGGGGTTGCTAGAGAGTCTTAAGCCAGAAAGAGCCTCAGGCAAGATATATCTTTTTTATCTAGCTGTGACATTTCTATAGGAGATGCCGTTTTACAGCATTTTGATTTAAGATACCTGATTCATAGAGAATTGGCACATTTTCTGTGCTTTTATCAAGTGATTTCTCCTATAATCTTAACTTTAGATTTGGGGGCATGAGGGTAGGTTAAGCATTTCGTCCCAAGTCTTCCTCTCACTGTTCTTCCTGCTCATGTGAAACTTCATTTATGGCTATCTGGAGATATTTAGAGAAACAGTAGCTTGCCTTATAATTTGATATCTGTCCCAAAGCCTGCATTAATTAACTAGCTACCGCATTTGTGTGCTTAAAAGTCACTTTACTCAACCTACTGGTGTTAAAAAGTGCTATCAAAGTGTGGGTTTGGCATGAGGGAAATCAATGTAGTGGAAACAGGAGATTCTCCTGGGGCAGAGCTCCAAGTCCCAGCTCTGGCATTGTTCGCTTTGTGCTGTCAGCTGGGTGTGAAACCTCCTGTTCTCTCTTTCGTAAGTTCAGCCTGTCCAATGCAAAGGACACACCCACACAGCATGATGCAATATAGCCACAAGAAGGCTGCGCTCCTCCAGGTATATTAGCTGTGGTAAGAAACAGAGTTTACTAGCTGGTGTGGTTCAGCACAATGCAAGTTTTTCTACCGCCAAGATCTGAACTGGCTTATATTTTGCTAAAACACTGTATCACACAGTCTGTATCCAAAAGGCTAGGGATAAAACCTTTTAACAATTCTAGCAGGATTTTAAATATACACATTTTTGTAGCTTCTACTTTGAATGTAGTACCCTGTTATTTTACACAGAGACTTATGTGCCTGAAGGTCTCCAGGTGCTTTCAGTTTACTAGCAAAAGTCTCCACTGTTCTCTCCTTTGTCTGTCTTCTTTCTGCTTGACTTACCTGTTATGTCTTCCAGTGGCCAACAGTACTGCAGTCAATGTCAAAGCAAAGAACTTTTGATTGTATTTGCGCTGCACTATACTTGTATACCCCTAAGAATACTAAGAAATCTTCTGAATTAATTCTGCCTACTAAATTCTGTGATTAAGGACAACAGTATGACATAAAAATCTCTGAATCCCAAAAGTGAATTTTGCACTTGAATATTTGATGAAGACAAATGTTCTAATTAGGTCTTTAGTATATTGTGGCTTCATAATTTCACATCTTGTGTTGCTCAAGCCATCAGTTACTAGAAGCTGTTTGGCACAAAATCCCATTGATATTTCATGAAATTAATTTTACTGTGTGAAAACATAGTATCACCCTCAGAACAGCCAAAAGGAAATGGTTTTGTGTTTGGAAGACAAATTCAGTGGAACCCATCTAGTTCACAGGTGGGAGGATCATTCTTGTCTTTTCATTGCTAATTGTGTTACAGAACTGGTTTCTTTCAACAGGAACTTATCAGGAGATAATCTAATTATGAATAATTTTGTTTACCAGACAGGGTTTTTTTGGGAATAATCTAATTAATTCCCTCAAAAATTTATCACTTCAAATATACCCCATTGTTGGTTTCGTAGTCCTTCATTAGTGCTTCTTTCATGGGTTTCTCTCTCTTACCCTTGATGATTGTTCCAGAAGAATAATCTCTCATTATTTTAATCTGTCTTCCCAGTGTGAAGGCCTATCAATTTAAAGATATAATTCTATTATTCTTTTGTTATCCTTTCCGGAAGCACAAGTACCTGTATTCTAAAACTATGTTTGTTAGAATGAAGGCTGGAAGGTGTTAAAAAAGATTAAGTTATTAGAGGCCTATGCTGCTGCCCATCACCACAGAATGTGAACATTTCCATGTAAAATAGCATGGCCGTTGCAGAGGGTCTGTGATCTTCAGGGTGTGTTCTGTCTCGTCCTTTCACATAATTATAAATGGGAAGTAAAATTAATGTAATAAATCAGTAGCCTATGTAGTTGAACAATTACTGTATTGGACTCATGCCTTTTAAAAAAACAGCATTGCATCTACTGGCATGCTGTAGTCCAAGAATACTGTTCCATAACTGTTGTCTCTTTCCACATCTCTAACTAGACTGCTACTCTACAGTTTGTTACTGCAGAAAACACAGCCCTTACTGCTGTCAGTTGTCACATTAGCTCTAGCATTGCAGGAGTGAAAGTGTGAAGTATAGGATCAAGTCACTCTGCATTCTACTTAGGTCTCAAATGGATGGATGGCACCACCTCCACAGGTTAGCCTTCCTTTTTTTTTTTTTTTCCTTTTTTTTTTAATTTCCCTCTCTCTCATTATTTCAAAATTAAGCCACATGAAACCTACCCCTAAATATCTGTCTGCCAGAGAAATGAGGCTGGCCTGACTGGACTAATTAAGTTGGCCAAGGCACTCGAGAATAGCTTAAAGACAAGTCACAGTGGGAAAGGGAGGGAGTAACACCAGTTTCTTATATATGAACGTATTAAAGCAAACCAGCTGCTCCAAAATACCCTTGGTTAGTGAATGGCTCCACAGGCAGTCTGCTAAGGGAGCAATGTCTGGAGTTTAGTAAAACTAACTTTTTAAAAAGCAGTACTTGAAAAATAGAAGGATTGATTTTAATTTTTTCTCCCCTCTCCACCCTTTATAATCAAAGTTGCTTTCACCCTAGCTTCTAACAAATGATACTTTTGGCTTCTGCAATCTTTTTTGCAAGACTTTTAAGAGGAGTATGGGACCATCCTAGCAGGAGGGCCCTACACAAATTACTTTACCCTCAGGGTAAGATCTATGTGCTAAAGCCCTCTTCTGTTTTTGAGCAATTGAACTAACAAGACTCCTTCGGCTCCAGAGTTTTTACTGTTGCTGCTGATTTTCTGTGCTTTGTTGATTATGCTCCACTACTTTTAATGATTTTCTGTTTTTATAGAAAGTAATAGCAATGGTTGGAAAATGGAGCCAACAGCAAACATGATGCTGAAATTCCCCTGTCTTCCTTCCTTGGCATGTCATTACTGAAGGCTCTAAGAGACTTTTGTTTCACGTTGCATCCACTATCTCTTGTAGTAAAAGCTACCTACTATTTTTTTGCAAATGCTGATAGCTCCTGTCTTCTAGCTGAAGTCCAGTGTAAGTAACTATGTTCTTCCTACCTAAAATTCCTCTACATTTTCAATTGAACCTGTTCTTCGCTTCCTGAGTTAAATTGTACAGCCCATGAATTGCCAAATGGCAAGTGCCAGCTCTTAGCTCTGTTTTGGATGAGCAAATCCCTCTGAGAAAGAAGAGAGAGGGAATGTTTATCCCTATAAATTTAGTTTGTAGCACTGTTCCCTACAGCTCTTTATAGAGTCCAATACACATCTTCATTGCAATGAGAAAGCATCTAGTTAAGCTTTGTTATGTGGTCAACTGTCATGAGGAAGGAAAGCTACTGGACGCACGGTCTCATCAGAATTTGTCCTACAGCAGTTCTGTGCTGAGCTTTGTATTGTGAAGCCCTTACAAAGAAAAATGGCTTCTCTCTTTTTTTCTTTTTTCCCCACTACATCAGAAAAAGTACAAAGGAAAGAGAAACAGTTATTTTTTCAATATTACATGACGTTTTTCTATATCTGACTGGAGTCTTCAGCTAAATAAGGAAGTCATGAAAGCAAGGCAGGGAATTGAATAGAACATCCAGGAAGTGATGTTCCAGCAACTGGATCACTATTTTTATATTTAGGAGACGTGAGTGTAAGTCCCTTCTCTCAGGGGAGTTTCTGCAGTAGGTAAGTGGTTTTGCTTTTCTGCGCCTCAGCTCCTCAGTCCTACAGTAAGGCTAACAGCATTGCCTTGCTCAGCTTGCTGTAGTAAGTACAAGCTCATTCTAGTTTCAAGGGGATATGCACTGGATGGAAATCATTGCAGTACTTGTGCTCATCCTTTTTGCTGAGAATGCTGGACTGTGGTTCTAGCAAATGCTATTCCAGACTTCATTCAATTCTCACTTCTCTGGTTAGAGAGTATAAGAAAGGGAGAGACCCAAGCTGGTGTGGTGTTTCTCTTTCAAAGGACTGGTGAAAGACTTAGTGAGTATTTTGGGCAGAGTAGGAGGGTGTTTGGGTTTTTGCTAGCTATTTCTCCTTCTCCGCAGAAAATGCTGAAGATTATTTGCATGTGTGTGCACAGTGGGAGAAGATGCCCAACTGAGATCCAAACACAAATGAAACAGAACTTGCAAAGTTCAAAGCTGACACAATCCAAGTTCTTGCTACTAGGAAAAAGAAAAAAAAGTTCCTATATTTTTCCTTTATTAAAAAAAACCAAACACACTCATCTTCCTTTTTAAAAAAATGCATGCATTTAAATCAGCACACTGATTTTGGGGAAGGAAGAAAGGGAGATTTCTGTTCCCAAAGCCTGTTTTTAATCATCAGATGAATTTTGAGACAACCTCTGAACATTCAGCACTTGTGGTCAGTTTTCCCCACCCAAAAAAATAGTGGGTTTTGCAGACATTCCATAAACACAGGAAGCTTTGACTGTGTCTCTAACAGATACGGAGACAAAAAAGCAAAATACACACAATATAAAGGCAAAAGCTAAACTTGCCATGCTAGCTCAGAGGAATGTAGTCCAGAAGTCTGCCTCTATAGCCAGTGCTAGATGTTTCAAAGAGAATACCAAAAATCTCTAAAGTACAATTTTGACATAACCTGTCTATAGTTTAGATTTCTTTTTAATTATTGATTTTCCTCCCTGAAGCATGGCACTTTATATGCTGTTTGAGTCTTTGGTTTGATTTTGTTTCTTTGGAGGGGGGAAAAGGGCAGCACAGAGGTCTAAAAAACTGTGCTGTGCAGAATTCCCATGGGTTTTGGATTGCTGATGATCTCATAACCGGTCCTAATTTGTGTCTGCTGAAGTATATTAGCCTCGGTTTTATCTGCAGCAGTAAGTTTCATGGATTAACTATGTTTTATCCAAGTTTTCTTTTCATCCATTTTAAAATTTCTGTCTTCCAGCTCCTTACTGCATGTCTCATTTTTCTTTTAACATTGAGTAGCCAAAACGAAATTCCTGACTGTCTTTTTTCCTGTACCATTTATTATTTTTATATAGCCTAGTTGTTGTTAGTCTCCTTTCTAAAATAAACCCTTATGTTCCTTTCATCCATGCTTTTTTCAGAGAAGTCTTTCCTTTCCTTCATCTAGTTCCCTCACCACTCTGTCTCCTCAGCTTTGCTTTTGCCCACCTGCTCACCAGAACTGAAGGTGAAGGTACTCCTTTCACTTTCAAATAGTCTTTTAATATTCTAATTATTTTCTTTTCCACTTGAGTGTTAATCTTTCTAACCTCATCAGCCCAATGAATGGAGATTTTAACAGAACTGTCCACAATTAGCCCTCATTGTTGTCCCAAATAAGAGGTGAAACTCTGAACATTTTTTCCTAAGTACTGTACTTCTCTCTGAAAAGTAAAGAATTTGCCTGATGTTAGTCTGTCCACTTTTCTCATTTCTGCCCAGTTAAAGTCACAGGAGAGAACCTTTAACTGGGAAATCTGATGATTTCTGTGAACGAGTTGTCATTGTTGAAGTAGCTGACTCTAAGGACTTTTAATCATTCTGAATTTAGGATTATGAATCAGAATAATTTCATATTTTTTAGAATCAATATTCTTTGATGGCGAGCTTCCTCTTTTTTTAATCTGTTTTCTAAAATTCTGTTTTAGTATTGTTTCTCCCTTCACAGTCAAACTCAGACACGTCATCATTGTTAGCCTGTCAACAGAAACCCATTCCAGCATTTTTTGTTCTGTAGAAAAGTATCAAAGTAAAAAAATTAATCAAATTGGACAAAAAAAAAAAATACAGATTTTGAAATTTCCAGCAGAGTGGAAAAAAAATAATAAGGATCTTTCATGATATTGTAGAATATTGGTGGTATTAAAATAACAGCAGAAAAATTTCTACAGGCCTTTCAGATTTCAATTGCACTATCCTGTTGTAAACTCCTCTGTAAAAAGTTTAGTTGCAATTCCATCTAAAGAGAGCTGCTTAATGTTTGGTTTGTTTTGGTTTTTTTTTACCCTAACTGCTCTGTGTTAACAAAAACAAGTGGGTATTCTATTGTACTCCACAATTAGGAATTAGAACATCTCAGGTGTTGAATCTCTAACCCTCACTGCAGCTTGTGTTCAGAAAAAAATTAGCTTATTGTTATTGGGTTTCTGTTGGAAGCTGTTTAATTTGGTTTGGTTAAACTATCCATTACCATCCCAGACGGTTTGAAGTTAAAATCTGCCTTTGGTGTATCCCTACCCCATCCTGGTCCTGCTTTCTCATATCAGCTCAGCCTGAAATCTCGGAATTCCCATCCCCATAACTAATGGAAACTGATGCAGTTCCTCTCTGCAAGCTCTGCATCCCCTGCTCCTTTGCGTGTGCTTTGAAACTAGTTAATAATAAAGAACAAAAGACTCCTGGCCCTCTACGAGTTTTATTAAACTTGCTTGCATGTTAGCTTTAACACTGTATGCTCATTTTCCTGTTTCCAACCTTAAGTCACATACGATAAGTAAAGAAATATCTTGTTTTACCAGTCAGTGTAGTTAAATGGCAACGTAGTAGATAAGTTGTAGATGTTAAAGCAGTTCTAGTGATGTACACCAAAACCTCATCTAAAAAGAACTCTGAATCAGCTATTCTCAAGGGAACTGACAGCAACTTTGGAGAAGTCCCTGCCAATAATCAAATGTTATCTGGCTCCACCAGCTACAGGCTAAAATTGACTTGCATTGGGTTTTTAAAATCAAAAACTTGCAGTGACTTTGAGTCTTTTATTCTGCTGAACCATTGTTTTCAGCAGTATTTTTGGCTAATTCATGTACCACAGGCTTCTATGGAAGATGTAGTGAGCACCTGTAAATGCAGGATGCTGAATTAGGTCATGTGCAGATTTTCAAAGGCAGAGATAGAGCAGTGAGGCAGAGAGTGGAACAAGATGTCTCTGTGCCACCTGTGTCCCTGAACCCAAAAGGGTTTCACCCAGTCCTGCATTTTTGCATTGTACTGATGAAGAGCTTAGCAATCTGTGGCCAAAGATCACCCATGTTGGTGTTACAGACAGATACTGGATCTTTTTCTTGAAAATTAATGGAGTAGGGATTTTTAAATTTTTTTTTAATGTTTGGCATGATAATTAGGTGTGGATAATTAAATACAAGATTTTAGCAACTTTATGGAAGTAAAGGACCAGTATGAATAACTATTACAGCTGTCAACATTTCTATGCTGTCTTTAAGGAATTAATGTGAACCACAAAAATTTGTTCCAGGCAGAAACTTGGCATTAAAAGATGTAGTCCAGGATTATTTTTTTTTTCTTAAATTTGAATTTAATCCATTTGGCCATTTTTAAGTAGGAAAAAGACTTTATGTTTTTGAAGGTAGAGATTCCTAACATAGTTCTGGTTTCAGAGGGAATATTTAGAGAACTAACAGGAGCTGCAGGACTCTGCCTCCTATCTTGCCCCCATTCTGCCTCTCTTCAGCAAACCTGTTTTGTATTGTTATGTTATCACACTTTATCACAGCCTATGATAGGGACAGATAAAAGTGTAGTTGTAGGTTTGTTCTTCCTTGTTTTTTCTTTCATTCAATTAGATATTTGCAAAAGCCCTTAACTGGTTATGCCCATTGACTTTTGATAGCAGTTGAGGGTTTCTTTGAGAACTTCTGGAAAATTACATCTTGGTTATATATTCTGTCCTCAGTGAGTGCTTTCTATGGCCATGTGTAATATAAATTAAGCACCCCATGACGTCCTGAAAGTTATCGTCTTTCCCTAGTCATCATAACTGTCTTCCAACAGATAGGTTTTCTGCTGTTTCTGGGGTAAATGGCCTATTGTGAAGACAGTAGTGACAGACATTTATCTAGTCCCAATGCTCTTGCAGCCATGTTTCTACTGCCAAATGTCTGCTAGTCTGGGGAAGAAAAATTTAGCTTTTACATAGCAAATACTTTGTGACAATTTAAAGTAATAAGGGAACTCAGAAGAGGAAGACAGAGAATGTTAAGAAATCATCTTCTTAATTTAGAGAGAGATTAAGAAAAAGAAAATTCAAAAATTTTCTTACTTATAATTAAGAACCACTGAATGGAGGGTTCACTCAAGATTTTGTGAGCGGCAAAATGCTCAGCTGGCAGGGAAAATCACTCAGTGACTTGTTCATTTTTCTTTTTATCTTGAGTGTCTAGTTTTGCTTTAAAAATAAGCAGTGGAGGTTCTATGCTGAATTTCAGTACTGAGTAACATAAACCCTGAGATTTTTTTATAAGCTCAAACAAAAAATGTGTCATGAGGTAACAAAGAATCCACTATTCCATGTCTGAGTTTTGCTTCATACATTGCCTGTGAACTTACAGTATTACTTATTGGTGTTCTGCTGTCTGTGGTGCAAAATGGGGTTCTGTTGCCCTAAGATCTGAGAAGACAAATGCACTGAGGAGTGAATGCTCATGTTTGAATCATAGAAGAGGAAGAGCAGTACTGTAATTCCTGTTTTACTGAGACCCAGAGTGAGTATGTTTGCTTTGTCAGAGATTGCTTGGATAGTCTGTGGCAAAGCTGGCAGGAGTCTAGCCTGGTAGTCTAATGCCTTGTTAGTCTAAGCCTCTTGTCACCAGCTGTATTACCTGTCTCAAAGACAAGACTCTGCTAAAGGAAGTGGTGTGATTCCATATGGTTTCTAGTTCCAGTGATTTTAATGCTACTTCGTGTTGATGTTTTTAATTTTTTAGTAAAAATTTCTTCCTCTTCCTTTGCTACTGATGCTAAGATGTGCTGTATAGATTGCTGGAAATAATCAGGATAGATCCTTGATAACAAGCAGTGTAGTGGAACATGGCAACATACTCTGTGTGTACAGTTCTCACAGTGCTTCACAAATAGCAATTTTTTAACCAATTTCAAACTTTTTCATAGTATACAGGCTCAGAAACAGAGGCACAAAGCAGGTAAGTGACATGGCAAAGGCACCAACTGGGAATCAGTGACAGGCTCTGATGTAGAATAGGGTTCCTTCCTTCTGATCCCTGCAATGTTACGTGAGCTTTTATAAAACTTGTCTTTTAATTAAGAAAATTATGTAATTTTTTTGGACTCCAATCCATCAGAACAGTTACATTTGTGTTTAGTTTACTGTATTTAAATTTAAAGAACGATATTCAAAGCTCTTATGAAGCTTGGAAGTGCCATTTACTGAATAAAGGGGTGGGGGGGTGTGGGAGGGAAATGACACACATTCTCCCCCAACCATTTTGTCAGAATTCTTGAGAGCTTAAGGTCTTCATGCTTTGAAAACCAGTTGTTAAACAAAATAAACTGCATGCAGGAAGGAGTGAGATTTAAAGTCATACAAAGTTCAAAAAGGATAAAAAGAAATACAAAGAGCTTATTCTCAACACCAAGCTCCTACACTAATACCAAGAATTAATTCACTTCGGATTGGAGGCAGAAGGATCCCATTGTTTTTGGTTTAAAATATATTTTTCACTAAAATGAAATATCCCATACGTAACATTTCAGACCGTTATCTTTTATTTGTTCTATTTTTAACATATAGTGCAGGAGTATTTTATCTTCCCTGTTTGTAGAGCACTCAACAGCAGTACTGTGTATTTTTCCTATACATTCATCCTGAGGTTATATTTTGCAAAACAGAGGAGGTCCAGCAGATACCCTGTTTAATTAGAGAAAACAATGGTCAGGTCTACTATGCAGAGAAGAGCCCCATATTAGCAATCTCAGCTTTAGCTCCAAGCAAGCTGCTGATTCTACATTGGGCAGCATAATATCATGCAGAGATACTAAGCAGAGTTTGGTCCTGGCAGTGCTGTAAGCGCTAATTAGCCTATATACCTTTGTGTATTAATGCAGCTAAACTTCTTTCAGTTCTGACACTAACTCATTTAACACTTGCTTGGGGATTTTTACAAGGTGCTCATTATATGATACATATATGCCCAAAGGATCTGCAAAGTGAACCTGGTAATAAGTGATGCTGTGGGAAGGGAAAAAATAAGTAATAACAATACCAGTACAGTTTAAATGTATCATTGCCTTGAGTACAGGATATGCATTTATACCCTGGAGTATTATAGAAACAGGCACCTTATCTTGCTTTACAGCAAAGTAATTTGGGAAGTACTTAGTGTGAACAAGAAGGGTTCGTGTGTGATGTGTACGATGTACTTTTCTGATTTGAGCAGTTGTGGAGAGCAACAGAATGAAATTAATGCTCTGCTTTTGCAAGGAAAATAACATGTGAAACAATTCTAGTTTGTTGCAACAGCCCTGACAAAAGCATGGTGGATTGCTTTTCTAATGCAAGTTAAAGTTTAGCTGCTCAGCAGGAACCCCAGCTTCTGACACAGGATTTATTTCAGCAAACCAACAGATCTTAAAATACAGTTTACCTGTTATACACTCAAATTCAGATATATTAGTAAAATGTTTAAAAACTCACCCTTTTTTCCTTAGTGTTTACTTGGCATCAGTGTGCGTGTTACATATCTGATGAATTTTACCAGTTTTATCAATAAAAGCAGGAGCAGATTAATGAACACTGGCCAGATCTTGCCTTGCAAACCATTCAGGCTATCAGGGGCCAGAGCAAAAACTCAAAGCTGCCTCTACAAAGGTTGAACTGGCAACTTGTCAGGGACCTAAAAACTGCCTGTTTTACACAGCTTAGACTTGTAGCAGTTGTCAGTTTTCAACAAGGTCTTTAGAAGGAGTAGCTGTTGGCATGCAGAACTTCATTTCATCAGTGATGAATGAGTCAGATTGTGCGGTCCCACTTATCTCTATAGCCTGGATGAATGAGTCCAGAATATCTAAATCTCACTAACTCTCAGCAGTTGTATTTTTGAAGCCTTTACTCTAGAGCTGCATGCTAAAGAAGAAAAGCTGTGAGCAGCCTTCAGCTTCATCAGGAATTGTGTTTGATATGTTGGTGTCAGTAGTAGAACATAAAGTTATGCAGCCTCTGTTAGAAATTATCATCCTTTCTCATAAACAGCTGAAGTGAAACTGTAATCAACAAAGTAAAATTTTTGCAAAAAGGCCTCTGGGGAATTCTGCCTCTGGTTAAGTTCACTGTTGGCTGCGCTGGAAAAGTGTGCAGTTGATTCTTTGTAAAATGTTAACTTCAGCCACGAACTTTGAAGACTCACTCTTGTAGAGAACTCTAGTAAAAGTCCAATTGTTTGCTAAGCTTGTTGTCCCTGTAGACAAATGAATGTTAAAATAGCTTCTAATGAAACCTTAGCTTCTGGCTGGCTCATAGCCTGTTACCCAGCTGTAGCAGCTATGCCATTTGAGTGCCAGTTTTCAATTCTACTTGATTAACAATTCATGCAGACCATGGGATGGTTGGGATGGATGTTAAACACATTGACAGGCAGAGGATTAACGCTTCAAACGCTTTTATTGTTGGCACCTGCAAGCTGCTGTTTTGCTAACCATTGTTACAGTGCCAGTGATTAGCTGGGAGAGGTGTGACACCAGGTTCTAGATAGATTTCAAAACAAGATGTTGCTCAGGAAAATGGATCTGGAAATTTGAAATACAGAGGCCATTTTACCTTCAGAATGAAAAGGAGCTGTGAGCTCTAATGATCTGCAGTCATCTTAATGCTTGAAACTGCCATCTGCCTGCTGAAATATACATGTTGTGATATACTGCATTAACTATTACAGTACCTTTGCGATGTGCATGCAGAGGCTGTTCTCTCTGCTATTACCCAAGGGCTGTTGTCCGGCAATCCCATGGCAGTCTTGTATCCAAAATTCTTGAGTAGCTTTCCCAAGCAAATGCAAAGCCATTAATTTTGGAATCATGGTATGTGAGATAATTTTAACTAACACAAAGATCATTTTTCTCTGAAGGAAAATGGTATTCTTCATGGAATTTGACAACTTGTTTCAGATACTCCCTTTGCATCTGGTAATTTGGTTCTTACATTGCAACATAAAAGTATGTCTTCTAAGGTTTGAGGAAGTACATTCAAATCAGGATTAATTCCAGGAAAATGATTGGGGAATTTATTTTTTCTGTTTCATTGGGGCAGGGAGGAGTGTGTAAATGCAAATTATACAGACTCACACAACTTTCCATAGCAAAAATAGCATGAAGACTAATGGCAACATCAAGTAAGTTCTTTACCTAGAAAAGCATTAACTGCCAAGTAATTAGAGTTACAAAGAAAAAGTATAAGGAACTAATGAGAGGACAGATTAATATGTATTTGTTATTCCAGTGGATTGGATTTATTGTGTTTACTACTGCTGTCATGTTAATAACATGTCAAGTTGCCAGCTCAAAGACCTCGGTGATACAAAATGCATGTTTGCTGTCAGGGAGGATAGGACAGGACAAGCTAAGGTTGTGGGATACATGGAGATAGATGTCAGAAGGATAGAGTTAGCACCTGGGCTACACTCATTTCCTGAACTGAGACTAAACACTTTCACAGTTCTCTTGCTGTGGCAGCAAGTTTCAGGCTGTACAAATACAAGGCCTGAAGTGAAGGGCATAAAGTATTATTTGTTCTGCTACATGATGAATGATTGTTTATAAAATAAGGCTGAATGCATCTTTCTTCCCTTTCTCTCCTCCCAGAAAAAAGACTCAGAACAGATCAGAGGATAAAAACTTCTCTAGGTTTCAGTAGGCAATTTTTCTTTTCTTTTTTGTTTGTTTGTTTGTTTGGCAATAAGAAAACTTTGGCCATGCCTCGTAGGGTTAGCTGTTGACAAAAATTTACACTACTTAAAGGCACAGTCGGTTTCTCAGGATCTTCCCACCAGAAAGGTGAATATTCAGATCAGATAAGAAAATTTACTGTCTTCCAGAAGTAACCTCTTTACCTTGTAGGCTTATATAATGCATTTTTAGAATTTAATTAATCGTTTATTTTCTTGAGCTATAGACACAGTTTGTTTGAAATGGAATAATTGCTGAAGATCAAGTGTAATGATAGCTCTATTTGCTATCAGAAAAGTTGCTTTTCCCAGAGTCAGATTCACACAGCAGAAATTCCCCATGCTGGTATTTCTTGGCTAGGAATGTCTGAAGACTTCTACCTAGTTTCCGAGGTGATCAGTCACAGGCAGGTAGGTTGAATTTAGGCTGCATGAATGTGAGCATATTTTCCTACATCCCGTTCAAATACAGATTGATGCCTTGTAGTGTGACAACTGAGAACCTCCACAAAACAAAAACTAATTCCTTGGCAGGAGAGGAGCACTCACGTGTACACAGACCAGAAGCTTCTCCTGATTCACTCACTGGAGCAGCTTTTTCTTTTCTGGCCTTCTGTGCTACAGGCATTGCTCCTGCTGTACATTGCCTACTGTGAACTCTGTTATATGATTTCAGGACATTCCCAAAACACTTTCCATTTTCTCAGTTGCAGCCAAGAGAAGGGAAGTAGCTGTCTGCCCTGATATGTCTCTACAGCATCTCCCCCTGTACTGTTGCGTGAAGGGGTGGACTTCAGACATATCATTAGGTTTCTTGTCTCCTTTTTCCATTCCTGCTCTGTTCCTCTATTTACTGTCATCGTATGTTGCTGTACCAATAAGATCAGTAACATAAATCTGTTAAGGATATGTAATGGTAACTGTTCTTTGTTCTGCCAGAAGAAAAAAGAATCTTCGACAAAACTGCAAAGCTATGCTTCAGTATAGCTTGTAATCGTGTAGCTGTGGCAGTAGGTATTACAACGATAGTGTATTTATCTATATATAGCTCAAAGCATTGGCAAATGAACAAGGATGGAACTATGTCTTTTGAAGGTGTAAGCTTTCTTGTCCAGGACAGTGGGTCTTTCTACAACTTTTTTCTCACCTTGCATTCAGTAGAAATGGGCGTGATATAATTTGGCATAGTGTAAATTAGAGGAGATTTATGAAATTTAATGCAATTTCTGCAGCAGTGTAAGTTTATGACTGGTCTCTTTCACCAGGAGAGTCACTTCCTTTTGGATTTGTTGATTCACAGTTCTTTTCAGTTTGGTGTTTGGGTACACTTGATTTTAGTCTTTCTTTTTTCTTTCCCCCATATTACATATTACTTGCCCTTTTCTGTTACTTGTCTTCTTCAGCATTCTTTTCTCTTTCGCAGTAGCATGCTTTAAATCAAAGTGAACTGGGTGGTTTTTGCAAGACTATTTTTTTAAACACCAGATTACTGTAGTCAAATTCAAGTAAGTGTCTTCAATAGAGACTTCACTGAGTGGAACGTAAATCCAACGATGTATAAATACAAGCAAACAGTTTTAAATGATCTATTTATCTTTTTTGGCCTAAAACTCTCTGAAGCTATAAAAAGAAGGATGTGGGAAAACATCTTACCAGAAGTGATCTTTTTTTTTGTCTTTCAATTACTTGTTTTTTGATTGGGTTTTTGGTTTTTTTTTCAGAGAATTACATTAGTAATTCATAACTACCAGCTAAAGCAAATCTGATTTTAAAAGGAAACACAATACAAAACTTTGGGAGACATGTTTGCTCAGCTGAAAAGTAGTAAATAACAGTAGTGTAATTAGGGTGGAAGGAGTCTTGCAAAAAAAAAAAAAAAAAAAAAAAAAAAAAAAAAAGACCCCTTCCGGGGTCTTTNNAAAAGAAAAAAAAAAGAGACCTTCGCAGGGCTATTTTAAGATCTTAGGTCATGAGTCAGGTCATGAGCTTCTTAGCATTTGGTGTGGTATCTGAGTAGACCCTTGGATTATAGATCAGGGCAGGTGCAGAAGACTGTACTATAAATACTTTTACCCTTAAGGAGTTCACGAATTTCTTGAATGACAAACTGGACAGAAACATCTTAGTTCTGAAGAGGAGAATTATTAAAATAATTTTAGAAGAATTTAAGGCTTTATTTTCCAACAAGTCATCTCATAGTTCTTAATTATAAAAGCTAAAATGCTCTTCACTGTTACCTTAGAAATGTTACAGAAAACCTTTTACAGAGTTACAGCTTGTGTTTATTCAGCATGACTGGCATGTTCAGGGGTATTTCTGTACTCATTTGCTGCCTACTGAGCCGTGCAGAGAACTGAGGGTCAGGATTCCTACCTTCTATTTTAGGGCCTTCTCTTGCCTTATGGCTGGAGCATATATGACCAATTACCTCAGGGGAAGTTTTGCCATTTATACGCTTCTCTTAGAAATATTGTCCCTCAGCTCCCTTAGTGCAAAGCTCTCAGAGAACCTTACAGGATAAAATATGCTAACTGTAGTGGTAAAACCTGCCTAATTTCATCAGTATCTATTGTTTTATTTGCTTTGCAGGTGAATACAGATGTTTTCAATTTCCTATTTTTTGATAGTATGCCACACTCATGTTGCTGCTCCCTTTGTCCAAAATGAACCTTGCAGTTTTATGAGGGCTACAGAGGTTTCAGAGACCTTGGAGAAATTAGTTTGCATTTGATTTATATTTGCCCCCGTATGAGGGAAGACTCCACTTTTCAAATGACACATACTATGAGTTCACTCTGACTGACCTAATTTGAATCCTTAATCATCTTTTAAGAGACATGTTTTCATAGAACTGGCAGAACCAGTTGTAGTATAAAGTTAGGTGTCATTTCCTGTGTTTTTCTTTAAAAAAAAAAAAGAGAGAGAGAGAGAAGAAGGAAAAGAAAAGGAAAAGCAACTACAATAATATGTTTGAAGTTTTTCCACCTACCCTTTTGTCTGTTACCAGAATCAACAGTGTGAACTCCCTTTGACCAGCCCAATCCATGCACAAAAAAGCAGGTCCTTCTCAAGACAAATTTCTGCCTATATCAAGGTATATATTACATGACAGAAACATCATGATATAAACAGGTTCCAGCCTTGCTCTGGGAAATGGCAGCATATGGTCAGTAAGCCTGAAGTGCAACATTACCTACTCACAGGAGAAGTAGTGAATTTCAAAAATTTCTCTGGTTCTTTGTGTTGGCTGTCTTCTGAAGAGCCTGATTAAATTAACAGAATTCAAAATGAGTGCAGTAGGTACTCCCCAGAAGCAAGTAAAACTGCTGCTAGGGAGTTCCTGCACCATTTGTCAATGAGAGAGGTGAGACAGCCGCTGTGGTGAAAACCAAAAAAAGGTAACAATAACATTACACAACTGTTATGTCAGAAAAGCAGAGTTTGTGCTGCATTTCAGTATGCAAAAATAATTTGTATACAGTCTTTCTTCACATATCAATTAAAGAGGGAGAGACTATACAAGCTATTTGATTTCCAAGCCTACCTTTCTTAGCCAGCTGGAACAGAAATTTCCAAGCAATTGAAATTGTTAATGAAAGCTGTAGCAAGCATGTTTAAACATGTCTGTACTTTTCATATTGTCTCTACGAATCACCATCAGCCAGTTCAGCCCCATGGATACTGGGTCATCTTGGTATAAACAAAGCTTATTAATTGGACCTTTTCCTGTAGGTGGAACCTTAAGATTTTGTTTTTCAGTGGAGGTGATAGCATGCTCCAGGTATTTTTTTTAAAAACTTTTGAGTTCCTTTCCTTTTCCCCATATCTCATACTTTTTCATGTATCCCAGAGGCTCCCATGTCATGGCTAACATTGTTTTAGAAAAACGGAGCTGCACAGAAATTCTTTAAGAGCCTATCAGCACCACTCCCAAATTAGCCAGACAGGATACTGTTTATTTAATTTCGCAACACATTTGCTTTCCCCAAAGCCAGAAGTGCTACCTCAGTGAATTCCCAGCCATGATATGCTACACTTTTTAAGGAATTTTTTGTGGCAGAGGAGTAAGTTCTCCTAAACTAAGAACAAAACATACTGATAAATTTCATAATGCAGTCAGGTTGTTGAACAATATGTAACTAGGTGTCTTTTAAATATTTACTATACTTACCTCAGAAAGGCCCTAATCTGTTCTAATTGGATATATTGTAAAAACAAGGTAAGTGCAAAGAGAAAAACTACACTTTAGAGTTGGCTGTGACTAAATCTACAGACTTTTTCAATACTCTTATGTTTTTAAACATTCTGTGACAGCGCAATGCTGTTTACATTTTGATGGGTTTAAATAGTGTTTTATTGGAACTGACAGATAGGGATGAATGAACAATATTGTCTGTATAGAAAAGAGAATTTCACCCTCTACAAACATTTTACTTCACAATTTTTACTATCATTACTATTATTTTACTATGATTGTCACAGGAGTTTGGTTATTAAACCAGCACAGTGAGAAAGGATTGTAGTGAGAAATCATCTTTTCTTTAAGTAGGCATAAGGAAAGCTCTTACTTTGCCAGCAGTCTTGGGCACTCTCTAGTAGCAACGCACATGCATCCCTGTGCCTAGTTGTGAGCCTCTCTGAACTTTGTATGGTTCATTGCTGAATTCAGAGTGTGGCCTTTCTCAGGAGTAGGGGAAGATAACTGTTGGTCTGCACCCTGGTCAGGGGGTTTTGCTATCTTGTAGAGCTGAAGCTTCATGGTGCAGCTTGTTTAAGCTCTTCAGGAGCTGGCCTCCAAGGCCTGCTTTGCAAATCCAGCCCTCGTTGCCCTGGCAAGTACAGCGGGCCGGAAGCTGGAGGACATTCCCTCCTGCTGCAAAGTAACATCGGTTCAGCTGATCCAGTGACAGCACCAGGGAGGAATTTTCTGCTGCAAGTACTGAGCGCAGACAAAGAGGCTGCTTAATTTTCTCTTTGTGCAACCCAAATCCTGTGGGGCTTGTGCAGGTCCGTGTGCTTTCTGCGCTGTAAAAGGGAGCGTGCGTCGTGGGGACAGAGCGTGTTGTGTCTTGCTCGTTGTGCTGATGAGACTGTGAGAGACCCGCCAGAAGCAAAAATAGGTCTCCACTTAATTATATGTTATTTTGCTAATTCTTTCTCTCTCTCTCTGCTGCCTGTCTCTTGCTGGCGTTGCAGGTGGAGGGTGCAAGCTAAGTCTCCAGCCAGTTTCTCTGTCCCGGCTTCTCCTGGGCTCCAGGCCGTGCAGCTCTGGCTACCCCAGGAGGGCAGCCGACCGGCCACTGTCCCAGTTGGGGGGCGTTTAACTCTCCTCTGCCTTTTCAGTTCAGTGTTTGTGCCTCTTGCACGTCTCCCTACAGAGGCAGAAGTCCCAGCGAGGTACTGCAGAGGAGAGCGGTAGACGGGGAAGCATGAGCTGCCACTGGCAGCTCCGCTCTGACCCGGCACGGTCTAGGGAGGAGCGGAGAGCCCTCCGCTGACCCCGACGGTCACCTGCCCCGGGGGTCTGGGTCGCACTGCAGCCCCTTCCCTCTCGGTGTGGGTCCCGGCGGACGCCCAGCCCTGTCCGCCCGGCCAAGGCCACGCCGCTAAGTCTGGTCTTCGTGCTCGGCGCTGTACGGGCCGGCCCGGCACCCCGCCGCCCGCACTTGCTGCAGCCTGACTGTTCAGTAGAGATGCCCCCGCCTCCTCCTCCTCATCCTCCCCCGCCTCTCGCTGCCGCGGGGGGGG
>VYXH01008675.1:105045-135045 GCA_013397275.1 Burhinus bistriatus | reverse complement strand
AGCGTGGGTCACTGCGGCCTTCGGCCTGGGGTGCTGTACTCTGCGGCTCGGTAACCTAAGTAGTGCGTGGGGCAGGCGAAGGTGCATTGCGTAAGTAGACCACACTAGGTCTGCTGTACAACAGCAAGACGCTGAGCTGGAATGGGGTTGAACTTAGGCAAGATGCTTGAGGTTGGGAGGCTTCGTATTAGGTTCTGAGCAAGCTTTTATGATTATTTTTTTTTTTTCCCCCTAAAATGCTAGTTGTCTGCGTATCCCATCCAAAGGAGTTCAACTGTGGGAAGGCAGCATGCCAACTCTTGAGAGGTTAGTACTTGGGACTGAACCTGAGATGGCCATGTCCAAGTACTTACCCACAGTACCTGAAAACACCACAGCAACGTGATCATATGGTCCCTGTCACTATACATCTGTCAGAACCCCTAGCTAAGATGGGAAAGGTACAGTAGGCATGATTTTAAGCTGAGACAAGATCAGGTGTGAGCAGCACAGACTCATGTAGCAGAGAAATGTAGTTATGGGTGGCAGTTGCAGCAAAAAATGATAGGGCTGTTGTTTGCCTTGCCACTGACCTTGGGGAATTCTAGCAGCTGTAACTTAATGTTTCCTGCTATAAAATGTACAGGGTCCTTTGCAGTGGTTTTAGTGTCTTCAGTGATTGTGTGTAAGTGAAGTAAAAGAACAAATTTCTTGTTCATGTAGTACATTACAATAGAAAAAAATATGATTATTGGATTTCCTTATAATATGGGGCTTTCTGCACATTCTGGACAGCAAGTTCAAAGGAAGAACCTTCTGATTACTAGTAGGTGATCTTCCCAAGGGGCAAAATATGGCTCCTCAAGCTTGTGTAACTACTGCATTCTTGCAAATCACTTCACATATCCATTTTTTTTCAGTGAGGGATCATGTCACAGTCATTAACTTGTTTCATAAGGGTTTCTGTCTTTAAAATAAACCTGTACTTGTTTTCTAAGTATTATGGAGTAAAGGACACCAATTTTCCTGCTTTCAGTAACGTGTATTGTTCTAAACAACAGATTGAGGGATTCCCATTAAAATGGGAAGCTTTGCTATTTCCTTTCGTGGCAGAAGGACTAGCACTGGAGGAGTAATTACAGCTTGCTGGTGAAGTCTTCCCATTAGAGCTCAGCCACACTGCTATAAGGCTTAGGATCCTAAAAGTTAATGTTTGTCTCTTTCCTGGAGTTGGTTTATGCAGATGATGTGGAATTCTGCAGAGCACATTTACATGGTATTTAAGTTTTTGTTTGGAAGGGTCAGTGCCAAGGTGAATAAAGGCAGAAAACTGAGCTCACAGGCACATGTAGAGCTGTACCTCTTCTATAATGCTAGCTATGTACGGATATTTTTTTTTTTATTGTCACAGCTGTATTTCTGCATGCTTGAGGAAGGAGGCTTTGAGAACGTTACAGCAAGCAAGCTGAGGTGTGAATCTGACCCTTCCCTCAGTGTAATGCCTTACATGCATAGCATGTGACCAGTTAGGGTTTTTCTGGTTTGGTTGTTTGGTTGGTTTTTTTTCCCCTTTTCTTCCTGTGCAAGGTACAGATACGCCAACAATGAAAAAGCTAAAGCTGTGGCCAAAACATATCACAGCTTACAGCTTTTGATTGTTAAATCAGATTGTTAAAAGTTTCAAGACTGTGACTGGCAGCCATTGCCTTAAAAAAGAATCTCTTCCGTTTTGAGTGCATGCATCTCAGGGGGCTGTTGGTAATCACATTTTCAGAATGTATTTTTCTTCTTTCTTCTGGAAAACAGAATCTCTCTTACAACAGTAATAATTAACACCCAATGGTAACTTATCTGTGTCATCGCTCATTGTAGAAATATGTGGTGTGTAAGTGCTATGGCAAAAACGCAGAAGGTTATGTTTGTCTGTTAGCTGTGGGAGTGCCCCTTAATGTCACTGGGGTTTTTTCCTTCCTTACCATATAAGGAGAGAAGTCCTGCTCTGCAGAAGAATAACTTGGGCCATATAAGGCTGGTTGATAAACCCTTATTGAGTTACAGGAGTAGGAAGTAAAAACTTGAACTTTAGTCACCTTGTGTTTTCTAAGCATATTGTATGCTGTTATCGTGATGAGGAGTCTTGACATGATAATAATTAACTTGTAACGTTACAGATTTCCCAAGGGTAACATTTATGAAAGGTTGTTTTCTCTCTCAAATCAGAATGTTCTCATTCTTACTGTTTAAACCCAGAAGTCTGAAAATACAAGTTTAGCGTACTGCTGCTTGATTACGTAGCTAAAGATGTTTTTATTTGGGTTAAGGATGAAGTCTCTTCTACTCCTGGTTCTACACATTCACTGCCAATGCTCATTAATGTTCAAATATCTATTTGCTTCCCTGTTTATGTGTTACTTCCAGTCATTCTAGTGGGGCAATGTTACTGTTACGTCAAAGGTTGTTTTACCTGTCTGGTGTGTAAGTTATTCTTACTGGTGTTATGTACAACAAAATTTTAGCTGTCATCAACTATATCTAGCTGCCTCTGGTTAGTAAAAGCAACAAATAACAGTTCCTTAAATTTTTAATTAAAGAAAAAGTACCAAAATGATACTTTTGATCTACGTTTGATAGAGGGTTAGCTTCCCTTCCCCCCCCCGCCCCCGCAACTAGATATCATAGGAAATTCAGATGTGTACTTCTTCATATATAGCAAGATTGTCTTCAGTACTAATTAAGAGCTGTTGTTCTCGGAAGTAATGAGCTTTTTAGAATAATGACCTTTCTATATATATTTTGCACTTAATATCCTTTTGAAAAAATAAAGTTTAATAAGGAGGTTACTACGAGAAGGCTGTTACAGAACTTAGTCTGCAACTTAAGCAAGTGTACGTTTGAGAATATCAGAAGTAAAAGCTTGTAATGGTAAGAGGTAGATGTGTTGCAGGTGTTGTACAGATGATTAAGTGAACAGGTGATGCAAGAGAGGCAAATCTGGGGGAAGTTTGAGGATGGCAGTCTGGGGGAAAAAAAATAGATGTTTTTAAGCGATTGTTGTCTGTACCAGGGCCCCTCCAAGATGTAGCCTCTGCTGGTGCCTTCTTTGGCAGCTCTTGCATAGCTTGCCTGCAAACAAAACTTGTGGGTATTCGGGCATTTCTTAAATATTCTCATGCTCTCTCTGTGTCAGCTGTCTCATTGCAAATGCTGATCTAGGTGTATTTTTGCATGCTTATGCTAAACCCTGCTTATGGAACTCAAGGAAACATTGGGACAATTCTTATCAAAATGTGGCAAAAGGTCCTAAATAAGGGATTTGGGATAACAGAAGAATCAGGTAATTAGTTTGTGTTGATTTGATAAAAAAAGGGGGAAGGAGACTATAATTGGTTAATGTCTGCAAATACAATAACAGAAAATATTTGGGGTACGATGCATAATTCTTCCAGTGCAGTTCTTTCTAGTACAAATTGTACAGTCCTTAATGTGCTTCATTTAAAGGAAGCATTAATCACTTTTTCCTCCATTAAGCAATAACCTCACAATTCAGTGAGGGCACATACACCTCTGTGTATGGGCTTTTTAGTGGATGAAGTCAGAAATTGCTGAAGTGCTGTTAGATGGCACTAGCCAGGTACGTAGGATAATCTTTTACAAGAGGTGATGTGTGCCTTATTATGAATTAATTTCTCTCATTCCTGTGCTTAGGCTGAGAGCGAAGTAGCTTCTCTGAACAGACGCATCCAGCTGGTTGAGGAAGAGTTGGACCGGGCTCAGGAGCGCTTGGCTACTGCCCTGCAGAAGCTAGAGGAGGCCGAGAAGGCTGCAGATGAGAGTGAAAGGTGGGTGGGGCCACTGTTGAATGGATCGTTACCCTTATGACAAAGATGGTAATTGCCAGGGTGTGGAATAGGGAAATAAACCACTCCTACGTCTCTGAACATGCGCAATCCACTCTTTCTTTGCCTACATGGACTTCAGTTACAGCTTGTCTGTAGGGTTGTCCAAAATGTGTAGGCTTGAATTCTTTTTCATGTCTCAGTTGTAAAGATAATATTTAAGTGGGGTAGGGCTTTTAATGCCACATTCTAAGAAAACTGCTTGGCCCAGCCCAGACTTCTCTATTTGTATGACAACTTTTTGAGGGTGATGTGTACTCTTGTGCTATCAGGTGATTCTTGATTTCATTGTGGGTAGAAAATCGCACCTGGAGAACAGCAAAGTGCTGGAAGAGGCTTTGGTTCTCCTGTTGGTGAGAACATGAAGGTGAGCAAAGGAGAGTGAGCGTGATAATTCCTTCAGATTTAGGCTGGAAATTCCAGAAGTACTTAATGTAAATTAAGAACTCAAGATTTGTGGCTTTGGAAGATCTTCCCTTTTACTTCTAAAAATTGTATTTTATATCTGTGATAGTACCTTTTATTGGGAATCTTACATATTCTGCGTATGTATTTCTATCTCACTAATGATGCAGTCTGTTGAAAAGAAAAGCACCCGAGGCTCACAGTGCATTGTGAAATAGTTAAGAGAATTTGGGTCAAACATGCATGGAAAGAGCAATATGCAATGTTTCCTGTTATGAAGGAGTTAAATTTTGCTTATGCAGAGCAGAGAGGGCTTCAGTGCTCGAGGGCTCTGACATGGCAAAACTCATAGGAATCTGTTAGGCCCTTAAACATAATACTTGTCAGTCATTCAGGAGCTGTAACATGCTGTTTCACGATGAGTGTAAAAGCACAGATGTCTTTAGTCATCTTATTAAGTCTTTAGAAGCAAGACCCTTTATTTACATTTCTGTAAGATCAGTTTTCCTTCAATTTAAAATGAAAAAGAATAGTATAGCTGAACTGTGCTAAGAGCTAAACAAATTAAATTTTCTTTCTTCCTAAGACATGCTTCTTTCCTTTAAAGTTCTGAAGTGTGAATGCACAGGACTAGATCTATGGTGTGAAGAATCAAGTATCTGATATGCTTTTTTCACCTTAATACACCTGTCTGAAAATCTCTTTCCAGTAGTAGTAGAGCTGGAGATAAACTGGCAAGCCCTGAACCTTGCATTTCCTGTTTTTCATGTCTTTCAGAGGAATGAAGGTCATCGAAAATAGAGCCCAGAAGGATGAAGAGAAGATGGAAATCCAAGAGATCCAGCTTAAAGAAGCTAAGCACATTGCTGAAGAGGCTGACCGCAAGTATGAAGAGGTCAGTTATTGAGTGCCAGTCATCTGTTTCTAAAGCCCTTTAGGCTGTGCCTGTAATTCTTTTTGGTTTTTTTCCCTTTGCCTTTTAAGTTCAAAAGATCACAAACACCACTCTTTACAGCTGTGGGAGGAAAAATGGACACCTGGATACCTCAGGGGACAAGATGGCACGAGATCTGTGCTCAGATCTTTGCACTAAAATGGTTGAGAGTATTCCCTGTTCTCGTAAAAAGAAAATTGTTTAAATTGCCTTTTGGTGAATGAAAGAGAGGTCTTGAAAAATGTCAGATAACAAAGACCGAAAAGAGTAATGAAGATGTCGTGTAATCAAAACTCAACATGTTCACCAAAAAATGCAAAGAGGCCCAACTCCCTGCTTTGTATGTTCTAGAAACGGGTGACGTGTGCTACAACAACACAATATCCCTGATTGTCATTTGCCTTTTCTTGTAGGTGGCTCGCAAGCTTGTGATCATTGAGAGTGACCTGGAGCGGGCTGAGGAACGTGCTGAGCTATCAGAAAGGTAAGTGTTGAGCTGCCCCAAGATGTGCGTGAGGTGCTACAAGACAATTGTAACAGCATGAAACATTGGCACTACACTGTGTGTTCAGCTCAAAGCTATGTTTTGCTCATTTACTCTAATGGTTGAAATAAATAGTCAACACCAAAGTAAATGTGTTCGTGTGTGTGCGCGTGTGTTTTGTCACTGCATGCTGTATCTGCACACTGATTTTGTGAATGGCTTTTGTGCATTTCATGTGTTCACTAACAGCCAAGTCCGACAGCTGGAAGAACAGTTAAGAATAATGGATCAAACCTTGAAAGCATTAATGGCTGCAGAGGATAAGGTACTGATACTAATAAACAGTTCTTAGGTTTAACTGCAACCCAAGTCTTTCAGCTTCCATAGCCAGTTAGCTTACTCAGTAGTAACAAATAAGTCCTCACTACGCTCTTTACTGTCTTTGCATCTTGCTTTGGTGGTTTTCTTTGATCTCTTTTTTGTTTTTTTTTGTTCATTTTTACCTTTAAAACTGATCTCTTGTGCAGCCAAAAAGAAGCTGAACTGTCTCACGTGTAAAGGCTATGTAAATATTTCTGTGTAAGCCAAGGGCTGTAGATAATTCCTGTCTGGTCGTCGTCTTAATGTACACTTGAAATGGAATTTGGCATTGTAAAGAGTTGCTTTCAATCTGTGATGGATTCAGCTGCTTTTGAGGCCGTTCTTTTGCTCTGTAATTTTTTTTTTTCATTTTTCTCTATCTTTTCCCCCTATTTTCTCCTGTTTCTTTTGCTTGACTGAATCTTCCATCCGCCCCTTTCCTGCCTTCCTTCCGAAATAACAGCAAATGTGCTGAGCTTGAAGAGGAGTTGAAAACTGTGACCAACAACCTGAAGTCACTGGAGGCTCAGGCTGAGAAGGTAGGCTAGAGACGTATGTGAGAATGTGTCCCTTACGTTGTCATCTGGATTGGCCTGTGGGGTTTTCTTTATATGCTGATCACTTTGCAGCATTTCAGCAAGGCCATTGTCAGTAGAAGCATTTGGACTTACTACTCAATTCATATTTGGCTTTTATCAAAACCTAGCATTCCCTCTAGTTCCAAATAGGTCGGTAATATTTGACCACATGTTCTGTTAAGTAGTCTGACGGGATTAAATATTATTTATAGAATGTCCCTCAAAATGGCACTTGTGTGCTAATGTTACATTTCTCTAAATGCCACTCCTCTTTAAAACTGTAGTACTAATTTCTACTCAAAGTTCCCCCTGTATAGCGCTGGTATATAAGTTTGGCTCTTGTAATAAACTGTATTACCACAGTCTGGTAAGTGGAATTAATTTAGTTATATCCGTATGAATTTCCTGTATACAGTTGATTTATTAGAAGAGAGTTTTGAATGTGGTATTTTTTTGTATATTTAGAATACCCAGTCTAATATCAGTGATCCTTTTTCTAATTATAGTACTCACAGAAAGAAGACAAATATGAAGAGGAGATTAAAGTCCTGACTGACAAACTGAAGGAGGTAAAATTAGAGCTGTTCTTTACAGCAGATCTTCCAATGCAACTTTGGTTATTTTAATATAAACACTGCTTTGATGCTTTAAGGATGAACACATCATTTTGGAGACAGTTCAGTGTTAAATGTCTTTCCCAAAAATTAGTATCGCCTTATTATTTGCCTCCTCATTGTACTTTTTTTCCTTATTTGAATTGTTGCTCCTCTGTTCGTAAGTACTATGTGTGTGTTTCCTAAAGAACCCTGTATTTGTCTTGACTTCAGGCTGAGACCCGTGCTGAATTTGCTGAGAGGTCAGTAACCAAGCTGGAGAAGAGCATTGATGACCTAGAAGGTATGGGCTTTTGTTTTTCTCACCTACTATGGAAATATAAATCTTCTATTCTCCTGTTGATTTGGGTTTTTTTTTTCCAGTACCCAATTCTACTTGCCTAACTTGTCCTGCCTATATAAATGGGACTGCCTAAAGACTAAAATAGGCAAAATGTTTTCCAATTGAAATGTATTGACAGCTTAAATGCTTTGGGTGAACAGTGTTTTGCTCTTGCCTGTTCCTTTTTCTCTCATGTTCTCAAGACTCCTTTCATTTTTTTGCTTTATACTCTTCTACTTAGAGTTATATAAATGTATAGGGTAAATGATTACGTGGAAAGTATTATTATTATCTTACTACAAAGCTGATGAAGAGCTGTGTTATGCTTGCAATAATTAGGAATGTAGCAAGCTAACCTAATTTATTACTATGATAAGTGTGGGTCAAGGCAGGCATTTTGTGACATAGACCAGTTGCTGTTTTTCAGTAAAGCTAATGGATTGTATAAATAATCAGAAGGACAGCTTGTTTAACTTCAGAGAGTTTGTTTTAAGGTTTAGATAAACCTTTCAGAACTGCAGTAGAATAGTAGAATGTGCTTTTTTTCCTCTGGAGAAAATAATTCAGTAGTGCTTTGTAATTAAGAGTTATGGAGTTTACTATTTAGATGTGTTACGCTAAGTCTAGGATTTTAAGAAGCTTGATTGCGTGGCATGGCAGGCTCACTTCTGCATAAAGGGTATGAAATATCTAGGTAGGTGCTGAAAATTTATGATCACTCAGGAAGGAAGGAGAGAAGAAAGATAAGTGTTTAGAAGGAACAAAAATTGCTGTAAGAAACTGAGTTTATGACATCACACAAACCAGAGAAGTGTTTAAAAAAAAAAAAAAAAAAGTGGTTAAAAATAAATGGTAGTGTCCTCTTTGAGCCCTACTTTTGGATCTTTTCTCCCTAGTTCCTCTGTGCCCTCCTAATGTGTGTTAAAACAAAACTCCAGGGCAGTGAAACATGGATTTTGCTTCCTTTGTACGCTTTCTTTCCTTCATTTTCTCTATATCACGAGTTGCCCCACTGGCAGTGTAGTTAATGAACTTGTCGCATAAAACCATTCACAGTTGTTTTTTTTTATTATTATTCTCTAATTTTGTAATTTTTGTTTTGTTTTGTCTGTCGGAACACCTCTTTCTGTGCGCTCTTCCCCTTTCCTACGGCTTCTGGATGATATCCCATGCCACCACCTTCACCTTGCATCCTGTGATCACACTCCATTTCTTTGCACACCTCTGCCTTCCTTTGGGTGAATGTTAGATGAGCTATATGCTCAGAAACTGAAGTACAAAGCCATCAGTGAGGAGCTGGACCACGCTCTCAATGACATGACTTCCATGTAAATGTCTTCCCAGCTTGTGCCTGCACCTGCTTCCCTGCCCTCATTGATTGCACAGTTCCAGCCTTGTGAAATTATACTCCCTCTGTAGCGGGAGACGCATTCCTTTAGTGAGACTAGGTGTACAAAATACCATGAACAATTTCTTTACCGTGGCAGAGTGTGGGTGAGTGTTGTGCCTAGCCTGGTAAATACTCATGGTGATTTTGTAAGCTGTCTAATAAGCTCGTGTTTACTCTTTCATTCTGTATCTGCAATCTTTGTTTCTTGTGGTTGCCCTTTGTTTGTAGCTCTTCATTTAGCCTTTCAGTTCACCTCTGTTCAAGCGGTGCCCACCAAGCCCATCACGTTCAGTTTACCAAAGAAAATTGCCATGGTGCACGTTGCATTCAGAGTGTATTCTTCTGCTGTCACAGTTTTAGTCTGGCAAAGTTCCTACAAAAGTCTCAAAGAAATTTAGATTTAGCTGTATTCTCTATTAATGACAGTGGAAAGTGTTTTATCTAAAATTCCTTAACTGCTTTCAGAAATTTCAGCTGTTATCACTAAATTACAAGTGTGGAAATTGATTTAAAGTACTTTGTAATTTAAATCCATAAAAGTAACAATTGAATTGTAGGTTGCTTCTGCGTATTTTGAGGAGGGTAGTAGTAAGTTAATTTGCATATACCAAAAATGTGGTAATATCAACTTGAGTCATAAGGAGAAAAATAGAGTGTATTAGGTGGCAGGAAAGCAGGAGAGCGATCAATTGTAACGTGTGACTAGTCCGTGCAGTGTTTGATACAAACTGACTCTTCTTCCATCAACCTAAAACTCTGAACAGAGGTCAGCTATTCTAAATCCACCTTCCCATGCTTATATCTTTCACTTGCATGAGCCCTGTACAGTTGACATGGGAAAGAGGAAGAGTTGTGGCTTTCAAGTGCTTGTGAGGTGCCGTGTTTAGTCCCAGCATTTCTCTTAGGAAGCTAGTGTGCTTTCAGCAAGGAATAAGCTTTGCTCAGAGCTTGAAATGTATTTTGCATGCACTCATATTTTAAATGTTCTTTCTTTGCTTTTTTGCATCCCTATATTTGTTCATTACTTCCCTCCCTCTCTCTCCCAACTCTTTAGTAGGAGTCTAATGTTGTCTGCTTTGTATTCTTTGATTATTTTAATTTTTTTTTTTTAATTCCCCCCACCTCCCCAATGTATGCTTTTGCTCAGTGGCTTATCAAGCAAATGGATTTCTTTTTTCCTCCTCTGTGTACAGAGATTACAGTATTTCTTCAATTTGCGATATTTCTAAATGGAAACAGACTTTAAAATGTACTCTACTGGTACATGATGATATTACTGTAGCATTCCAGTCCCAGCATGGTGTGGTGTTTCTGTAGGAGTCATCTTGGCATGCTGGGCTCTGCTATTGCTGCTTTTTTGGAAGTCTTTATTTCAACTTTTTTATTTCCTTCCTTATCTCACTTTTTCTTTTCATGCAGATAACTTTCTTTGCTTTACTTCTCCAAAGACATCTTCATCGGGTTGGATAAAAGATCTTTCCAAGCTTTGGATGTTTCATGGGTTCATTGTCCTGTCTCCTAGCTTAGTTGACGCTATTCTTCTAGCACCTCTCTCAGAACATGCTCTGTTTGTGCTCTGCTGTACAGAAACTCTACATCTCTCAATGTAAAATAAACATCCCAGCTGTATCCCTTTTGCTATTCCCTTGCCTTTTATTTATTTAAATAACTTTCAGTCATTAATAAAAATTGCGCTTTTTTGCCCTTAGGGATTTACATTTTTTTGGCGTTTCCATTTTTTTCTGCAAACGCTTTTGTCTGAAATTTGACAATGCAAAGCCAGTGATAGCAGTCTATGGGATGAGAATACTCCTCTTGGTATTTTGAGGTCAAAACTGACCAGTTATGATCTTTGTCTTTCTCAAAATCTGATGCAGATAAAATGACAAATAGATGTAATGGGAATTTTTTCAGTTGTTATTGTTAGGCCAAAATCTGCAAGGACACTACTTCCTTGGGGTCACTTGGTCGTGGGAGCATGGCTGAGAGAGCAGTTAAGTCCTTGATACCAGATTTTTCACTTTAAAGTCTGAAATTTTCTCCTAGCTTGACGCTGAAGACTTCCTGTCTTTATATAAATGTGTGTGTTTGTTAACTTCAATATTTGAGACAGATTTAAAGGGGCACTATCAAAAACTTTAAATTCTTTTTTTCACCCAAAAATAGTCCTTTAAATGCCTTGCAAAAAAGTTTTCCCTTCTTTCACACCTTGGTTACTCAGCAAAGATGTTGCTTGCTAAGTTTTGGGGTTTTTTTGTTTTGTTTTGTTTTTTTGGTTTTTTTTACAATGTACTTCTCTTGAGTGGCATGATAGGATTGGAAGTTCAGCGGGGAGATTTCAGTAGCTTTGCACTCTCTTGCTTAACTCAGACTTGTAAGTTTGAATTGCAGACTCATAAGAAATGTTTCAGAACTGGAGTAGGAAAACTCACATCATTACACTAATAATGAAATGATTGTGCTGCAAAGTAGAACATACAAATTTCAGGTTTGAAAGCCTAAACAATGGCTTTCAGCTGATTTGGCAGTGCCTAATTAAGGATGAAGCATTAAATACTGACACCTTGCTTTTTTGCACTGTTATTTGCAACTAGAGAGTTCATTGCATTATTTTTAACTTCATTTCCTTCACAATGAAAGAAGTTATTTTCCAGTTCACATTAAAGTGAATCAGTTTAAACTGGATTGATTTCTGATTATGCCTGTCACTGTATATATTGCTAAAGTTCCTAAGTCACCACAGCTAAATAACTCATCATAGCATAGCTGAATTTTAGTTTTTAGCTTGTGGAATAATGTAAATGTGGCTTTCTTGTTCAACTTCAGGATTATTCAGCAGTGCAGTCTAGGCTAGATTTCCTCCACTCCCTAAAACCTGTTTTCCAAATAAAACTTGCAAATGGATGCATCATCTTCCTCCCTGCCATCCTCAGATAACTTTGTCTCATCCCAGTTTTTTATCCCATGATACATGTCCTAATGTTACTGGCTATGGAGAGAAGCCCAAGTACAGGATATGTGTCAGCAGTCACAGGTAGTCCAGACAATAAAGTTCAATAACTTACTAATCAATTGAGACACAGTAAGTGGGTTTATACACTCAGTGTATTGCAGCTGAAAAGTAAAATGTTTAGTGTGAAGGTTAACCAAATATAATGAGATGAGCATTTGTAAAATGACTGATGCTAATGTGGTTAACTTCACAAATACAAGAGTTATGGGGAGTGTGATCAGCTGTCACTTGTCAGCTGAGCCAGAGTACCTTACTCTACAGCAACTCCAACCCCTTAATCTATTTTGTATTTTGGTTTATGGTGTCAGCAGTGTTGTTTTTCCGCTCAATTCCTTGCAGTACTGTTGTTTCTTAGGAGAAGTATAAAACAGCAAAATCCAATGTAGGAACCTGGTAACTTTTAACACAGTAATCTTGAACATCAGTATTTAAACCTTCCCTTTTCCTTCAAACACGATCGGCTCTCTACACTGTAGGGTGATGTATTGCTGGACAGAGTGCTGGAAATGGGCAATGTGATGCAGATACCCAGGTATCTGCGTACAGAATTCCTAGCTGGCCTGCTGTACTGATCTTGACTGCATGGAGCTGTTGTGTTTCTCACTGCAGCGTATTTCAGCGCTCTTGTCACCATTGGAACTGACGTGTGCATTGTGTTGTCTGGCCATGCGTAGCTGGTCATGTCCCTGAGGCTTGTTGACAGCAATGCAAGGCTGACTCTGATGTCTCATTTGCCTGGGTGCTTCACTGGGTCTGCACCAGAGCTTGAACTCCCTGCTTGGCCTAAGGTGGCTGCCTAGAGAGCCAGCCCTTGGCTCTGCCTCTGTGGTAAATCACAACCTAGACAGACTGTCTGTGGGTGATCAAGGACTGACTGTACGCTTGGTAAATGCTTTCTGTGCTTTACGTGGGGGTTTTAGTCTCATTTTGGATGTTGGGAAATACTGTAAATCTCCACCTCAATTAAAGAGAGTTTTCTGTGATGAAGGTAACCATCAAGTTCTTAATTCAAATTATGTTGTCATGTTTGAATAACAACAAAATACACTTTGTCAAACAAAGTGAAATTTTAGCTACTTGAAGGTTTCGATGTTTTTTCCCATGTATATGTGACATTATTCTGATAAGAGACAAGACCCAGCTGTTACTGGTCCAGTATCAGAGCTCTGAAATGTGCTGTGGTTTTACTGAGCTGGCTGTTGGAATTAGGGCTGGGGAGAAAGCTGTGAGGAGTTACCACTCACCGCACAAGTATGTCCTATAGACCAGCTCACTGCACAGCTTTGCCATTGCTGTGTCCAGAGCCTGCAGGGGAAGAGGATTTCAGTGGAAGCTGTTAGGCAGCTTGTGGAAAAGAATCAGAAAGAGTTAATTCCTGTAGGGAAATAATCTGGGATCAAGAGGTCAGGAGTGCAGTTTGAATCTAGACTATTGAGAAGAATATGGATAATTTCAGAAAACAAGATGGTCAAAAACCATCATGGAATGTTCTTTCACTCTGCAGAACAACTCTCTCTAAGTGCACTGTCATAGTAGAGCTGTGGCTATTCTCTTTGAACGTGAACCATCCTCTCTGTTCGCTGTATTTGAGCAACACAGGTTTTTATGCTTCCATTTCATTTTCACCGAATGTTTGGGTTTGTTTTCTTATAAAGCACAATTGGACAATTTAAAGTGTCAAAGTGTGTTGATACCAGGAACAGAAGTATGTTTCCCTACCAAAAATACTGTTTCAGCTGTTGGGTTCCCCAGGAAAGGAGTACAGGCTGAGTCAGACCTAGTGGTAGTTGGCTGTCAGCATGTCCCCTGCCGTTACGTACCCTGGTTGCGACACCGTTGCTTTCTGTCTACTGACAGATGAGGTTCTACTGCATCTTAAATAGTTTACAAAGAAAAATGGCACTCATTAAACAAATCTTCCATGCACTGTACATAACAATGAAAGCAGGTCTTGGTTCTTCTAGGAATACAGCTGCAGTTCTTCCATTTCTGTTCCCACTTAACTGTCTCACAGTTGTTCTCCACAACAGGAGCCTTAGCCAGTTCTTCATAGGTTATAATAGCTGTTCCTTGGAGTAGCTATTTAATTACTAGAGTTCTAGAAACAAAGGTAAAATGTTTCTCTGGATGTTACTGAAGTGTCTGTGGTGTGACCAGTTTATTAACTCTTACTTAACTGTTTTCTCTGTCTAATCTGTCTTCATTCTGCCTCTTTTTTCCCTTCTAACCTGCTTGCTGCCTGTACAGACCAACTCTACCAGCAACTTGAGCAAAACAGTCGCCTAACTAATGAACTAAAGCTGGCATTGAATGAGGATTAAACTTTAGTGTGACTACATTGTTAACTTGTTTAAAAACCACTTCTTCCAAATTTCCTTAAGAAACCTAGAAATTGATTTTTTTCAGGCTGTTGATTCTGTGGTAAATGGATGAAATTCTCAGTTTCTGTTGCAAAAATATGAAAATGCTTCTTCTGGATGAGGCTTTTCATTATCTGTATGCACACCTACTTTGGAGGAGCAGTAAGCTCTTTGGCTGTGCAATAGCTCCTTTCCACTTCAGTAAACAACTACAGCTAGAGCATTTAGCTAAAAGTATCCAAAAAGTAACAGCCTGCCTTGTAGAGAGACACTCAGTTTACATGACATCATGAATTGGCCCAGAGATTTTTACTAGAATGTGGATAAGGATTCACATTTCCGTATTTCAAAACCAACATACAGGATACTTATAGCTGTTTTGTTATCTGGAGACTTAAATGCAATAATTTTGCATTACTATGAATTGGACTTGTATGTGACTTTAAAACAAAAAAAAAATTAAAAAAACCTAACAACTAGGAATGGGAGCTCCATCTGAAAATACCCGGTCAGTTTAAAGGTATGCTTGCATTAGTATGAAGTTATTATTACTGGATTCTGGTAGGATGCAGCTCTAGAACATTGTGCTCATTTACTGTATCAAGTATGTTAAATGACTGTCCTATAAAAGTGTGCATGCAACATAAAGCTACTAACTTTGATTTTGTTTATTTTCTAGAAGAAATATATTTCTTAAAGGTCACTTCACTGAAGAAGAGATTAATTTTAATTTTTTGTTCTTTGCACGTTCTGAATTACATGAAACTTAAAGCATGGTTCTGCAAAGAACTTATTTTCTTTATTGCCCTACTTGGAAAAAAAAAAAAAAAAAGCAGCCATTTGCCATCCCACATTCCTACAAGCAAAGAGTTTCCAGAACATGCAAGAATTGTAGTCTCTGTTGGCAGTGCATTTTCTTAACAAATGCAGCTGTAAACAGTTCTAAACTTGCATTACTTGCTATTTGTTTTATTAATTTGGAATTCTCTCTAGTTGTGTTGTCTGGGGACATCAGTATTTATGAGCATGCACATTTCTTAACTCTCTAAACCCTCCAATAGAAATGATGATTGCATGCCTTCATGTTCTGAGAATCAGTGCCTCCAAAGAACTGCTATTCATGTTTTAATTTTCTAATTCCACAACAGAGAAAGTGGCGCATGCTAAAGAAGAAAACCTTAGTATGCATCAGATGCTGGATCAAACTTTACTGGAGTTAAACAACATGTGAAAACCTTCTTAGCAGCAACCACATTATTTGTTTTATTATTTTTACACCTGCTTGCCGTGAAACCCCATAAACATGTCTTTATTTTAGTTTCACCACAGTCACGAGAACATCTGCTAAATTATCAGGCAGGGGTCAGGGAAACACCAAAATGGGCAAGCCATATGCGGGTTAAGCTATATTATGTTATGGTTTAAATGTGCCATTTCCCAACAAAAATGTTACCTACACTTTGTAGAGAGTTCAGCAATTCAGTATGCTCAGTCTTTTGAAGAATCCTGGCTGTGGCAGAAAGTGTCCCACCTCAAGTGCCAACTACAATTTTTAACAAGAAGAATGATTCATGTCCAAGAGAGATCAGGTGGAAATGGTGCTATTTTGAACAAAAGATTCTACTGAAGTCTTTTGTTTGATATCAGACAAGTCAGGAGTTGTCCAGCACAGTAATTTATTTTTGTCAGAATTTTATTGATCTGTGAGGATTTGGACTTTCTGTCTAATTCAATAAAACGAAGGTATGTAAGCAACAGAGAAAAGTGAAGGCTTCTGGAGGTTTTAAATTGTGTTCTTGCAACTCAATACAGAAGTGTAGGTCAGCATTTCACCTTGAGTATTCATGCAATTGTATTTTTCATGTTGAAATGAAAGATTCAATAAATTCAGGAGAAAACATAAATTTGGAAGAGATTGTTTTAAAACGTATTTTATTCGTGTGGATTTTGGGGAGGGGGAGGAATTTATAAACCAATATTCGCCTCACTTTTTTTTCACACTTTCTTTGAGCAGTTTTAAAAGTATACCTGTATGTAAACATTGTATAATGATATGGAATAAAATGCACATTTTAGGACATTTTTTAAATTTTGCTCTCCTGTGATTTATTTTTCATCACATGTGTATCGCTGTGTAAAATATGCACATGTGCAGTGTCTCTCATTGGGATGCGCTGTTGACACATTGGCTTTCAGTCTCTTCTGTGCTGTTAGGCTGATGTATATAAATGCAGAGGTTTGGACTGATGTGGATCAGCAACTGCTAAGAGGAAGCCCTTTGAGGGCCATATTGCAGGAACCTGTCCTGATCACTTGGTTGTATTCCTGAATGGGTGCAGAATGTAACTATCCCCTAATGGATGATAGAGCTTTCCAAAGTTATTGTCAACCAAAACTGTTTTCAGTAAGGTCATTGCAGAACTCCTATAGAGTTCTGTAGAAAATGAGCCCTAAAGGCCATGCTCTGGGAAACACTACCATGTATTTGTATATCTTACCTGTTAATACGTGTTAATTTACTTTGATACAATGATAAACTTTCTAAAATGACAAGTCAAGTTCATGAGAGATCCTTTCACCCAACTGTTCACTACTGGTTGCTAGTTTCTACATGTGTAGGTATCTTTATTTGAATTATGAGGTCTGTCAATGAGAAACTTCAGAACTTCAAAAATAATTCATATTCCTTCTTTTTCTATAGTATATTGCTGGAAGTTGATGCTGTCCATCCTTCTAGCAGCAAGGAGCTCAGTAGGAGACAGGTATAGATAACCTTCCAGATCATCAAAGGATCTCCATTAGTGGACCATTAGCAAGCAACTGAAAACGAGTGACTTTCTCAGCAGCTGGTGTAGTGGTGAAAGGGTAAAGTAATACGTAATAATTTCAGGTTAAATGGGAGTTGGAGAGAGAAGACGTACTAGTGTGCCTTTTTTTTGATTGTGTTATAAAGGGGAGAACTTAGTAGCATTACAAGTTTTTGCATAATTCATTGGCTGCTGCCAAGTCATCTTGAATGGAAAGGATGAAATCCCTGGCTTCACGTTTCCCTTTAAGTGGTTTTGGGAAGCAAATTTCGTGTTGCAAGGCACCTACAGTGCCTTAAGCTTGTACTGGAGGCCGATGGTCTAAAGCTCCACACAACAGTTGCACAGAGGTAAGTTATTCTAATCTCTTTTTCCTTCCATAGCACAAGGATGAAATGTCAGGTAATTGGGCTCTAAGAGTTCAAGCCTCCATGCAGTCATGGCTTTGAGTGGTGCTGCTGGAGTCAGTAGGGCTGCTTCCAGCAGGCAGTGCTGTGCTGGGTAGTAGTTTGTAGGGTAAGGCCCAAAGCCACCCAGAGTGTTGGAGGCTGTGCTGGGAGCCGAACAGAGGGGTTCCTGGCACTTGGCCATGAATGAGTCTTACGCAGCTAAGTGTGCTGCCTGCTCCACTGGATTGCTTTTACGGTCCCGTGGTCTGTGCTTGAGTCCTAAACAGTGTGTTTGAGTGAGGACAGACCCTTTGCTGCTTGAGATTGCTTGCTTTCCAGGAGACCACAAACTGCTTTGTGGTTTGGGGAATCTGAATTCACCTCTTCCTATGTGTAAGGGTAAGGAGGCAGCTGTGGTTTTAATATCTCTTAATGAGATCATGTCACCATTAATAGGGCAAGCATGTGCAAGCAAGGAGATAAGAATTAATCTGAAAAAAATCTGTTTGGAGAATAGACTTTCCTGAAGTGCACTGTTGCAGATGAATCCATAAAGTTTCATAATAGGTGAACAAAATCTTTCTAGTTCTAAAGAGAGCTGAACGGAGCAGTGAACATAATGATGAATCAAGTAGCTTTTTTTTCTGACCTTTCTTTTCACGCCAAGTGGCTTTTTTTTCTGACTAGCAACAGACACAAAAATAGGCATAGGAATGTATTTGCTGTATCAGGAAAATCTGGTTTTACTATATATCATAAGCCACTACCCATTATGGATTCTTTGCATGCAGTGCCTAATGAGACAAAACTCAGTGAAGCAAGAAAGCATTGGCTTGTAAAAATAAATAAATTGGTAACCCTATTCCAAACAAATGGGAATTTCTCCCTCTTGCAAGTACTTTGCCTAAAATGTTAACTCTAAAAATTTGTTAAATTACAGAACCCTGCATCATTCAGCATTCCTCAAGATGTGTGTCTGGGTTTGGAGAGCTACTCACCCTTTTCTTCAATGCAAACCCACATTAGGCAGTTTGAAATATACCATTGTTGTGCAGCCATGCTATGTAATTGTCTTGGTTGTTTTGTGAGTTGTCCTCTCTCAATGAAATGAGTAGTTCCAAGAGCACCAGAACTGGCAAAACCTACCTTCTTGCAGATTCATTTCTCATGGTTGGTTGTAAACTTGCAGTGAATTTTTTTCCAGATACTGAGACATTGTGTTGTCTCTTGCTCCCTCATGGGATTTCTCTGATGTCTGATAATACGCAAGGCATGCTGCAGGGCATGCCTTTCCTTCCATCAGGACACTCATAGGCATGCTCTTGCTAACTTCATGGTTGCTTACGTTCACAGAACTTGCAAAAATGTAATTTTCATTTTAGAGTTCTGTATGGTCAAAACTAGTCAATCAGTTCAAGAGTTGTTGAATGGGATGAGAGACAGAGCTAAGAATGATGTTGAGTCACTTTTCTTTAAAAAAACAAGGCTAAAGCAGCCTGCACCTATAGAGCACTGCATCTCAGAGCTCTAGCACCTGAGTGAGAAATCTGAATCTGTAAGGTATTATGCATATTAACCAGTTTCTGCTGTCATAGATGCTACTCAAAATCTGGGTTAAGGCAGCAAACTTCGCTATACTGTTAATATTGTAGGAATATCTGTAGGAATGTCTGTTACACCGGGCTGTCTATGACTGCTGTAATGTCTGTTAGTAGCAGCAAAAGACGAAAGTGATTAGCCAACTAAAACATTTAAAAATTGGGGGGGGAGGCTGGAATATTGACATGGCTCAGCACTTGGGAAAGTAGGGTATTTTTCCCTCAGATGCTCATTTTGGTGATTGGTTGTTTTTTGTTGCTTTTTTAATTTCTGAGTTTTTTAATAAAACAGGAGCATCAGTGAAAGATTAAGTGGGAATTGTAGCAAAAAGGTCAAAGCAGTAGAGAAAATAAGGATAATGCTTTTTATGTTCATGGAGTTTTTTTGAGAATGCACACAGGAAGAGTTCCTTTTAATAGAGGGAAGCTGCTTTCTTCAGTGTGCGTTGTATTCTTTCCAAGGTATGGAAAATCTGTACAAGTTTGCATAATCTTCTTGGCTTCAGTTGTAAACCTATCTAGTTTCTGTAAGTCATAGCCTTGCCAATTTGTAAACTGTTGCTGAGAATTGCATAAATGCAGAATATCCCGCACAATGACAGCAGTTTAGTGAGCAATCTAGATATCCCAGTTAATTTGTATGAGAGCAGAAACAATGGGAAACAGAAGCAAATAGAAGTCTTACAAACACAAAAAACTATTCCTTCCCATTTGTTGTTTTGTGATTCATAATACGCTGAAATGAGAGGACATTATGTAGTACTTGGATTTTAATATTATGGCCTTTAAGGGCACCTCAGCACTGGTTTCTTCCTATCTCTTTGCTGGTTTAAGGAATGGTTGGATAAAGATTAAACAACGTCTTTTTCATTAAAAAAATAGAGCCAAGACCAAAAAAAACCCCAAAACAAACAAACAAAGCCTCCTGCAGACCTGTCTACAACTGACAGTACCACATGTCATAACATACTGGCATGCATGGTTGTGGGGACATTTCTCACTTGTGTACAGCAAGCATATATGGATCACAGGTATAAAAGCGTGAAATATGTTTGGGGCCGTGATAGTGCAAAGTATTTTGAATGCCTTCTATTCCAGGGCCTGACCATGATCTACTTCTTGGGATTATTCCTTTCATTGCTGTTGTTTTCATTTTTTTGCCCTGAGATTCAAACAGAAATGTCAAGGAAGTGTCCGTGTCATCTGTCTCAGCCAAAGCTCATAGCAAAGAATGTTTCTTTGGATAAACCTGTAAAGGCCTAATGCATAGTGATAGTTGTCCATGCCACTGAGGAAAATGATGCAGGTCTGGTGTCCGTACGGTAGAATTTGTGACAGAATAATCACGTGAAACTGCAAAGCTCTGGTAAGTTGTTTTAACTTGCTTAGGACACATTGGTATTGATATTAGCATGGAGATCTGTGCAAATTTCCAGTTTAGAAATAGAGCATTTCTTTGCACCACCAATAATTTCTCTACACCAAATGTTTCTCTTGACAAGAACACTAGTTGGAGAAATAGCCTGGGAAAATGCTTCAAAATCTTTCCTGGATTATGGTTTTCTGTAGCCAGCAAGGAGGAGCCTGCCAGACTTCTTTCCACTTAATCTGGATTGCTGTACTTCCTTATTTGTTTATTGTACAGATGTAGACTATAAAATAGGCTAAAGGGATGATGTAATTTGTGCAGGCTGTCCAGAAAAAAGCCCTGTATCTAGAAGATTAAGGCAAGAAAGGAGCTAAAAGGGAAACGGTAATACAGAATTGCACACGGGGACTAAAGGCCAGTCAGGAAGATATAGATAGCATGAAGGTGATCTACAGAAGACTGAATCTTCCCTCTCTAAATGCTACCATGTAGTTGTGCCTTGTCCTGCTCCTGTAGCCTCTGCTTGTGTTTTTGCAGCTACCGCATTCCTCTGCCATAGAGCAAGGTGGCTGGCAAAGTCCAGGTAGCAGCAAATTCTTTGTCACCCCTCATCTGGGTTTGAAGTACAATATGCAGGACCTTTTCCCTGTAAAAATCAATAAACATCCTTTCTCTCAGTGATTCTCACCACACTGTCAGAATCTGGGTTAAATTTCTCTATGCTAAGACTTTAGTATCAATTACCTTAACCAGGAAATCATGGCCACCATTTTTTGCAGCTTTTCAGCATAAGCAAACATGTAGCAAATGCATGCGTGCTTTTATTACATTCACATGCAGCCATGTCTGAGTGCAAGGCATTTCCCGGAGATTAACAGCTGGGTGGGAAGGATTGTGGATACAAGAGGCAGCCCAAGGGACCCAAACTGGTTGTTAATCCATGGGAGGTGCTCTGTGCTGAGGCCTGCTCTTGTAAATTGAAATAAAAAGTACGTGGGCCTATATGTCTCTGGCTGTGGAGGAGAAGCAGAGGTTATTGCCATTTTGAGCAATTAAGTTATTGACTTCTCCCTCTGCTGCCCCATCAGTGTATGCTAACATTAGGAATACTACAGCTAGCAAAAGAACTTATAGCAAGGGTTTACTCTGAGTCCATTATTTTTGTGAATCACTTCCTATTAACAGTGTGGATTTAATTAAGGAAAAAATCAATAAAATCCAAGTTTAAATTGAGTGCAGATTGTATAGAGGTTTGTGTCAGTTTAGCTAAGTTGTTTTAAATAAGGTCATGTTACCAAACCACACAAGTGTACATGCAACTCTGGCCATGCATATCTATAGAGTATATACAACTAAGGCCTGCCTGTTTGACTAAGCCTTAGTCAAACAAACAGTTCCATTAGAGCAAAGTCTCAGCGTTCTAGAATTGAGCTTGAGAGAGTCATTGCACAATGGGAAGTTCTCTCTTGCATCAAAGCTGCTGGGTGTTTAGCTGCTGTGACATTTGGTATGTAGGTTTAAAAGGCAAACGGTCATTGTGCAATGGGAAGTTCTCTCTTGCATCAAAGCTGCTGGGTCTTTAGCTGCTGTGACGTTTGGTATGTAGGTTTAAAAAGCAAACGGCTGTCCCCAGTGAGGATTGCAATGCAGTATTTCAGTTTCCAAAGAAAGAGACTGATGTTCAAAGGCACTGAGTAGTTCTTTTTGACTTGAGTAGGACACCTGCATGCTGTATTAAAGGTGGGAGATTGCAGAATCCGTATTTAAACTATAGTAAAACCAGAAAGCTCTGAATTCTGTTTTCGCAGTTCCTCTTTTCCCCATGTCTGTTTTGCCTTTGAAGCAATAATGAAGAAATTACTCTCTCCACTGCAGTGTGAACAACAAAGCTAAGTGTGTCACTTTGTTTCAGTTACATATGCATTTCTCAGACAACGAGGATTTCTCTTAGTTTCTATTTTATTTTCCTGTTTGAGAATTTACAAGAACACCAGCTGTCCATATAAGAAATGCTTTTTACTCACACCTGTTTAAATCTGACAGGCACCAAGTCGAGTAGGAACTTGTTAGCATTCTTTACATCACTTGGAAAAAATGTCGTCATCCATTAAGTAGAGCACAGCTTCCCCTCCAGCATCAGTACACCTTGAGCTTGATTCTCTTCTGATGCATGCATCAATATCTTGCTTACCTTCACACTACAGGATTGTTTTTATTGGAGATGAAGGGAAAAGAATCCAAGCTGAGTGGCAGACATTAAGATGAGTATGCAGGTAGCAAAACTGCGTTACTGAATAATGTTAATCTCACTAAAGTATGACTGTAAGTTAAGTGTGCCTGACATACACTGCTATACACCAGAAAGTATATATAGCATCTAAAACATGGAAATGGTTTTGGTTTGGTTCAAGATCAAAGAAATAAATGATAGTATTTCCAACTCAAGCAGTTGATGTGTTTTTCCAAGTGGCAGGAGGGACAAACTGTCCCACACTTAGTGCTTACTGCAGAAGTCAGTCATCCCAGGCAGTCGTCTTCCCTCGGTAGTGAAGTTTTTCAAATTTTCTTAGTTGCTTCCCGTAGCTCTGCATGCAAAGGTAGAAAATAAATACCTACTTTAGTTTTTGCAATGATCCTATTGCAGCACAAACCTGTATAAATGCCATTAACTTGATTTACTCTTATTTTGCATGTATGGAAAGGGGATAGAGTAAAATCCTTTTTTACTGATCTGTGTAGCATATAGTACACGCACTTACAGATATTTAGAGGGGCTCTTTTGAAACATGCCTCAACTTGGGAACAATAATACGAAGCAAAGGAATGGAGTTTGTAGTATGCATGGACTCCCTCCCATAAGAATACACAAGCCCAGTGCCAAATGTCTCCACCCAAATATCCGAGATGTTACTAATTTGATAAGAGGCCTTTTCCTGTTTTTTACTAGCCTGTGCAGTTTCTCAAGCTATCTGTGCTCAGTTCTCACGAAGAGCATTTTTAGTAGCACACAACATGTCTGCAGAGCAAAATGAAGATGTAATTGCAGCACGGGTAGGTGAAACCACACTAGAACAGATAGTCATAGCAGTGGATGTGTGGAAAATGGGCAGGCAACCAGCATGCATATACAGCTGGATGAGTATTTGGTGTGAACTGCAGAGAAGCATTTGCTCATGACAGTAGTTATCAGTAAAAACACATCCTGGAGCTTTAAATAATGTTGAATGGTTTGGAAAAATTGCTAGAAGAATAGATACTGAGAAGGTTCTAGAGTCTTCTATCTAGAAGAACAGATAAAGACAGTAAATGCAAATCGGGACTGTATTGTTCACACAAGGGATATGCCTGACGATTCACATACAAAATCTGGAAACACATTTTGCCTTCTGCTGCTGTATCTGTCAAAGCAAACGTGCCTGTTGGTTTTCTTCCCGACTTGTAGACACCTGCTGTAGAGGTGGCACTCAACCCTAGCACGTCAGGATGACTGAATGCAGTTGCCTGGTCTGCTTCTCTCCCGAGTCAGTCAGCCAGTGTCAAGCAGTCAGAGTTCTCACTGCCACATTTCTTGACACATAGTTGTCTGGGACTTGTTCATTTCATTGAGCTTTATATTTTGGGGAGAAAGGATGGAGAGAGAGGTAGTTATCACCCAATTGTGAGGAGCTCTTCCTAGAGCAAGCCGGAAAGCTTTCCTAAGTGCCTGCACTTCATGATTGTATCTTTGGGCATATGAGCTTCAGGATGATATCTTATGGTTAAGATATTTAATCTTTTAGGTGTTTTACACCTTCCATGATTTGTTACTTTGTTTTGAAGCAACATACTTCATTCTGAAAAAGTATACTTGGAAAACTCAAAGACACTGATGCGCTCTGGTACCTATTGTATTGTGTGAGTAGTGGTTCCGCAAGCCATCATTTTCCATGGTCTGTATTGTACCTCTACCCACTGAGTGGGGAGAAAAGCTGGAGAGGTTAGAAAGGTTATACACAACAACTGAATTCTAATGATAAATGTGAAGCCATTCTCAGGGACAAAATTGTTCAGTCCTCTCTGTGCTCAATTTTCTACCAGAAGAGATTGTTGCCTGGAGAATAACTTCAGAAAAAACAGGAAATAATTCTCTATGGTTTCTTTTTCGGTTTTGAGGNTGGGTTTTTTTGGTTTTGTTTGGTTTGGTGGGTTTTTTTGTTTTTTGTGGGGGTGGTGGTTTTCTTTTTTTACACTGATGTATTTCACAAATGTTCCTTCATTACTTACTTTCACCTGGTGACAATTATTTTTCCTCTGGGTCTCAAGAGGTTTGAAGTAGGCCCTGAATTAAAAGTATGAAGAAATCACCACTGAGAAACTGGAGTTTCAAAACTAATGTTTTTGCAGTGAAGAAAAAGAAATGTGTGCGGCCTTTGGCTGGTCTGTAACCACAGCATGGTCTTTTCAGCATTCCTTTCCCTGACATACAGAATGTTTCCCAAACTCCCATCCTGTTGTTTCTAGGAACCATGTCAGACTGTATGCAACTTGTAAAACTAAGGCAGTAATAATGTGGCACTATAAAACATATTCTGTTTTATTGAAAGTAAACAATCTCCAGATGACACATCCTGAGTACACAGGAAAAGGGAGCAAATTAATGAGAGTTATCTTCCTTTTATGGTGTGTGTTGGGGGAAAAAAAAAAAAATAAAGTTACCAACCTGTGGTGCTGCACAAGTCTGCAGGTAGGAGTTGCTGCTTGGAGGGCAGGGCCAGCCCTGCTGGGCTCCTACTTGAGCTTGCGGGCCACCACTGCTGTCCTGTCTGTTAACTACTGATGGAGACAGGGACATGGCACGACTTTGCTGCTGGTGTAACCACAACAGGATCAGTGTTCCTTGTGTAGTGCAGAAGCACATCAGGTTTAACTAAACTCCTCAAGAAGTTAAGATTAACAAATGCCTGAATCATAGTGCAAATAGAGCGGATGATAAACATGTTGATCTCAGTGTCTAAAGACCCCCTGTTTTTAATGCTACTTTTTCTCTTGGTCCAGAAATCTTACATGTTTAAAGATTGGTTCCTGATTAATGTTTCTCAGCTAAATTGTTGGAGAATTCACCCACTTGTGACCTTAGTTTAGGAAAAAAACCCCAAACAACTCAGGGAAGATTTTAATCTTAAAATAAAACTGTGACTATGCACCTATTTATGTACTTTTTGGGGGAGGGATGCTTGGTTTTGGCTGGGTCTAACTGTCCTAGCATAGAACGTTATTGGTGCACATCAGTAGGGTTAGCACTGTTACTGCAATGGTACATGCACTCTAGTCATGCAGATGTTATCTTACTTGATACTCTGAGAACTGCTGTACCAAGCAAGACCAAACAAAGAATTTATGTGGGTGAGGAACCTGTAATACCAACTTAGTTCAGTAAGTCTGTGACAACCAAGAGAGATCCCACTGCAGTGGAACCACCCCTTTTGCTAACAACTGGTTAAACGGATAAGGTTTCTTACTGCCATCTACTGTACAAATGCTTCAAGCCACAGGGGAATTAAAATTCTGTCTCGGCTCTCAAATAAATGAAATTGCTTCTGAAAAGAGACAGAGAAAGCAGAGCTTGATTTCTCTCTACATCTAACATTCCCTTTATTTGTTGTCTTTTCAAATTCATGAAGAATTTGGGTTTTTAAAATCTTTCCTATACTGAGAGTAGAAACATCAGGTGTGATCAAGGGAATCATTATGCCTCTACTCTTTTCATTTTCCATCAGTTTCCCCTATATCTATGTAGACAAACATAGATAATTTTTAATTGCTGCTTTCCCATTTTTCTTCATTTTTATCTAGCACAAATATAAATGACAGTCTTTTTTGACAATTTTAGCTTTTTGTCTGTTAATTATTGTCCATTAGATTCAACATTTTTAGATCCAGAAGTCTTTACAAAAGTTACAATCTTTAGTTATTGGAATCCAGTTGGAATAATTGGAATCCACTGGATTAATGGAGCATTTCATTGTTTCACAATAAATCCAAACAAAGAAAACAAAAAGAGTTTCCTTACACTGCTACTTCCTAAATTTTTAAAAGCCCCTTCCTACAAACTCAACCTGCAAGCTTCAGTTTGGGTCTGTGGCAGTTATAAATGGTATTCAATAGGATGAAAGAGCAGAGCTGGGTTCATGATTTCAGAACTGACCAGCCCTTTATCGGGGGAATATTAATATGCCTCACTTGTTTCCTGTCACTCAAACCTCGGATGTTGGTTGTTAAAAACATTACCCATCTTTTCAGTTTCAATGGAAATGTTAAATTTAGGGGCACATCAGTGTAGAATTTTGCCACATCGGTGAGCTGGAAATGCAAATGAGATCATCATAGCAAAACTACTGAGATCAAAGTCCAGACCTGCAAGCAGGAGCAGCCATAATAACATCTGTTAAACATTGCTGAGACATCAGGATCCACAAAAGCACTTGCAGAAATGGAGGAGGACTGACAGAAGTGATGAAGCTGTTTTTGAAATGCCTGTAGATCTATTTTTTTTAAAAGAATCATGTTTTAGGAAATACTGATGAAGCCTCACAATTTGCAAATACCTGATTTTTCCACATACTGCTGACCACCAGCAGCAGAATGAGCATACTACACCTTTTGATGGCGGGCTACACCACTGCAGAACAGTATAAAAGCTACTGCCCATCTTATTGTTGTTCCCCAGCTCACACAGTAAGAGTGTTATGAAAAACCCAGTGAACGAAGTAGCGTACAACTACAAGAGCAAGATGACTAGGAAGATACATATGCACTTTAAGGTCTCATGTTATTGAGCCTTTTGTGTTTGTCTTACTCAAAGGCTATAAAGCCTTAAAGGATTCTTGATGGTGAGACTCTAATGCCGGCCCATGTTGAGGTGAGAGAGCACAGCCCTGCTTTGCTGAGAGAGCCATTGTGTTGTGCCATTCTTTATCAGCCAAACAAGGCATATCTCTTCACACAGGCTTTCAAATCTGGTAAGTACAACTTGGCAAGGAGGCAGAGCAGAGGAAAAGTCAGCTGGTTTAGTGCTAAACCATGTGGAGTTTTTCCACCATGCCAGAGGGGTCTCCAGATGGACTTTTCTGGCTGTGTTACACAAGGAAGATGGATTACAGCTGAGAGTCTGTGCCTGTACTTCTAAGTGACTGATGGATGAGGACAGAAGAAAAATATCTTTGTTAAACGTTTTTGTTAAAATTAGAATTGGACTAGCCTAGTGCTTGCTGTCCTCATTTTCTATTGCTATCAGTGGGAGCAGAAAATTCTCAAAACCTTCTAAGCCTGATATCTCAACTCAAAGTTAACAAAACCAGCAGCTTAGAGGAAGACAGAACAGATAACAGCAGGCCATGTTGTGCTACTGGATTTACCACAAAGCTTTCCATTAAGGCAATCAGAGAAAAATGGCAAGATCCCTGTCTGGCTTGGGCCCGTTCAAAAGTGTGATGCCAAAGAGTGTTCCTACTGAGTAGGTTAACGTAAGAATGCAGAGAATCCTGCTGCAAAACACTTCCAGAGACAGTTTAACATAGTGAAAATGAGTTACGAGAAAGTAAATACAGCATCTTGTACCAGTAGGTATGACATTGTACTGTGATAAGCAATGGAGTTTTATTGAGAAAATACTAATAAGAAATAAATGCCTGCGGTGAGAAGTGTAGCATCTGGTCTGCATTTGACTTCATGCATGAAAGTTATTAGGACTTCCTGCCAAATCCTGCAGTTTTTGAGATCATCAGGCATGAAGGAGATTGAACTCCCCAGGTTAGCATCTCAAAATGCAGAGCATATGCAGAGTTCTGAAAGGACAGACTCCCCACTTTTGCTTAAAAGCATAGCTCATTTTTTTTGCATTTTTTAAGCTATTGTATTGTCTGTCAACATCTGTAGCATTTATGGAGTGGCCATTAAAAGGCTGTTAGCTGTTGTTCAAGAATCCTTCAACATCTATACATCGTGTTTTATGTCATTGTCTAAATACCCCAGAAAATCTCCAAGAAATAAACGGCAAACCCCTGCACAATCCATCAGACTGGACACTGTGGGCTTTCTGCACAAGGAGCTTCCTGCATTGCTAAATAATGATACATCCCAGTCCATCTATTTGTGATTTGCAAGGTTTAAGGTCCTTAGAACAGTCCAGTCTAAGGCGTTCCCTTGAGAGGACTGACTTTGAACAGCTAAAAAGGAAGGCTACTACGAACATTTCTCAACTGTTTGGATGCCATTGCTTTCTCCATAGCATGCCAAGGACTCTGCTGCTTTTGGTATCACCTCTAGAATTTTCTACTCATCTTGGACCATGGCGTGCTTAGTTCATATAAAATAGTCCCTTCCTGTCCTCCCCTCTTGCACTTGGACTATTGGACTAGGTAGTTTGAAGTCCAAAAAAAGAGCAATAAGATTGCTAAAAAAAGACTGAAATGAAATGTTAATTAGGGGTTTTTTAACCTTCTTTGGACCTAACATCATCTGCTCTAGAGCATCATTGCAATTAGTAATTTCACAGCAGTGACATATAGAAAGGGGATGACTGAGTATCTGTGTACTAATGAAGATCTTTTGGTGCTCCAGTTAGACATGCGGACTAACAATTCCGCTGACAGGTCTGAGTGGATCTGGATTTGCCTTTGCACTAGGCACATACAATCTCTTTAATTGTCATAAAAGGCTGCTGTGGGGATCCCAGATCTGCAGACTCATCCACTTGGCAAAGCTCAGAAGAGTCCTGGTTATTGGGTGTATCCTTGGATGGAACTTGGATCTAGCTGACATGCTGCCTACCTGTCAACCTGAATCTGCTGATGCACTGAAAATCCTTCTTTCCATCTGCCTTCTTGAGTAATGTTATCACTATTTGGTGACTCTTCAGTCTCTTTGGCTTGCTGCTCAGTCAATATTCAAATCATTAGAGAGCTGTGAAAAGTTTATTGGAAATCAAATATGTGGAAGGTTTGGAGGTGGTTTAAAAGCATCAGTTGAAGGGCATTGTCATCTGTCTAAAGAGAGCAACTACATGGAAAAATTATTTCTGTGAGCGAATTCAGTGTCATCAGCACTGCTCTAGGCCGAAACTTGACTCTAAAACCAGCGTTGGAAGATTCAACGTTTGTAAGTAATTCCTCAGTAATCTAGGTTAAATATGCTCATTTTGCGCTTAAAAGCGTTAGTTAAACCCCGCTTGTTCTGCCCTGGTGCTGCTGGGAGCTGCAAACCGGCTTCCACCGGGAGAAGGGGCAGGCGGTGCTGAGCTGGAGCGGGGACCGGCCCCACCTCGGGCAGGGCCCTGCGGGGCGCGGGNGGCGGGCTGCGAGGCTGGCGGCGAGCAGGAGGCGGAGGCCAAGCCGCTGCCGCCTCCTCGGGGCTTCGGCGCGGCCATCGAGAGGAGCAGGGACCTGCTGCGGAGGATTAAGGTGCTGAGCGAGCGGGGCTGAAGGGGAGCCGGGGGTCTCACCCCGCGGCTGGTGCTGTGCGAGCC
>VYXH01008675.1:82642-104486 GCA_013397275.1 Burhinus bistriatus | reverse complement strand
CCGAGCTGCCGGGGCTCGTCCCGGACCGCTGGCTCTCCGGTGAGGAGCTGCCCCGGCCCGCAGCTCCTGCGGTGCTCGGTGGGTTCCCGCTCAGCCTTCACAAATGAGTGGCTGAACGTCACGGGAGCTGTCTGACGGAACGTTCCGTTAGTTTTCTTCTTTATGTAGCGTCAGTGAAGGCTCTCGGGGCTTGGGAAGCTTTGGCCAGGCAGAGGTTGATGTGGGGAGCTGGTGGAAGTGTGGTACAGCACGGGGTATCTGAGACCGAGGGGAGGCCTGAAGGGCTGTAGGAAGGAGAGGGAGAGAGGCAAGGGGATTGTTTAAAAAGCGTGTTGTAGTTACTTTGGAAATCTGACTCAAGCTCCTTTGAAATTTTGCTTGCTAATAGATCGTGCAGTTTGCGTGTTTCATATTAACTCTGTAATTTTTGCTTATATTCAGCTTTTCTTGTGTGTCCTGATTGCTAATTTAATTAAATCGTTAAATAAATTATTTTATTTAAATTATTATTGTTGTTAGGTATTTTTTTCCCAGTTGCTGGATTAAAATATCTGCTTTTCAAAAGCAGTTTATACCAGTTCAGCCCAACTAGTGTTTAACAAAATTTCAACTCTAATGTGACAACAATATGCAGGTGTATTTGTAGGATTGTTTTTCCATTTTTAGGGTTTGGGAGCAGGTGTTTTTTAACTGTAAAGATCCTTCTTAATATCGTCTGTCCATTTCTTTGACAGGATGAAGCAGGCATCCCAGGTATACTAGTTGGAGTTTCTGTAGATGGAAAGGAAGTCTGGTCGGAAGGTTAGTATACAGGAGTTGTAGTTGTGTATGCGGTTGGGAAGCGATGAACGTTTTAAAAATTAACAATTCAGACACACTGATCAGGCTGGGATTTCATCCACTTGATGTCCCATCTCTGGGCAGTGGCCAGAAACAGGTCCCTAGGTGATACTTGGTAAGCTTCAGTAATTTCCAGGAACTGATAATTTATTAGCTTCCTGAATGTGCTAGTATATTTCAAGAGTTAATTTTAAAAACTTTTCTTCCATTAATTTGTCAGTATGGTCTTTGCATATACTTATACTCTAGACATACAGGTGTGTACGGTGGTCTGGTAGAATTGCATATAGCAGATAAAGAACTGTTCTCCTCACAGGAACTTACTTAATAGTCAGAGTAGTAGTGGCTCATATTTGGTGATCTGTATCCTATTTGTGGGCTGAGGTGTAGATTTTTACTGGGAAGGTACTGAGATTTAACAGGTGTTGTCCTTTCAGAAATTGCAAGTGTTTTTTCTGGTTACACAGTTTAGTTTTAAATAGAGTCTGTTAGTACTGCTCATACCGTGTAGACATTTGATGTTTATTTAAAAAACCCAACAAACTATGTGTCTGTTTTCAGAGACGTTTTTGTAATGTGTTTTGCGTTTTCTGGACAGCTTAAATGGTAGTAGTAAATGGCAACATATTTTGTTCATGTGTTACAGAATTCGAAAGAAAAGTCTTTGTAAGTAAGATTGCTACTAACTTTCTTCTGACAGTCTGTTGTTGTGTTAACTTTTATATATATATATATATATATATATANGTTTCTAGCACAATTTTCTTATTAGGCCACATGACAAAAGGTACCAGAGACTCGCCAACTTCTGTCATGATGAAAGAGAAATGAAAACCTATAATCAGCTTTATATATATATATATATATATATATATAAAGCTGATTATAGGTTTTCATTTCTCTTTCATCATGACAGAAGTTGGCGAGTCTCTGGTACCTTTTGTCATGTGGCCTAATAAGAAAATTGTGCTAGAAACTTAATCACAAACTTTCTTAAATCGGATAGCTTTTTCTGTTCTCAAATTACCTAGCTAATGAAAGCAGAAGTTTTTGTAAGGCTTCTGCAGAATCCCTTCCTTGCCATGCAGGGAAGTGCTTGAGGGAACTAGTGCCAGGGTTGTTCTTTATCACCAGGACTGTCTGATCCAGTAGCAAGATAACTACATGTGGGAGCATAAGCCGTGGCAGAGCTTTCTGTACCCTGCTGCGTATGGACGTAGAGAACAAGGCTGCTTTTGGTAAGGCAGCTGGGAGGTGGGTAACATTGCTGTAGCAGACTTCTGGCTCATTTTGCTGTCCTCCTCCCTTCTTCATGGGGGGAAAAAACAGGAACGGGTATAAGTTGCACGTATTCTGTGACCATGGTACTAAACCTGCTTTCTTGCTAAACTGGTGGGAGTGGTTTGAGTGATTTTGAAGGTATTTTCACTGAGGGGTACACATCTGTGTTCACAAGCACCATGCAAGCACTTGAGTAGCAACTTTATGTAAAAGGAAGGGTCTTGGGCAACTGACATGTCATTGGTTTTATTTCCTGTATTTTGGCAAGGGGTTTTTTTTCCCCGAGTAGTTCGTTATTAGACTGCAGTTTTACATTGACAGACGTGCCTTGCTTGTACTGAAAACTGCAAATATGTCATTGCTGCATTTCATTGCTTTTTATGCTGGAATGTCACTTGCAGGTTCTTTAAACCTAGCTCAAACTGAAGACTAGTATAGGAGCTTGATAATGCCTTATTAATTCCAGTTCTTGCTACCAGACTTGTGTGTTGGTTACAGAGGAAAACACTGGTATGGAGACTATTAAGCTGTCTTAATTGAAGTCATGCTGAGCAATGTTGAAACATAGTGTATAACACCACTGTTTTGTGAAGCTTTACAGCTTAGGTAATTGCTATGAGTTTGTGAGCGATTTCCTTTCTCAAGACCTTTTACTGTTTCAACCATTAATTTAGAACAATAAAAGGAGTATTTATGACTGTTGTTCAGTTATTTTATAGTCTAGCTTTTGGTCTCTCAAGTTTTTCTACATTGAATATTTGACATGAGGAGGAACTTTACTTTGAGGGTGGCAGAGCACTGGAACATGCTGCCCAGAGAGGTGGTGGAGTCTCCAACTCTGGAGACATTCAAAACCTGCCTTAGGTGTCCCTGCTCTGACAGGGGGCTTGGACTAGATGATCTCCAGAGGTCCCTTCCAACTCCTGTGATTCTGTGACTTCCAGAATGTAAATTTTGGCTTAATCTTCAATCTCATTTATCATTAGGTTTGTTTTGTAGTCTTAATCAGTAACTTGGGATGCCATCGGCCAATACAATGGGCTTTGATTAACTGTTCCTACTACATCAAAATGTTAACTTAATTGAAGCAGGAGCAGGCATAGTCCAATGCTTCATGTCCCAGTTTAGTTAGAGGAAAAATATTTTAAGGAGCCAGTAAATCTAATTCATTGCAAATAATTAATTCAGCATGTCCTTATGCAAAATATTTACCACAGTGTTTTTATTTTCTTAAAGGTTTGGGTTATGCTGATGTAGAGAATCGTGTAGTATGTAAGCCAGAGACGATCATGCGAATTGCTAGTATTAGCAAGTGTCTTACAATGATGGCTGTTGCTAAATTGTGGGAAGAGGGGAAACTGGATTTAGATGCTCCAGTGCAGAAATACGTCCCTGAATTTCCAGAAAAAGTCTACGAGGGTGAAAAGGTATGTAGTTGTTTATTGGTAACACTTTTTCGGGTTTATATTTTTGTTTTTGTCATTGCACAGCCATGTATGTGCAGGTGCCTGTATCTGGACCTAATTCTGTAAAACACCAAAAATCATTTAGAAAAGTACTGATGTTTGTTGCTCAAGAAAGCAATGCTGGAAATCTGGATTTATATCAAGTGTATAGTGTGCACATATATATGTATATATTTTAACTGGGTTTAATAAATGATATTTAAAAGATCTTATATCTTTGTCTGTTCCTTGTCATGTTGAATTTTACTTTTCTGGTGATTTAGTGTGCATCATGTCTTTAATGAATACAGCTCACATTTAAATATTGTCCTTTCTACCTAGGTCGCTATTACTACAAGACTGTTAGTTTCACACTTGAGTGGGATTCGTCACTATGAAAAAGATATTACAAAAGTAAAGGAAGAAAAGGAAAAGGCAAACAGAGCACTAAAACTAACAAAACCCTATCAGGATAAAGAACAAAAACAAAATGAAGGCAAAGGGATTGAAAAGACTGATTCTGTCAAATCAAGGAAAGAACACGAAGGTGAGGTAAAAAGCCAAAATTCAAAACCTGGCAGGAGAGACAAGGAATTTGAGCAGGAAGAGTATTATTTGAAGGAAAAATTTGAAAGTGTGATTGAATCTCTGAAGATCTTTAAAAATGATCCTTTATTCTTTAAACCAGGTGAGTTTCTATTTATTTAGATCAAAATGTGCTCTTCTGGTGAAATTTTTGTTTCAAATTGTTTTACATGCAGCGGGGATAGTAGAGTCCAGTAAAGAGTGTTTGTATGAGGTTTTTTTTTTGTTCTGCTTTTCTCCCCACACCCTTTTTTCTTTTCTTCATGTGCCCCATTAAAAGCTTAACAGAGAAGTATTTTGGCTGTTCTGCACAAACCATCTGGTCATGTAATTGTCTTAAAACTGGCATAACTTTTGAAGACTGAACTGATCAGGGTTTTATCAGTTCAATTTTAGATGACAGTCTTGTATAGATATCTTTACCAATCTACTGACTTAAAGAATTATGCTTATATAGATACCTTCTAATGGTGTACCTGCACCGTAATCCAGCAGGTTCAAAATGTGATGTAGCCAAGGCTTAAAAGGTAATAAATACAAAGAGTCCTAGAACAATGCAGGGGAGAAGAGAAAGTTGGGACCTCAGGGAGAAATAAGACTTTTCTTCCAGGAGCTCTAATTAATGCGTTAAGTGCTATGAAATGTACTGGTTACTGAATTTATAAATGGTAAAGCAGATTATAATTTTGGTAACAAATTTGTATCTACAAAGTATTTTGTAAGTGGATACCAACTTGCTGTATTCATGCATATCTTCTAGATGTAAACCAAAAGAAAAAAAAAAATTAGTGACGAACTAAACCAGAGCTAAAAGATTTTACAGAAGGGCCATAGAATTACAGAATTGTTGAGGTTATTTATTGTTGGAATTATTTAAGTTAACTCTAGAGAGGACTTCAAGGAACTTTGGATGTAAGTTCTAACTGAGTTAGGTTAACAGGCAAATGATATGCATTGCTGATAAAGAGTCAATAACGTGCATTTTAAGGGGATAGGAAGGGGGAGAAGTTAACCACTTACGATCTCAGAGTTCTAGGAATCATTTCAAGTAAGAGATCTATCTCTACTGTAGGCAATTCGGCAGTTGCTTGATATGTAGATGTTTCATAAAAGGCGTTAGCGTCTTTCCATCTCTAGGGTATAGACAGGCAAACAAGTCACCGTAGGTGAGCATCTTTTAAGGAGTAATTTTATGGTTTGCTTCAGCTTTCCAAATCCAGACATCCCTGTTAGTACTGGTATGGTAAATCTTGTGGAAAGGGTGTAAGTCTTCACATCTTGGCTGTGAAACCTGGCTGTACATGCAGATCCCTGAAAATTTTTTTAGTGCTGTTCTCAGAGCTACCTGCACGTAGTAAGCATCTGTGTCTGTGGCAGTACAGAAATTCCTAGGGCCCAGTATCATAAACTTGTGATTCACATCATATTAAAATGGAGATGGAGGGGGAGTCTTTTAATTGATTATTCATTGCTAGATATAGTTTTATTTGCATATGTGATTACTTAAATTTTATCCTTCAGATTCTATTTAAGCATCATGCGGCTAACCTTTTTTTTTCCCCCCTTTCTCATTGTGTTTTTTCAAGGTAGTCAGTTCTTGTATTCAACGTATGGCTTTACTCTCTTAAGCGCTATTGTGGAGAGAGTTTCAGGACAAAAATTTACAGATTATATGCTAAAAATGTTTCGTGATTTGGATATGCTATCAACTGTACTAGATGACAATGAAGCAATGATATATAACAGAGCAAGGTAAACAAGGATGAAACTTTTTTTTCCACAACAGTTGTTGCTCTTTCTGTATTTGCTAAGCCAAATGAATTAAGAATGTGTGAATTATATTTTTTTCAGGCTTTTAAATGAAGTGGCTTACATTATTTCAAAGTTAGTCATGTAATTGATTTTATGTCGGCATTATGAAATTGGTTCTGTAATTAGCGTGTAAAATTACAGAATAGGAAATAAGCATTTCCTGTTATAAGAGTATATATGGGGGGAGTAGCAGGGGTGACTTTGAAGTTTGCATTTATTTTGGGTACAAATAAGCAGGTAAGTGTAAATAGATTAAAATAAACGAGTAACTAGGAGATTATGTTAGAATATATAGTTATCTTGTTTTGCTTAATATACTGACTTTTTAAGATTTCCGTGGAATTGTAATAGTCTCACAGTAACATAAGGTTTTCATAAATTTAATTGTAGTGTCAATTTTAACCAGAATTAAAATTCTGGTTAACACAGAACATGCTTTACCCATTGATTTCTTTTTACTACTTTAAAAAAAAAAATAAACACAAAAAAACCCCAGAGAAATTTATGTGTTGGGATAATCCATTCCAATACAGTGGATAAGGTTAGTTTCTTCTCTTTCTCTCCAGTCTTATTGTATTGACTTCCTTGTCTGGGTTCTGAAATTGGTTTATTGAATCACCTGTTAAATTTTGGTGTAGGAGAAGAATTCTAACTGAATCACAAAAGCAAGTTATGGAAGAAGTCTCATGAAAATGAGAATCAAACCTTTACAAAGTTTGGCTTCTAAAATGCTCTCAAAGAAAGAAAACGGTGATGAACATGTCAAATTCAAGGTTTACAGTACTTTCATGTACGTGCATATTTAAAGTGGGTGTGTATACGTACTACCACACACACACAAAGCAGTTTGTAATGTTTTAGGGATAGCTTTACTTCTGTATTCTAAGATGCTTTTGTGCTGGTATTTATTTTGCTTGCAAATTTTCAGAGGCTCTTCTGGCTGTAGGTCTGGATGCTAGTGATGTTCTCATAAATTATGAAGCTTGCACAGTCAAGTTCTTTTAAATATATGTGTGTATATTAACCCTTTTATAAACTGAAGTATGGTAGGGATGAAAGAATTGGGACAAATGCTGTTTTGGCGGTCTTTTTATGGGCTACTTTAGCAAAACTGAGGTGCTAATGTGATGGCTTTGCTTCTACAAATAGCTAGCTTGGTGACTCAAACTAGAACATGTTGACATGTTGTGGTTTGTTTAATGGTTTGGTTATACTATATTTCACTGACAAAAATGTTTTAAAAAAACATGTTTTAGATCTCTCAGAGATGTAAGTCAAGCGTTTCAGTGTCTTTGTAACAGGTATTGTGATTGAAAAACTAACTATAGGGACACCGAGATAATGAAGTCACTGGCAGAGTTGATGGTAGTCTTGGACCATTCATCTCTCTTCCTTTGCTTCAACCTCTGATTTTCAGTGTTACGGCTTTCAGAAGTTCCCTAGAAGTTTTCCAGTGTAAGTGCAGACTAGATAGGGAATGTATCTCTGTACTGTTTGATAGTAGGCTTGCCCTGCCCACCCACCCCCACCCCCTTTTGTTTTTTTTGTGTGGTTCCTTTTCATAGCTCTCCAAGTAATACATGGACATCTTATGGTCTAAAGGCCAAAGGTTGCAATTCATTGGATTATATAGTGATTCAACATTCCTTTTCATATGTTGTATGAAATTACTCTAGTCATGATTGGACTGTTTCTTTCAAAAGCATAATTCAGTCTGCACTCGTGTTGTTCCTGATAGTTCGTTCCATAATTCTGGTTGGTAGTTTCTAATTTGTGTTTTAATGGCAGGTTTTGCAAGACTCTTTCATGCTTCTCACTTTTCTTAGTAGTTCCAGAGTATTCAGTTGTTGTAGAATATGGTAACTGTAATGGAGCAGTGGGTGGAAATCAATCATAAATGGAAACTACTGTCTCGGAGCAGTCACCTAAGACTTCAGTGAAATTTCAGCTCAGTGTCTGATAATTATGGAGTAGTTTTAAGATTCCTCTGTCTTAAAACACTTTACATCTAGTACAGGGATTTAAGAAAAATCCTGTGCTGGCTGATCTATAGATTTCTGTCACATCTCGTATTTGTATATTGCCTTTACTCTTAGTATATCCTAAGAGTAAGAAGGAGGATTAGTACTTTTATTGAAACTAAGCTTCTAACCTAAGAAGTCACCTTAATTTTTGTTTTCCTGTCTGAATTTCTTGTTGATTTTTCTGCAAGAAATATATTTAAGAAAAATGTATTTTAAAAAATTCTGAAGTTTCATGAGAACCAGCTAATACATGCTCAGATTGCTCTTTTAAGGTAGAGCAGCTTAAAATAGTTGTGTATCATATCTGAGAATGCTAAGTTGAATTTTCTTGAATTTTAGGTGTTATGTTTACAACAAAAAGGGACGGCTGGTAAACGCACCGTATGTGGACAACTCTTACAAGTGGGCTGGTGGTGGCTTTCTGTCATCAGTGGGTGACCTTCTGAAATTTGGAAATGCCTTGTTATACAGTTACCAAGCCGGACAATTTAAAAACACTAATGGCAAACTTCTTCCTGGGTACCTCAAACCAGACACAGTAACAATGATGTGGACCCCAGTGCCAAAAACAGAAGTATCGTGGGACAGGGATGGTAAATACGCGATGGCTTGGGCTGTAGTAGAGAAAAAACAACAATGTGGCTGTTGCAGACAACAGAGACACTATGCATCTCATACTGGTGGTGCTGTGGGGGCCAGTAGTGTCCTCCTGATTCTTCCTGAAGAGCTGGACTCTGAAGCTATAGATACTGGGCTAGTGGCACCACCTAGAGGAGTAATTGTTAGTATTATCTGTAATATGCAATCAGTTTCACTCAACAGCACTGCCTTAAAGATTGCAAGGGAATTTGATAAAGAAAAATGGGCACAATATATAGATTAAAAAAAGAGGTACATGTAACTGAACTCACTGTACTGAAACATGAAAAACAAATGGAGAAGCGTGTAATTGGACTTTGAGATCACTAAGAACACGTGAAGAAAAAGCATCAAAAATCCACTTAATTAACTTCTGCTAGTGGTGCTAAACTTATGTGTAACTGGAATTCATTTCTCAGGGAAGTTCCTAACTTACAGAAAAGGAGAATGTAACAGTCAAATTTGACTTCTGTAGTACCTGTGTAAATTATCATTATATTAGCAGGTTTTCTTCTCATCCAGTCAAGTACTCGACCAAGATTTTAAAAACTCGCATTGGTTTCTTGCACTGAGAAGTACAACAAATTATCTACCTTAAATGTTAAACTTTTGAAAAAATTCACATCTTGATTTGAGCACACAAATACGTAATTCGTAATTCTCACAGTTTCAGTTTGCCAAAACTGTTCAGTATTACTTTTTAAAGAAAAATGGTTTTATTGTTGATTTTTTTACATTTCCACATAGTGCTTTTTGTTATTTAGATGTCCTCTCTTCCATTTTTGTTGGACACAGAGAATGTGTGAAACTAGTTTACTGTGAAATAAGGGTATTATTTCCACAGTTGAATATGCTCAAATAGCACAGCGTGGTGAGCTGTCAAACTGTCTCAGTTTTTGAGTGATACAGATGCTAACTTTGGTAGCCAGAAATGGCACTGTATTCTGTAATGTAGATATTCCATTAGCTATAGGAATTTGGAACTCAAATAATTCAATAAAATTTAAAGCCCATTCTTGAAGCCAGTAGCAGAAGTCTCACAGACTTTGAGAGGTTTTTTTGAAAGCCATCCTTTTTTTCATTTGGACACCTGCCTCAAGGAGTTACTTTTGCACAGGGTCGAGCAAGACATTGTGATAGAGTTCCACAGCAGCATTTTCTAATCTTCCATTTTACTGTAGAAATACAATAATATCTGAATATGTTAATTTTATACATTCCATAATGGCATGGAAGGTCTCCATGATCTCCAAGATTTACCCCCACCTCACCCTGCAGTTACATCAGACTATTTCCAGGCTGAGACAAAACAAAATATCCCTCTGGAAAGGTTTGAATACTTACCTCCCTGCAGTGTTTAGCAGCCCTGCTTCTCTGAATTTAAGGAGCAAGATAACAGCTAGCAGAAGATAGCCTTACTTTCCCAAGTTAGTGCTTCTAGTATTAACTTCATAGCTGTTACATGCCCTGTGATGAAACAACATGCTGTCATCTCTTTTCCCAGTATGCCTATGATAACATTTATTACCTAAGACTAACAAACCAGGAAATGTAATATTTTGAGGTGTCAGTGTTACACGTACATTTTTAATTGAGGCTAGTAGGTCTGGTTTAGTACTCTTCATAATTATAATAATTCTTGTGCTTTAAAACAGTAAAATCTTCTACCTAAACTATTTGCTGGGGTTTTCTGGCCCACTCACCAAAACTTCACTTTTTTTATTCATTAATAATGGGTTGTCTTTATCTCAAGAATATCAAGTTAGTAGAGACAACAGAGAGAACCTTTCTGAACAAACTCATTTGGTCCGGCAATAAATTATCTACTCTTCCACCAAGGTCTTTGATATTGTTTGACAGTTCCAATACAGAAGTACCGGAGGTGAGCGTCTTCTACAATAGCAACATTTTTTTTTTTTTCAGTTTTGAGCACCCACTAGCTGGGTAAACATGCAGCAGCAGAAGTCATTGCCCATTTTACACAGGGAACAAGAGTAAGTAGTTCTGAATTCTTTTCGTGTTGACGAATACATGAATAGAAATAGACCAAATACAATGTTTTAAATACAGAAAATCTGAAAATTAACGCTGTTATTTTAGGATTTATAACATACTTTTTTGCAAATGGTGTTTATTGTTCTTGAAAACCATTTTGCATACTTGAGAGAAAACAAGTTTCAGTCACTGACCATTGTGTTTGGATTTAGAGAAAGATTCAGAATGTAGAAGGCATAGGTTTACCATTGTGCTTGGCTGCATATGGCCAAACACTAATAAATGTAAATATTTGAAGTATGTAGGAAAGTGAATAAGGATAAGAAGTGTCTAAGGTATTATTTTTTTTTTTTTCAGTTTGACAGTGTCTCACTCCCCTCATAGACTATGTTTAGCCATCAGCTTTTTATATGCATACCATGTTCTTTATGCTGTATCTCCCATTAACTTAAGGCTTTTAAAAAAACCTCTGTTGTCACATGTACAGTATTGGAGATGCTATGATGTCTAAATTTCACCTTCCAGTACCTGGAACAAAATGGGTCACTGACTTTCTCTGATTGGTATTTACTTAATCATGAGTCCTTATCTTTTAGGGTAGACAAAGAGGCAGAGATATGGGAGACTAGGAATCAATTTGGCCTTAGCACATGTATTCAGGTTACAAGTGAATTAATATTGCTACTTTGATCTTTGTTCTGAAACCACTCATTTGATGGACTGGCATGAAGTGTGGGAAACTGGTCAATTAAGAGCAGCTTTCATGACAAACTTGCTCTAAAATTAACCTTTATTGTGAAAACACAGTATGGCACTGACATAAGACTATACTTTTCCTAAAAGGCATGTATACTAAATTGGTGCATCTATTTCTGTATCAAACAGCTATTTTTTGCATCTGGCAATTACAAGTGTTCACTGTTTGAATTAACTGAAATAAAACTTGCAAACACAACAAATGGTAATATTGGGGCTTGGGGTTTTTTTATTCACTAGAAATGTACAAGTTTTAAAAGTCATAAAAATAAGATAGGTTAAATAGAAATTCCCAACAATAATTAGCTCACCAAGACAACTGATACTTTGAAAGAGCTGTTGATACTTAACTTGAGATATTATTTAGTACAATAAGATACATGTCTTTGAATGTTTTCTCGTGGCTTAAAAAAAAAAAATCCACTTTTTAACAGCCATTTAGAAAGGGATGGCTCTTAAAAACTAACTAAAAACCTGTTTCATCACTGCAAAAAGGTAATTATTTAATGTCAGTATTTAATACTGAAAATATGCATGGTTTTGCTGTACTAGTCTTTTTAATGACTGGATACCATTCACAGCTGTTAATATAGTTTGCTGACTTACTGTTGCTTATATACCATATGCATTCTCTATACTGAATGCTTTCAGTGTTTTGCAATAGAATTTTTTTTTTTTATAGAAGTCTCAGTATAGAATACCAAATGCAGTTTTGAGACCAGATTAGAGGGAGGGAAAAAACATGCATTCCAGAAAAACAACTGAACATAAGTGAGTAACTTTATATTTTTATTTATCACCACATTACTCAACATAGTAAAGGGACTAAAGCAATGTTGAAAGCAAATGAGCCCTTTCAAATCTAACCCTTGCAGTTAGGGTAGCTGCAGTAATAAAGTATACAGAATGCGTTCTTACAGCAGTTTCTGTCACCATATACATTACACTGCTGTAGTTGATGATTAACGAGGGGAAGGAAGCAGCAAGTCCAAAGTTTTTATATTAAAGGACACCACTCAATTAACAATACACTGTTTAAAAGTAAAACTATAAAAATAGAACACAGTTGTCTGCAAACTTGCAGGAAAAACTTGCACTTCAAATCATTTATTGAAAAAGAGGTTCCAGCTCATTAGTCACCAATAGCATGTAATTTTTACAAAATCAATTGTAATTACATTGTTGTATTAATAGGCATTTTTAAACTGGTAAGGCTTTCAGGAACACAGATCCAAAACCGCATGCTGAAGTGTTCAGTGTTGCTTTCTTCTAAATGAACAGCCTGTAAAGAAATCACATTAGTATTGATACGAACAGTCCTTAAATTGTTAGACTGCCTTGGAAAATTGCCCACCCAACTTAAGTAGGAAAACTCATGCAATGAATTTAAATTTCATGTACCACAAGAGGTGAAGATTTAGCACTTTGAGTTTGCTCTAACTCAACCAGAACAACACGGCTGTCATATAATTTATCTTAAAATAGGGCTAAGGTGTACTATTTCTTTTCTTCCAGATGCCTTTTAAAATTTCAGTCTACTGTTCCATGCCTTAGCGATAACAAACCCCAAACTGAAAGAGCTGCTAGGAGTATTGATACCTTTTCAACTGCTCAACAGCCTTAGCTCAGGTACTCTGTCCTCATATAACCTACATCTATATAGTAGCATATGGTATAAGCACTACTATATGTAATTTGCATATATATTTACCTTTTGTCCTTTAAATGAAAACAGGAATAAAATCTGGATTTGTTCTTTAATTTTTTTTAAACCCTCAACTGGAAACTCCAGTGCTTTTCACATAGTCTAGACGTGAGGTTGCATTTCAAGATATACTGGTGCTATACCAGTTATCTGTATATAATTATCAGTGGTTCTTTCGGTCCCCTACGATTTATACAAAAGTTTTGATTAAGCACATGATCCAGGGAACTACCTTACAGTACTACTGTCTAAAAACAAACAGGCAAGCCACCACTGACTAGCAGTGGCACAGAGTCACTTTAGCCTGGCAAAAATACCCTAGTCCTTTAATGGTGCTTTTTAACACTGTAAACTTAGCTCAGAATTAAATAGGTAGTATTTATTACAGATAGGCTAAAGGAAATGGCAAATCAAACCACCTAAAATCGTGTGTTTGATCACAATGTAGATGCCTGGCATATATGTATAGCCATTTAAAAACAAGATCTGAAAAAAGAATTTGCAATTCAGGACCCATAACAACATTTTTACTAGCCAACTCTAAGCAATTTGCAAAATAAACATTCCAATATCAGTTTTCAAAATCAAAGTTAAAATATATAATGCATTTATGTAAGTGGAACATTGCCCCTTACCTTCTGTGAGCCTGGCTTTCCCCCCAGTAGGCTGACACAGGACAGTTGAGCACCCTACACACAGAACTACTGTCTGAGCATGGCTGAATACAGTGGTGATCTTGTAGCATCCTGGAAAACAGCATTATTAAACTTTCCATGGAGTATTTCTAGCATGATTCTTCATTGTATGTGTCATTGAATCAGATACTCTAAATACACTTGTCCAAAAATGGATCTATATTTCATTACACAGCATACCAAGTAAAACAAAGCAAAACATTGTTACTGTGGTCTGTAGTACTTGCTTTTACTAACGTGCATATGAAAGCAAGCTAGTTAACTGAAACTGTTCTGACTCCCCATGTGAAAATCAACACAGCCTGAAGGCTGACCAGCCCTAATTTGCCCTAGTTTGTCTCCTGCAAAAAAGTCAAGGAGCTCTAGACTAGCATTCTCTGGCTGAACAGAACCACCTATCTAGCTAGAGAAATATTTAACTTCTAATACTGGAACATTGCTGTCGATGAAGTCTGGCAGCTGTGAATATAAACACTGCTGTTCAAATCTGTGTTTGCTTTCTGTTTAATGATTGATACGCATAAGGCATGTGCTTAGGTGCATTCTACAAAGCTAGCATCATACTTAAACAAGAAGTCTTGCACAGAATAACTTCACTAATTCCAGATGCAAGAAGAGGCACCAACACCACTTTGTCTACTACTTCTAAATTCTGTGACTTAAAGAATGAAATCACTCTCACAGATGGCTTAGGCAAAGGCCTTTTCACTGCTTTCATTCTCTTCCCTGAGAAGTATTTTTAATTACCCAAGAGGAATTTTTCGAGAGAGAAAACTTGTAAAGGATTTAATCTAGATGTGGATATAGAAAACAGGCAAATAGATAAAGCTGAGCATAGATTCCATTTTCAGCACGTGTGGATCAGAAAGATAAAATAGAATATACGTTGTGAAGAAGGTCCTCAGAAAGCTGTCTGACAAGAGAACTGGTTGGCAGCAAGAACTCCTGTTGGACAGAACAACAAATTTCTACTTTGTTTAAATCACAAATAGTAACTGCACAAATTTTTGTTTGCAAAAAAATTGCTAGCAGATAAAATATAACCCTAGCAAATGTTGTTTTCCCCCCAAGAACGTGATTTCCACGTTCATGAGTGTTTAACTGTGGATTTTGCAGGGAAAGGAGCCCAATCCGCTTCAGTAACTAGGTAGCAAATTCCAACACCACTGAATGATGCGTTAAGGCTGTCTGCTATTTTCAGTGCCTCGTGCTTAGGTCTCCCTCATTATTGAAGCTCTCCTCCTGCTTTGCTCTATGTATCCCTCAAACTCAATAACCAATTAATCCAACAGTAATGAAGACAACCAGTGACATACGGGTTTATGTTGACATGAACTGTATTTTAGTATCTGCATGCATGTACACTGGTTTGAAGAAAGTTAAAAAAAAAAAAAGAAAAAATCAGTGGCTTAGCTTTCAACCGCCTATCTTTTAAAAGTAACCACACTTTACTTTCAAACAGTTTTAATGAATTTACCTCACTTTTAGATGGAAAACAGTATCTCTGAGCTTCTTAGAAATCTAAGCTACTAAGAAAGGATAATACAAAAACCTGAATACAGCAACAACTCCCTGCTTCTAGTGAGGATGATCACTACTGTAAGTCTATGCATTTGCTTACTGTTAGAACCTTATACTGCAGTACTCCCCAGGAGATAAGTTACCACCCTTGACAATTTCTGTGCCTCCATATGGATGAAGCTGTGCTGATCAAAGCTGTTCACTGGTAGAGCATACATCTGTAATTGTGCTAGAAAATCCTATGTTTTAGTTTATAAAAGAGAAGTTGATTATACAGATGTTTCTGAGCTAAAGTAATGAAAATCTGTGAAAAGTGGACACAGGCAACACCTTAAATATAACCCCTGTATGTGTGAGCTAGATGTCAGTTTACTTCTTAAGTGTAACATGCAAAAAAGGCAGTTGTATATGTTTTACCTTCTATCTAAAGTCCCAGTATGCCTGCGCATACCCTTTTGGAAAGTTTTTCTGGTTGTTCTTCCAGAATCAACCAACTTAGAAAAGGACGAAAACAATCTTGTCTTGCACTAGAAACTTGTGCCGTGGATGCTTTAAGGCATCCATTTCATCTCACTTCTTATATATGCAAATCTGGGGGTTTGGTTTTTTCCCCAATTGCCAGGATTTCATAAAGGAAAAAACAATAAAATCTCATGCCAGACTCCCAGAAAAGAAAATAAAAGTCATTGTTTAAATTAACTTTTGAAAAAGGTTGAAGACACTTATTGTTAAGAGAACACAAAGCAATATACGGACTTTTTTTTCATCTGCAGAACAGATAAACCACATTTAGATTAAAAAAAATTAAAAAATGAAGAAATCAGACCTTTTATGAAGATGAACCGCAAACAAAATTAGTTTGGTTCCTTGTGTAAGATAGAAACATTTTAAATCTTTACCTGGACATTTGACATCCATAAAGTAGGAGTTTGGGCTCTGCACAAGACGTTTCTTTTTGTGCTTTCTCTTCTCATCCTCCAAGGAGGGATGCACTAGATCTTTCGCCAGCTGGGTAGGACAAGAGGGAGAACGCACTGCGCGTTAAACGGCGCTCAGCCTACTTGGGACAGGCTGGATACCGCCAGGCGCCGCCTTCCGCCAGTTCCCGAGCACGGCCGCGGCGCTACAGCCAACCTCCCCGGCAGGGCTGGGGGCGACAGGGACGGCCAGACCCTCCTCGAGCCTTCCCAGGGACCGGCGTTTGCCAGTGAGGCGGGAGCGGCCGCTCCCCGCCCCCNCCGGGGGGGGGGGAGCGCCCCCCCCCCGCCCCCCCGCCCCGACGGCCGCAGTAACGGGGTGGCTCCCGTCAGGCGGAGCCCCAGTCCTGTCCCGGAGGCCCGAGAACGGGTGTCAGCCGGCGGCAGCCTCCCGGGAACGGGCCCTCGGCCCGGTCTCAGACCCGCAGAAGAGCCCGGCCGGCGCCGGTAAACAACTCACCGGCATGTCTGCCGCCGAGCAGCCCTGCGCTGCCGCCGCCAGCCCGGCCCGCCCCTTCCCCACCCGCTTCCGGCGGGCGCGGAGCTAGGGCTGCTCTGGGGGCCCGGCGGGCTCGGCTCTATGGTGGGTCGGCGGGGCGGAGCCTCCCTCCCCCGCGGGCCGTTGTGCGCAGCTTCCAGCTGTGCCGCCCTGTCATTTCCCTGCGCCGAACCCCAGCTGCTTAACCGGTCGGGAAAGGGGGGCAGCTTACTGCTTGCGGAGGATTTTTGCAGGCGGTCACAGTAAGGCGCCTACTAGTTTCTCATAGGCAAAATGGCACTTACACGAAAAAGCGGCCTGGGACCTTCAGTAATGGCCATGACAGCGTCTTGGTGGGGCAGTACCGCAACGCTCTCACTGGCATTGGAAAACTGATTAAGCACAGAGGAAGACAGAGTCTTAATATGAGTGCAGTTCTCTTTTCAAAAAATCTGCTCATTTTCCCAACAGATTAATACATGACACAGGTATTTTCAGGTAATGAATGGAATCTAGAAGTCCCATCTACTCTTATATTAGATGCTTACTAAATTGTTGCTCATATGTCATTTCATACTAAACGACACACTCCGTGAAGTTGTACCTATGTGCCTATTCTTTTGCAGTTTCCCACCCCAGTCAAAAAGAAAAATGCTGAAGGATTTCTGTTAGTTATCATTTATGTGTTTAAACTGATTTAGGGAACCTATGAGAAATAAAAGTATTGCGGGTAGTAGGAATGAAAAAAACATTTTTCATTCATTTTTATAGTAAGAGGCTGAGTGTTTTATTTCCATAAGTCAACAAAAATAATCACAAATATAATCTGGAAAGACTCTTTGATTTAATTTAATCAAGCCCAGAACATTTAAAAGTGTAATTCACTAGAAGTCCAGTAGGTGGCACAAATAGACCTTATGAAAATTGCTTAGTATGAAAAGTTTTCCAAAATGTACAACAGGCGGCATGTTGAGCCACATCCCTTTTCAAGAGAGAACCAATGCATTTAGCAAAAATTATTTTAAAAGTCTGCAATGAGCGCAAGTGAACATCTAAGTTTTATAGAGGCATATCTTTCTGGCAACATTATTCTCAAAGCTTGGATGGCCTTTCCAGTGCTGACACTGTACCCAACTTTCAAAATACTTTTGTCCCACCCCAAAACCCTACGTTATTCTGCAAGAATAGAGCCACGTGTTGTAGTGCTCCAAGCCATTGTATTGGTTTTCCCCTTCTCACCATCACAACCATCATCTTGTAGCATTGTAATACCATGTTAGCATTTTTTCCTTATGCGCTGGAGTGGTGATGACACACACAGAGGTATTTTGGAAGTATTTCTTGTTATATCATGGAGAATTTAATATGAAAGGCTCTGACTCACACTTTCCTCTGCATGCTGTCCTGTGAAGCTAGAACATAAACCGGTTATGAGCACAGAGTCAGCTCTTGAGTCTTAGCTGTTCCTACTACCTTTCAGTCTTTTTCAAACGTATGTTATTTATCTGCAAGCAGAAGGGAAAGGGGAGAATCTCTTAAGCCTGTTGATTCAGAATCTGAAGAATTATGTTTTTCTTTGTTGAAGCAAATACCTTCACAATATATAAAGCACCACAGCAAAAAAACAGAACTTCTAAAGTGCCGCCCTCCTTTACCTCTTCCTCCCAGCTTTCCTTTCTTAAATGTCTTTCCCGCAAGGAGGCTCTGGTGCTTGAGGAAGACTTTAGAGTCACAGTTTACATTAAAAATCGGTTTCTGTGGAAGGAGGGGCACACAGGATGATCTGAAAACAGGATGTGTTTTGGACACATTCCTCTGTTTGGTTCTCTATTTTGGTTTTACTTGGAGATTCATTTCCTTTTCATAACTTCTGGTAGTTCAGTGACCTCCTGAATGAGTCAATTCTAATGCATTACCTTCAATCTTAGGATTGAAGCTTTTTTTGAAGCTTTAGAAAACAAATGCAGCACTGAGTTTAAGTTCTGAGTTAATGAGGAGAGCAACGCAGTCTGTAACACAGAGGTGTGGCTGACAGAGACAGAGATAGATCCAGGTCTAAGAGAATGACTTCCCCTTTCCAGCCTTCTCCCAGCAAACGAAGACTTTGATCTCATTTTAGAGAAAAGAACAAGAAACATTACCTGTCTGATAGAATGACAACAGAAAATTTCCAAAAGCTGATCTGCAGATATTTAAAAACAACATAATGACAGTTGGGGTTTTTTCCTGCATTGCGAGTGGCAGTCTCTTGCCGTTTAAAAGCTGAATCTATGTCTCTGACGACACACATTGTGGTGGTCTCCTGCTTAGGCTGGTGCAGCCAGCAAGCCCTCCCTGCGACGAGGGAGGTACCGGCAGAGTGCCCACTGACACCTGGTGCTACGCTGTTCTTCTTCGTTTGTGGCCTCCTGCAGCTGAGTTTGGGTGGGTCCTTAGGATTTGCTATCTGATGTTGCGAGAATACAGGCTTTTTGGGGGGCCTTACTATAAAACCTCGTTTAAACTAACTGTGGTCACTGAGGAAGTGAGTATTGACTGATTTTAAAAAAACAAATTCACCTCAATAATGCTCATAGTCGTTTGTCTAGAATACTAAAATGTGGATGGGTGTCTCTGTATAGTACTGTCATTAAGACTGTTCAGGTTTCCGTACACTAACCAGCTCTAAGCTGCACTCAAAGTAAGTGGCTTCACTTCAAGTGGTATGTTTGATCTGGAATGCAGTCTGCCTGTGGTTTTGCCTGTCCTGTAGAATTAAGTATGGTAATTTTAATTGATTATAAATTAATGGTGTAAACCATGACATGTAGTCATTGGGTTTAAATATGCTTATGCTGAGGTAGTTTAGGTTAGCACTGGAACTTGAAGAAGGTCCACTTTTAGCACTACTGTAATAGCAAACCTTGAAATTAATGGAACGTACAGATAAGAGTCTTACATTGCTTTTCCTTTCTGGAATTGAACTGTACGTACTTTAAGTTTTTGGGGTTTTTTTGATAATTACTTGATTTAACCTCTTCTATATAAAGTTTTGAAGCATATACATAAGGAAAATTCGTACATTTAGATCACTAGAGTAAAGGAGAGTACTGTTCTTTGTAAAGACTAAAAAAATTAAACCTATGCATTGATCTTCTTAAAACTAGGACTTAAAAGCAGGATGTACCGTCATATCAAATGCAGTAAGACAAAGCGTAGAAACATAGAAGTATCTACCTGCAGTGAAAGACATATTTACTGGAACTCGGGAATAAGTGATATTTTTTTAAAGGTGTGTCACATGATGGTCGTCAAACAGTAATAAATTGCAGAGGCATCTGCCAAAACCAGAGTTGTTAAAGATATACATCAAAAACATTATCATATTGGCTAGCAGAGTCCAAAAGCTAAGGAGCAAAGCTCATGTTAATGATTTGCGGTTAGGTGGCATTCTGGGCAAGACTGCCTCATAAGATTATCTTTTGTAGGACTTGGACCTGTAGATTCCAATTCGTGCCAAAACAACAGGATCCTGGGTCTACCAACATGTTCTAAACTCTATTGTTTTTTTGAAACCTTGTACTTAAACAATTAAGATGTAGAATTTCCTACAATTTTATATGCATTGAACAGAAGAGCTTGATTAAAGACTGATTTTCACACAGTTTTCTTTTTACTATACCAGTCTCACCTTAGAACTAAGGGGAAAAAAGGATTTTTGAAAGCTAGAAGTAATGATGTCTGTCATTTGAGAAAGTAAAAATGAGAGTGGGAATGAAGTAACAATGTAATCTGTTTTTTTCTAAAAATGTAGGTGTTGGTAAACTAGTAACAAGTATTTTCTGGGTTATTTAATGCATGTGTAAAGATTGTTAAATTTATTGCATATGAATAGAGGGAGTAATTGCATTTTGCTTTTTATATTAGTGCCTTTCTTAAGCTGAGTGCTTTACCAGATGCACTTTACATACACCTCAGTGACTAATGGAATGCTGCTGAATCTTGGTTGGGACTCAACATCAGTTTATTGCATGAGCTTCAACTGTGGTATTCAGACAAAACTGTTAGGGCAGTCATTTAGGGGTTGTAAAGGGTTTTAAAATTCTGCTTTTTTGAAATGTACAAATCAGCATCACACTGTTACGGTGCTATCCGCTTTTATATAGTGACAAAAGGTAAACCATAGTATCAATCATTTTCCATTTCCTACATGTTCAGTGTTGCCCTCAGTAGTTCTCCCATGTCAGAAAAAAAGGAAATGTTTAATTGTAGTTGATCTATTTGACTGTAATGCAGTATAAAACAAATGTTGTCTTTTCCAATTTAGTGCAATAACAGAGACTGGGCTTTGAAAGATTTTCACGGAACACGTATTGTAGTAGCTTGGTTATTGACCCTTAACAGCTTTGATAGTACTCCTCAAAGTTTTACTAACATATTATAAGGTATACAATTGTACAATTACAGTTTTTCCATGTTCTAGAAAATAAAAAAATGTAATTCTTAATTTTTATATCTTGTTTTTAAAGTTCATGGTTAAGTAAACATCTGTCCCTTGAATCTGGCAAACTGGCACTTTTCCAAATCAGAACAGAATGCAGTATTGCAAAGCACTGATGTAATTAAAGAGGCAAGTAATTTGCATTATTTTTCTATAAAACTACTCTTGAGTAACAGATGGCAATTGAAGCATACTGCTCCAGAGACATATGGAAGCCTATTTGTTCCATAAAACTCAAGCGTGAATATTAACCCCAAAATGACTCTCTTCCATGGTGAAATACAATTGCGTAGTATGGCCGTAATTACAGTACATAGCAACTCATGTCTCTGAAAATACAGATACAGGGAAATGTTTCAGAGATTAGTTTTTCATTTCGATTTTCCTATAATCTGATTATTAATGCTAGTCTGAAATAATTAACCAATTTGGTTTGACTGCTTCAGTGCCAGGTTGCCATTATCATTTATAAACTTAAATCTTGTAATAACTAACAACCCATCTTAGCACCTAAACAGCCCAACTGCTAACTTTACAGTACAAAAATGAACCAAGGAGCCATGTTTCCAAATTCTACCCTGAACTGGACAGAGGTCTCCAAGTGTGTTTTA
>VYXH01008675.1:53803-71899 GCA_013397275.1 Burhinus bistriatus | reverse complement strand
TTTTTTTTTTTTTTGCGTGTGTGCAGTAGAAAGCCATATGCTGCATATCAGAGATCTGAGGGAAACAAGACCTTCAAAGTAGATGACAGATGCACACATCTCTCATTGCTGCATTACAGGTTAAGTGAGTATAGGACTGGATTCTTGGAAGATCGGTGCAGCCGTTTCTGTTCCATATCTAGCCGTAGTTGGAGTGTGAAATACAGAGCAATTCCTGTACTAGCATGGAGCTGCAGCTGGTCAGGTGATATCCTGATGTAGGATCCATGCTGAAGCTGCTTGCAAACTACTTGTGGTTCACCTTTTGGTCTGTATTAACTAGGGCTTTAATTTAATGATTGGTTCAGTGGAGTCTGTGGTCTGCAACTCAAAGGAGGAGAGCTGTGACTCTGTGTACCTGTTCTCTAAGTTATGCCATCAGTTGTCGTTACGGATGATGGTAAGCTGAATTATGGAACTCGCCCAGTTGAAAACTAACATGATCAAAAAAGAAAAGGATTCGATCATGACTCTCTAGTGGCAGCACCTACCCTAGTTTCAGCTAGCTGTGAAACTGTAGTCTCCGCTCAAGTCTGTCGGTCAATTTTAATATTTGCTGTTCTCCACTTGCACATTGGCTTGAAAGGAGTATGTTCTCAAAGCAGCTAAGTTAGTGCATTCCTCTTAGAGACAGTCAGTCTATAAATAATCCTTAAAATAAACAAACTTTGCTGTCTGTATCAGTAGTGCAATTTTAATCTATTTCAACATTATTTTAGATGAAACTGAGTGACTACCAAGTGTAGCTTATTTTACATTCAAAATTGAACGAGCGGTAGATGTAGGTTAATTTCTGTGCACTTTCATAGAGCTGTAGTACCTAGGTTGTAAACTTGTAAAATAAATTCTGCAGGGACCCAGGCCTTTTAAAGTTGGGCTGTTGTGACAGTTGGTAATTCTACTCATGTCAAGCAGTAATAAGTTTCTACTGTTGTGTTGTTCTGTAATCTTTAAATTTGGATTGAGTGGTTTTGGTGTTTAAAATAATTTAAAATCACTAGATCTCCTAGTGTTTGCGCTGAAGCGCTGCAGTGCATGTTTGCGGTAGCAGAACTCAGAGGAGCACTGCTATGAAGAAGTGGCTGAAGAGCACTGGATTCAAAACTTAGTGTCATAATTGGATTACACCATAGATTATTGAGCTGTCAAAAATCTGCATGTTTCAAAGTGCAGGTTGGTCTAATGCTGATGATTAAAAGTTGTATTCTGAAACCCGTGTTCTTTTTTAAATAGAAAGTAGTTTATCTAAAGAAAGGAAGCTTAGAGTGGTAGCTGTACTGCAGCTGAGGAGACACGCTGAAGGAAGCAGCAGTTTGCTTTTCGTTATGGGCATTGATCTGATCTTGGTAGTAAGTTTCAAGGTCTTCTGCACAGGAAGCTGTCTTATGTTATATATACACATGGCACCTGCATTCTGTATTGCCTTACCTACTTTAGCCATTTGTATGTATTTTGCCAGTGTAGTGTGTTTGAACTGTAAGAACCTTACTGTATTAATACCTTTCAAGGTGCAAGATGCTGCTCTGTGTATGACTATGTAAGACACTGGTATTAGATTCTTTGTATGGGTGAATAGTAAGATGAAGAAAGGCCAGTTAACCTGAAGGAGCCTATTCAGCCCCCTCTGAATTTAGTAGTGTTTAAAGGGCTGTCCTGAAGGAATATGTGGCTTTGTCCCTTTAAATTGTGAAAGGATGAATAAAACTGATTGCACTTGTGTATAATTCTAAAATAAATTTATTTTACAACTCTTGAAAAATGTTGACCTTCACCATTTTGTGGTACTTCATGTTAATCTGCTGTATTTTTGAATGGTTGCAATAAAAGACTACTGCGTCTTCAATTTACATAGTGATACAAGACATTGCTGAGGTCATCTGAAAATGCCTTGCAGATGTTACTAGGGACTAAAGCCAAACGTTCGAGTTCAAAATGATTAGACTTCGTTCCTTTGCATGAGGCTGTATGACACACTGGTGTGTTGCAAACGTTCCCCACCCTGCCTTTTACACTGATCTTGTTTCCTACTTGGTCGTCTCTTATGTTTACTGAAATTTTTCAAGGAAGATCTAATATAAAAGCAAATTTCTGAGGCTTCAGTCATCTACCTTTATAGATTGAGACAGTATACTGATGTAGCACAAGAAAATATTCCCTTAAAAACACCATTTAAAAAACCAGTTGTATATTTAGTCCAAAACCTGCAATACCTGCTCCTGAGAACAACAACAAAAAGAGTAATCCCTGAGTAAGCTTGTGGGGAAAAATCTGTGGGAAAAAAATTGATGTCCCTCAGCTGTTGGATACATATGGAAGAGAACAAGTTTCTGGAAGTGTTGTCCTGTTGGTCTGTCTGTGCTTGGCTTCTGCATGGAAGATGTTGAAACTCTTCGGCTCTGTTCACATGTGTCTACACAAAGCTCGTGTGTGTGATCAGTGCTGATATCTGCATGTCTGTCATCTTGTCATGAGCAAGGTGTGTACATGAGCGCTTGGGTGTCCTTCAGTACTGATTGCTTACAGCTCTTCAAAGCATAATGAAAAGCAAATACACTGGCAGCAGTTGATTTTGAAACAGGTACTGCTGCAGTATCTAGGAGATCACAAGCTTGTGATGGTTCTCTCAATTCAAACCCATCCTTTGGAAAATCAGCAGAGCAATACCAGCTGTTACAGCTATGCTATAGAACTACTACTGCTTACTAGTTCTGGTGCTCACCTGTGCAACTTGGTCGCTTGCTGTTGCAAGCAAAGCCTATAGGGAGAAGTATTTTCTAAGTAATTCTCTTCCAGAATTCAACAAACTGAAGGTGAAGCATATTGATTTTCAGTCATGTACCTCTTCTCACTTCCTTTTTTTGAAGGTAAATTACAAATCTGCCTGCTCATTTCTAAGTTGCTTTTAATTCAGCCTTAACTCTGAGTGAGTGCAGGAAACTATTTTCCTTTCCTTTTGTATAACTTGAAGACTCTTGCATTTTGTGTCTTGCAGTAAAGAAGTTGCAAAATTTTCTCTCTCTCCAGCTCTGCCCATTTGGGGGGGGCAGGGGCGTGTGGAATAAAAATCAAAACTGCTACATATAAACACGGTAGGATAGGAAGGACCAATGTTGTGAAGTTGGAGCAAGCCCAGCTTGAAAGCTGATGCATGAATTCCAGTTGTGCTGATGCTGTGTTGCTCAAAAGGGTAACAAGACTTTGGACCTTGATTCCTTTCCTCGTCTTGTAATGAATTCCTTTTTATTTTGATCTATGTCCAATGGAGATAAGTGCCACAAAGTTTCTGTTTACCAGGGAATCCCAATGGAAAAATCTTTTATTTCCTTCCATTCTTACTTCAAAAGAGTAAGGTAAGATTTAGATAAGTAGGAAGCTAACTTCTTTAAGAGGGTGGGGTTTTTATTATGTGCAGATCATGCAAAACAGATCTCTTAATTTTCAGTTTGATAAACAAGATCTGATACTGTGGTGCATCTTTTATGTTCTTTGATAGATGGGTCTAAAATGAGAGTCTTTCTAGCAAGCAAATTGAGTATTAATTTTTTCACAGCTCCTTTGCCAATTTTTGGTATTTAACCACTTTAAAAAATTCCCTTGGCTTGTATATTTTAACAGCAAAAAAACCCAAACAAAAAACAACTAAACCATTGAAAATGCTAGTACATTGAATACTAATATATATTTTTTTTTTATAAAGTATTGCTTTGCCGGAGATGGAGAAATACTCTACTGTGGTAAATATACAGGCTGGTGTACGCTATCAGAGATTGACATTTATTTGCATCCTGAAAGTGGTTGATTTCCTGGCTGATTTCTCGCTACAGCTGCATCAGAAAAATGTTATTAAATACACGACTCTATGAACTTAGTGAAATGGGAAACCTGGCAAATCAACTTGAGTTAAAATCAACAGGAATTCTCATCTGGTGATACAGCTTTCTCGTATGTAAGGTCCAGCTGCTGCAAACTAATGTTGAGCCACATGAAAAATTAACTTAAAATACTGGTTAACTGTCTAATACAGGTAAATATTAAGAATATTAATACTTGCTTGCAGGTGGCTACTAAGTGATTTATTATTTTTTTTCAACATTAATTTGTATGTGTTTCTTTTCTGTCTGTCTTTCACTACTTGTATTATTCAAGACCATGGCCCTTCCAGTATGTTCTTGCTAAGCAGACTGAAGAGCAGAGAAACCTTTACCTTCATGAAGTACTTGCTGTACTGTTGTAACAGCTTACCTGCTCCAGCCAGAATACTTCGCTGTGGTTTCTTTGTGCTGTAGCATTTTCTGCAACAGAAATTTTGTTTAAAAGAAGAAATAAGACAATCTGTAAGTCCAAAGAGTGGTACTGTGTAGGGAGAAGCTGTAGTGGAGACCTAGCTGAGACTGATTCTGTGGCACTGCAAAACCTGAGGTACAAGCGCTGGTGACTACAGGGTTAAAATCACAGATGAGAGGAGAACAAAAGAGTAACAGTAATGCCTTTAGAGTAAGCTACTGTTATAAAAAATAAAGTAGCAAAACGAACTGTTTCAGCATCTCTGCTCAGTTTGACCTTAGATTCCTGTGAGAATTGCGTCAGACTAGACTTGTGAAGGTCCATAGTAGAAAACCATTGGTACTAAAGCTGGAAAAAGGACCTCTCAGTATGTACTGCTGGGCGGTCCTGTGTATTTAGTATTGTAATGCAGCTTTTTGGAACATTTCCCAATGTCTCTTTAAAATGATTGCATTGCAGCTTAATTATGGGTAAAATCTGCCTAGCTTGCCTGGAATAAGAAGGAATGTGTAACTAGGAGCAGAGTGGTGGAAGAAGGAGGAGTATTGGCAGAAGAGCTTTCGGTGTATGAGATGAACATGACTTCCTGGCTTCAACCAAAAGAGGCCTGGGTGAGGCCAGTCTCCCTGGCCTCTGATATTTGGCTATGTGCTGTTGGACAATGATATACCCTAGCTGTTGAATTTTATTAGATTTGCGTAGTGATACAAGGTAGATTTGGCAACATGCAGCTCTCACGTTTTTTTGTGTAAGTCTTTGTGCGGCACTAATGACACTGTCTTTTCCTTAGTGTGCCGATTTCTCTGCGCAGTGTCGTCTTTGACAGTTTTGTTGGAAGCTATGGAAGAAAATATCCTCAGTAAAGTGAGGAGAGAGAGGATGCATCCCTGGCTGATAGTTAGCAAGGATCTGAAAAGGCTTTTGAAGAACAGTAAGCCCTCAGCTACTTTTACCCCGTGCTGCAAGGGAAATGCAAGCAATTACAGTCCAAACCAATGCACAGTTCGGGTCTTACCTGGGGCTTCATCCTTGCAGACTGCAAGTTTGTGATTCCTGCAACAGGTGCTCTCGTATCTGCATCTAATATGTACTGACTTGTTAGGTGGACACCAGTGTGTCAGACTTGTGTGTGGCAACTCCACTTTAGCAGTTAAAAATAATTATCCTGTTAGCCTTTGCATTCTAAGAATTGATCTGGGTCTGTGTTTTCTAAAAGCTTCTAAACCTACTGGAGAGAACAGCACTGCACATTGCATTTTAAAACTGAAAGCTGTGTGATCCTTTGCAATCAAACTTTCTGATCTGCGAATGACTCTTCTTTGTTAGACCCGAGTATCTTTTCAAACTTTTGTATCCCGGTGTGTGGCTGTGCAAAATAAGAATTCATTGATAAAGGAAACTTTCTGTCAATAATTGCTTTTGAAATGCTGTAGTCATTGGAGTGTTTTACATGCTGTAATTTAAATTTAACTGCAACCAAAACATTGCTCGTACTTGGCCATGCAAGTGTACTTGGCAGGAAGTGGTAGCGCATGTCACCAGGCTTGCTCTGCAAACGCTTGCAGCTCACCACTTCCTGCTAGTGCAGTGAAAGAACAAAAGAAACACCAGTTTCCAGTTCATCTTAGCCTCTAAAAAGTTGCAGTTGCATTTGTTGGACTTCTTAGTATCATAACAGAGGTATTTATGGCCTTCCCCTTCATATTCTTCCTTTAGTTTTGAACCTCGTCTTTGAGAATTTTGGTGAAGTTCCTACTAGAAATCTTAAGTTCTGAGAAGATATTTTTTGGCAGAGCCTGAATTTTAGAAGTGATCAAAGGAATGTTTGTATAAATCATTTTGGTGCTGCGAGGGAAATGACTAACCACAAGAAACCAGTCTGTGCAAGGCATGGATTGGTGCACAGATAGATATCTAACTGCAGCATAAGTTTGCTTTCTCACAAGACCATCCCTACAGGAATCTTTTACTGTTTATGTTGAGGCATCTTCGCTTCAGTAGTTGACAGCACATACAGAATTATTTTTAAACCACGGTAGTCTCTGAACCTAGTTTTCCCGCTAGTTGTCATACTTAATTATAAGAATTCAGGCCTAGACACAAAGGAGCTTTTAAAACTGATTTAATTTGCTGTTGTCCATGATACAATACCCTTGCCAGGAAGATCTGTATTTGTGCTTTATAACCTTTGAGATCAAAAGAAAATCTATTCAGAGCAAAGGTCAGTTGCTTTCAGATCTGAATACAATTACCTGTGATTTCAGCAGGTGTTGCACCTAGTTAAGAGAAAAATCTTTACAAGGGAGAGACAAAATCCTCTCAAATGTAAAACGAAAACACATGCCAAACTTCTGTTCCATATAGTAAGGATTTTTTTTAAAGTACACATCATTTTTGTGTCATTTTTAGAAGAATGCAAATTAATGAAAGTATCTTTTTGCCTGTAAATCTACTAGTGAATCTGGGAAACTGCAATTGTAGCAGTAGTCATAGCATTTTAAATTAATGCAATTAATTTCATATGCTCTTAAAAGTGCTGATGTGATATTTCTGCTCATAATTTGTATTCTGACTAACGGGCTAAACTACATATCCATAGCACATTGAGATTAACTGGCTGAAATTCGGTGTTTTCAGTATATTAAAATATTAATATCACGTGTGAGAAAAATGAAAGTCAAATAATTAATGAATGTCCATATTTCAAATGCTCCTGTAGTATATTAAAAAATCCCATAGCTCTCTGTTTAAGTGATGGATAAATTATTAAAGCTAGAGGCGGCATTTTCCCAATTAAGGTACTCTTGATAATTTTCACTTAAATTACGTCTGAGGAAAGAAGAAATTAAATAAAATAACCTACCCCCTCCCCCTCCAGGTCTTCTGCAAAGTATGACTAAATGTCAAGTAACTATTTAAGACTCAGTGAAGAAACAATGGGCCATAGGTTTCAAAACAGATTAATTGGGGGGTACATGGAGATGGCTATCCTGGGATTCAAAAATCTGGCTGTCGTGTAGTGGGACTTGAGCAGTCTCAATTTGAGCTATGTTATAGTATAGGTTTAGCAACACGAAAGTTAAAGTAGTCCAGGGTAAAGGCTAGTCTGTTTGGAAATCTTGGCTTTGATTCATAGACCATTTGATCCCTCTAAACCTTAGAAGACATTATTAAGCCTTTCTGAATTAATTCTTTTTTTTTTCTTTTTTTTTTTTTTTTAACGCATGGCTTAAAATCTGTCTTCAAAATCAGTCTCAGAACTGATGGGTACCGTGTGGAAGTGTAAGGGGGGGGAAAGGAGAGAAGTGTTTCCTTGATACCTTTTGCAGCTTCCTGGAAAATCTAAGTTAATCCTAAGGTGGTGTTCTTGAAAAACTCCCATGCATGATCTACTTCACTCACCTTTGGTAACTAGCTGTGTAGCTTTTATCTCCTGTGATGCTTTACCATTTACTGTGATGTCTGATTAGGTTTCATTAAACACTAGTTTTCAAAAATAAATGCCAGTTTTGAAAAGGAACTGAGGGGTCATAGTATGTCTTTTTTTCCTCAGAGCCAGCAGAGGTTCTAGGGAATTGACTTGAACTGCAGGGGCTGCGCAAAAGTTGAAAAAAATATCCATTCAAACTAGTGACCTTATTGGTGTAAAATGAAAGAATTTTGAGATTTAAATCTTCCTCTCATAATCTTGACTAACTCTAATAGTGAGTCTGAGTTTGGTCTATTTTCATTGTGCAGAATAGTTTATCCTTGACATGTTGGGTGCAGCTGAAAATCTTTGTGCATACTCAGCACTTCCAGTGTTTGGAAGAAATGACAACTTCGTAATAATTCTTTTGCCTAAATTTTCAAAAGGGAACTGAACACTTCTTTTTCATTTATTGCAAAACTTAGAGTATCTCTTTCTCTGGCAGGAATCGACTTTAAGATCAGAACAATAGAATTAGATGGAAAGAAAATCAAACTACAAATATGGTAAGTATTCCAGAGTAATTTAAGTTTTCAGTGAGCATTGAATTAATCTTTGAGCAGGAATACTTCATAGCTTTTGAGCCTCAGTGTACCAGAAGTTTCATACCTTCTATACATTGGCCGTCCATAAGGCTTAGGCTTTCTTGCTTGCTCTTGAAGTAGTTCTGCTTAAGTAGCACAGGAAATAGCCTGTTCACATGTGAACATTACAGCAACTTCCCATTTTATCAAAAGCTGTCCTCTTAAGTGTGCTTTTAGCTGTTCCATGTGGAAGAGAAATATTAACTCCATAGCTGTAAACTAAAATATGCGACCTAATAAAATGTAATCTCCTCTGATACTTTGGTACCTACTTGTACTCACAGAGGCACAGGTGAGCGATAATGCTCCCATTCCTTGCATGGGGGGTCAGTAGAGACTGAGCCTCCTGATAGCAGCGGATGAATATTTTTGGTGTAGAATTATTACACATGCCAAACTCTTAAAACGCTACTGATGAATGTAGGGCTCTTGCTGATTTCTCAGGTTCTAGAAAAGATAGTTGTGATACCTGCATGTGAGCCAGAATTCTTGTAACTAAGGAACTGAAGTGCCAGAAGTGGCTGGTACAAATGTTCTGTCCATAATATAAGTCAAAAAGCTGGTCTTTGTCAGGCCTTTGGGGTTCAGCTCCCCCTAGGTGTGACTAGTAGCCAAACACTTTGGTCATCTGTTCACTCGCAGACAGATACTGCTTTGAAATCATCTAGGATAAAAATATCAGCACACTAAGGTATAGTGGCTGATTTTAATACATTAAATAGTACGTGAAAATGCACTGTCCTAAAATATTTTACTGCTGCATGTTTTAATTTTTGTTTAATGCAGGACTCGAATGCATCAGAGCTGCCTTTTAATTATTCTAGGGAAGGCTGTGTAGTGCTGAGTATTATTGCTTGCATGAAAATTTAAATGCTTTTGTGCCATATTTATGGTGCTGCTGTAACCACTGAGGTAAGTAGGATAGCTTGGGAGTGAGGAAGATGTTGAGGGCTGAAGAAACTTGTGTGAGCAGCTTCTAAATAGTATTTTTTCTTAATGAGTATCAGTACCTTGCTACTCTGTTTAAAAAGACATCTCTAAGTACAGAAAGGTGTAAAGATCACCTCCAACAAATACTTGTTTTCACTAAATTTTAGGGATACAGCAGGCCAGGAGAGATTCCGCACAATCACAACAGCTTACTACAGAGGAGCCATGGTGAGTGCTCTCACTTCAAAAAATTAGACACAACTAGTGTAACTGGTTTGCTGTTCCTCAGGTTATATCATGTAAGTCTTCAACTGGAGGACTGGATAATTGTGGCTTGAGATGTGGGGAATAAATTTTGTGGGTTTATTGGGGTTTTTTTGGTTGGGGTTTTTTGGTTTTCATTTTTTAAACCTGCTGGTACTTTGTCTAGTCCTGTTTTTGTGATAAAACTTCAAGCTTTGTTATGAAACTTCAAGCCCTATTGTCTTTTTTAATATAATTAAAATTTCTGCAGATTATAATAAGAAGCTAAGGTGCTAAGCTTTAATCAGGCAAGGGTTTTTTTTAATGCAATCAACCCCTTTAAACACTTGAAGTGTTTGAAAAATAGGTAATGAATTATTTTAACATTAAAAGTGTATTTCACTGAATTGCTTTCTTCAGCCAGTAGAGAATGCAATGTCTGGGCTATGAATACAATGACCTACAAAAGCTACTGTTATCTTTTCCTCCATTAAAAATGACTTAAGGTCAAATAACTGACTTAGAGCCTGCACTCTTTGTGGTACAACTGCTTGTAATGGGTCTTAATGCTATGATTTGAGATACTTTATGTTGAGACACTGTTAATTTCAACTTGCTGATTACTAGCTATGCTGCTGCTACATGTTCTTGTCACTTTGTATGAAGAGATCGTTCCAGTCATAGGCTGGCTGTGGGTCCACGTAACTCCACTGTTACACAATACAAATGGGGAGAAACAATAATGCTTGTGGCTCTGTGTTAGAGCTTTCTAGTACTTAAAAAGCTTTTGGCAGTGACATGATCTTCTCCCTACCTCCCAGTCCATGGCCAAGGACTTTCTTTGTCCTTCGAGAAATGATTGGAAAGGCAATAAGGAGTGGAGGTGAACCTGGCAATCTGTCCTTAATGCAGCTGTTGTGTGGTTTCCCATGCTTCACTAATTGTTGAGAGCCCATGCTAGTATACGTACATAACTTTCTGGGAGAGCACCTAGTGTCAGCTTTACTGTAAGTATCTACTGGCCCCAGTAGATCGGATCTCACAGGTTTATCACCTTTGACTGCTTAACACTGCTGCTTCTAAACTTGACTTTAACCATAGAGTCCTGGTTGCTGCTGTAGTAGAATTTCTAAACTTTTCGTGACTGTAGGCTAGTAATTTAAAACTTCATATAGGTGGTGTGTTTGACCTCTAACAGTGGCAAAAGATGTTAAATAGTAATATTTTGGGTAAATTCTCAACAATGGCATAATGCTTTGAGAAAGGATTATAGGTGCATAAGCTGTACACTGAATTTCACGCAAGTATAATCAAACCCACATGATACATCAAAAGTCAACCAATAGTGGTAGCTCATCTAACTAGACTTTCTTGATTTTACTTAGGGAATTATGCTGGTGTATGACATCACAAATGAAAAGTCTTTTGACAACATAAAAAACTGGATAAGAAACATAGAGGAGGTAGGTGCTTTGGAAGGTCCTTCTTACTTATTCTATCTTAGGATTTCCCTAGGACAAATAATGATGAAGTAATTATTCACTTTCGTTGTAGTAGCCAACATATATGGCCAAGTTAGACTGTGCAGTGAATGCAGCAGTGGTTATTAACGGGGAGAATATTACCTCGTTCATCTAGGGGTAGAAGACAGAAAATTTTAAAAGTAAGCATAAGGTGTTTCAAAACTGCTCTTACTATATGACTTTTACTGTTCTTTTTTGCTTTTGAGTGTGTCTAAGGAATGGGAAGGAGCAAGATCTTAGGGTGTCTACCGTTCACCGAGATGATGACAGATCTGTCGAACTGCAGTTTTTACTGTGTTATGTGTTTGTTCAGTTAAAGATTTTTGACCTTTTCATCTGGTCTTGGATAAGCATCCTTCCTGCTAACTTATTGTAAATTATTTAATGGGACATGCTCTCAAGTAGGAATAGGTCATTATGAAGTTGGAGGAGAAACCTTAATTTTAATGAAGCCTGTAGTTAGGTAACAGAATCTTACTGGGTTTTTTTCCTTAAACATAAAATCTATGGGCTTTTCTTCAATATTGTTCTTTGGCTCTTAAGCAAAATTCCTGTATTAGTGACCAATTTGATCCAATAGTGATGGGACTAGAAAAGTTATCTTGTTGAAGTTTTTTTGCTGAAATGATTATTACTTAAAGTCTTTTATTAATAATCTATTTTTAAAATGCAAATGTATTGCATAATGATACTCCAACCAAATACCCCAGGTGTCCATGCACCACTTTGAAGTAAAGTGTACACCATTACTTTTCCGGAATAGCCAAGTGCCTGTGCATGTGTGCAACCTGGTACGGAGCTCATGGTCTGTATTTGGTCTGTAGTAGTACTCGGGTAAATTTAATCTAAGAGTATTTATTCCAACCTATTTTAATATTTAAATGTTAAATTGCCTGTTTCAAAAGTCAGTCTCGTTCTCAGTAATACCTTCACATTAGATAACTTTTTAAAAATAAAATATTCATTTGTGGATGAGTTTGACACATAAGTTTCTTTTAAATAATGTTGCACTTTGTTTCTGTGAAATTACTTTTTCTTCATTCAGCATGCCTCTTCAGATGTAGAAAGAATGATCCTGGGTAACAAATGTGATATGAATGAAAAAAGACAAGTCTCAAAAGAAAAAGGGGAGAAGGTAAGCTTTGATGACTTACCTTATTTAAAGCCTACTTGTCCTAGGATTTTGGCTGCTGGATATTTGGTATGTTTTAGGCATATGAGAGATAACAGGCCTCAAACCTCTTGTTTCAGAAACTTTTATATATTATAGGATGCCAGGTTTGGGTTTTTTGATTTTTAAATAGCACTTGACTGTCTTCAAGTTTCAATAAACTTAATGGTATTGTTGTCTTGAGGGGAAGACGCTATAAAGAACGTTGACCTTTGCTATGGCATGAAGTATTCTAAATCTCAATATAAAGCTTTGTATATAGTTTGATCATGTTGTACTCAGTCCACCATGATGGATGGTTACTCTTGTCATAAGCACTGTTATTAAAGCTTAACTAATTAGTTGTTCTACAGAGCAAACAAGTAGGTAAGAATACTATATGATCTATCATGTACACAGCTAAAGTAGTGTGGTTTCTAGTAACATAACTTAGAAGATGATTGTTTGTAGTTATCTAGTCCATAAATCCATATCAATGAAGATTCTATCTTAGTGTTCTTTTAGGTCCTAAATAAGTCTTTTTGTAAACAGTTAATCTTTTTGTTGGTTTTGAATTTACATGAGGGTATGACCTGTTCTAATATTTGTCTAACTGTCCAGTAACTTTAATGGTTTTGCAAGAGAAAAGCAGAAATGAAGCTTGCTTGGTTTTGTATTTAAAGCTTGCTGCACCATACAGCATCTGTTCTATTATGAACCTATGTGAAACATTCCTTTTACAAAGGAACTTGAAAAACACTGAAAAACTTTAACCTCTCTTCCAGTTAGCGATTGATTATGGAATCAAATTTTTGGAGACAAGTGCAAAGTCCAGCATAAATGTGGAAGAGGTAAGAGATGGGTGTTATGCATAGGTGTGTTTCTTGAGCTACTACTAAGGAGGCATATTTTGTGATCCACTGTGCTTTGTGACCTGATCTGGGACCTGAAGTCCCAACTGTGCTCCCGGGTCACCAATCTTGTTGTATTTAGAGAGCTACTGTAAAATCCAGCATTTCTTGTTTTCTGGTAATGTCTGGAATTTTTTTTAAATGGATGTTAATGGAGTGGTTTGCTATTATTGTAGCAAACAGTTGCTTTAGACTTGGGTGCCTTGCTACTTAAATTGCAAGTGCTTTTGGACAGGGAATAGGTGTAATTTTAGAACAATGCTTTGTGCAGGAAATCGGATTCAAGATTCTTTACTTTTAGGATAACATGCTACTTGTGTCAAGCAGCCTTCAGGTTACTACTAAATATATGCTATGCAGATGAGACTGAAGATTTGTATATTAACCTGAAACATCAGCATAGACTGTCATAAGCTGATGTTAGAGGAGGAAGAAGGCTTATAATTATCTATAGACTTGCAATCTGTTTTCCTGCAAATAATTTTTTTGCTAAAAACACAAGATCCCTATTTATGAGAGCATAAGGAAATAGAATCGGAAGGAAGGGTGGCTCAACTCCAGTCTGTCTTGCCATGAATCACTCTTGTCATCTCAGGGAGGATGGGGAGAGGATTGTAACTCTATGAAAAGTGTGGACAAGAAAATAGTATGATATCTAAAGGTGGCTACATTAAGATTCATTCATTCAGATAAGGCAAACTTGCTCTTAGATGATTAGGTACAGGAACAACATTTAAAAGCCTTTCCATGTGTATTGATAGGATAGTTTTTCCTCTGAACACGTACTTAATTCAGGTCATGCAGCCAACAAATTAACTAGAAACTAAAGAAACTGTTACTTTAAAATAACATGACTGATGCTGTGCCAGCCAAGTGTTTTTTTCTGATTGCAGCGTGACTGTTATACAGTATAGTTAGAATGCACTTATTTGCATTGTGCTGTATCTGGAATAGTGCTTGACCTGGTTTTCACAGTGTTGTTAGGATTCTTACAGCAGACAATGGAAGTGTGAACATTAGCAGCTAATATCGATGGTGGATAGCAATAGTCTAATAAAAAGTACCTGTCTTCTTCATTAGTTCCTCCAGATGGTTAACTTGCTCTTTTATGACATGCCCTACAATTTCATTTGGACTCCTGTAGGTCATTAAATGGACAACATTAGTTTGTGCTTACTCTGAACGACTTGGCTATCCGAGTATTTTTTTTAAGTTCGGAAGTGAAGAAAGCATTAAGAACAATGTAGCTGGTATAGGCGTTCAGCAAGTGATGATTTAGCCTTCTTTCCACAAAATGCCTAACTTGTGGGAAATGACACAATTGTGATATTCTTGTGATCAGAAGTGAATTTATTTTATTTGTTGTGATTTATTTGCATTAAATGAGCATCTGTCTTTGGATATATTCTAAACACAATGCGAGGGGAAATGTTTACAGTTTTTTACATTCTTGAACTGTCCTTGGATTGTTGATATCTCCAGGTAGCCCAGAATCTTGCTTTTTCCCTGCTTCTGGAGAATTGCAGAATTTTTCTGCTACAGAAGTTTCTTTGCTCCTTCAGACATTGAAGTCTGAGATGCTGAGATTTGTCAGAATGATTTATTATTATTATTCTTTTTAATAGGGTTGTTGGAAGCATAAATAACGTTATAGATAGCCCAGGAGCAAAACTTGGAGGACAGAAAGCAAGCTAACCTTAATGTGAATTCCCAGGCATGCCATCCTCAAAACTCACTGTGGGTTTCTAGTTGCAATGTGCAGTACAGTTTGTCAAAAAAAAAAAACAAAAAAACAAAAAACAAAACAACCAAACAACCCAGCTATAAGTATATGCTGCCTTCTCTCAGCAGATTTTTTTTTTTTTTTTCCCAAGAGGTATGCGATGGGAAACTCTGTTCACTTGCTTCAAAGACTGGAGGGATGGAGACTAAAAAGAAATGTTTTTTTTCTTCTAGAGCATGCTTATTGCAGTTCTAAGTAAACAGCCATTGCACGTAGAGTGCCTTGCAACTCAAAGTGCTAGCAGTGGCCTACAGAATACCGTGTTGTTAATGTGTATGGCTGCTCCAAATCTACCTTATCTTTAGTGTGTCTTGTGACTAACTCTTTTTTTTTTTCATTTCCACTCCTCCCCAGGCATTTTTCACACTTGCACGGGACATTATGACAAAGCTCAACAGAAAAATGGTTTGTATTTCCAGTTGGCATACAAACAGTGAAATGACTTCTATAATAATTAGCTGAGTAGTAGCCCTAACAAAAAACTCCTGGGGATTACAGTGGATGCTAGATCAAATTTGAGCAAAGAGTGCTTTATCACACTTTATTACACATCAGTGTGTAATTGTTCTTTATTCTGCATGAACATTAATGATGGGCAGCATAAAACTGATGTGTTCTTTCAAAATGTAGCTGTGTAGCTTGCTTTATTAAACATCAAATTACGTAGTTGGCCCTTCAGCTAACACTTGAAATCTGGATTGTTGCACAAATGTTTCTTTTTAAAAGAAGCAGTTTTGAGTGATGAACAGAGTCTGGATGACTGAGGAGCTCAGGTGGCAACAAACCTCTGCTCTGGTTATTGCTTTGCAAGATGGGGAAGTGGGGAAGGAAACTAGGAAAGCTAGTCTTATTTTTTTTCTGCATTTTATGATGTTGATACTTTTCTGTCTTTCAGAATGACAACAGTTCATCAGGGGCAGGTGGGCCAGTAAAAATAACAGAAAACCGATCTAAGAAGAGCAGCTTCTTTCGATGCACGCTACTTTGATGAACTTCTAATGATAGACTGCAGCACACTTAGAACCTTTTCTGCTTCTTTGAAAGCACAGGGTCACAAAGCCTCAGAAATAATACCACCAAGCTGCTGCTGAGAGCTCCATTGAACGTAGACTGCGATACACAAAATACCAAGTGGATTTTGCTCACTTAAGCCTATTGACCTGTCAGGCTCTTCTTTCTCAGATATGGAAGCTATGAAGTGGAGACACAAATGCAAGAGTTAACTTGTTTTCCTTTTTTACTTTCTGTTTTATTGCCTGTTGCAAAAGCTGCTATGTTTCTTTTAACTTTGCACATCCATATTGGCCTCTTAACTGCCTGTTACAGCACAATCTTACATTTGTATTTGCACAGTTTGACTCGTAAGTAAGATTCTTAACAGATTTGTGCAGGTTTTTTTGTAAAACAAACTTATTTTTGAGCAGAAGAGCTGATGTAGCCAGGGGAAAAATTGTCTTACTTCCATTATTTCCTATGCTGTATACTTGTGGCCATGACTGCAGTATCGATGTTGACACTCTAGTGATGAGAATTACTGTAACAATTGGCATTAACAATTTGTATGGGTTTTGTCTCTTAGATGCACAAATCTGTTCATGTAGAAGCTATGGCTTCTATTCTGAATGTAGAATGTTGCTTTTCTTTCTTTACCAGACTTAGCAAAGTTGTATTCTGACTTGCCAGTCACTGTCTGATTCACAGATGCACCTTTCAGTTATTTGAATAAACACAGCGTTTTTCCTCACTTAACTTCCCTTTGCTAGCTCAGACTGTCTGCACCTTTTTTGTTTTTGATGAGGAAGTACACTCTGGAGTTGAAACCATCGTCACAAATCAGCCTCATCGCTATCACTTAAGTGGCTTGTGGAAGCTGAATGCATGAGTTTTGAGTAACCTCTTTGTGGATTCATTTGTTCAGAAGTGACTGCTTCTAAAGGTGACTTCCATTTCTGCTGTAATTCTAAGGACAGTTTGTTCGTTCTGTCAGCATTGACCCTTGACAACAGAGGTGTCCAAAAACTAGCTTCCTGTGCAGTTGATAAGGCTTATCAAGTTCTGGCACTAAGGAAATGGTCACATTAGGGCTATAATGTACTACTAGTTAAGCAGTTAATGCTGAATGTGTGAAGCCCTCTTTGGTCTGCTCAAGCAGTTACATTATTTTTCCATCAAAAACTGGTACAGTGACCTAGACTGTTAGAAGCAGAGTTGAAACGTAGTTGCCTTTTTTTACTCAACTGAGCATTGTATAACCTAGTCTTTGTTCTACTACTTTTTTACTGTCTTCTGAAAAATTTCCTCAATGAGCAATTAAAACAGGTGCTTTAGTTCTGTTGATGTGCCAAATTTGGACCATTGTAAGCTTTAACTACAAGTTTGTGGCTAGCATGTTTGTTATTAGGGGATAGGTGCATTCTGTCATTGTCAGAGTTAACGTCAGACGTGCTTGCTTTTGCTTCACTACATCGTCTAGAGTTGTAAACAGTGAGTTGGTTGTTACCACAGATAACCACTTCATTTTGTAGTGTCAGGTCCTGAATTTATTGTCTCTGGGTCTGTTGTAAATATTTTGAAGGTGAACGGGCCAATAGTGTTAGATTTTAAAGACTTTTGATTTTGAAAGGTTTAATGTTAGTAGCTGGTTCCATAAAGTTTTAAGTGGTTATCAACCTGTCCCCACATGTAGCATAATAGAAATAATTATTGTAACTAGATGGTGAATCTCATAAACTGCTGTTGCTGCACTAAAACAGAAAAATCATCATGGCAACAAGATTTAGTGAAAAAGCAAAGCAACCCTAACTGCTCTGTTGTCTACCCTTGATGTTTTTCTCGGACAGGCTAAAGCAGTTATGTTATCTGTATGGTTAAAAAAGTGCTTCTATACAGAAAGTGTTGTGACACCAATTACGAATGTTGTTTATTTTCAGTAATTTACCTCTGACTTATTTGGTGTCGTAATACTTTGATTTTTATCTCAGGGGTTGTCTGCAAACCAAAACTGACACGTTCTGTGTTTGGCACCGTTTACAGAATGCTTTGTATTGTTTTTCCTGTCTTCGCTGTGTGGTTAAATGTTCATTCAATATTAGTCTCCATGAACTTCCCTTTCAAAGAGCCTGTAAGTAGTAGAGTCTATGAAGTGCTTTTTGAAGCAGCAGCGAATTGGGGTATCTGCTC